>CM067344.1:11808208-11933208 GCA_034190875.2 Urechis unicinctus
TGTCTCATACAATGCAATGATTGTATTGTGCACATAATGTATAGATACTCGATTAATGCATGCAAAGAAACACCAATACGGCGTGGTCTTCTTTCAAGCATATATAAACACACAATATTTGACATTGAGTGTAAGTTATGTTGACGACAACACCCGGCAAAAACTCAAGAAGCAACAAACCATTTAAAACAACTTGACGTTCGACCACAGAATCCGGCCTTCAATACATCGTGAGAACAAGCCGCATTCTGGTGGCAGTATGTTTGACACGTCCTCTTACGTCATGGTAGTTCAGACGACGCCCCCCCCCCCCTTCCCACCCCAACCCTTCGTGAACGCCAGTGCTCACATGGAGCCCGAAACGTCGTTTTCCTACCAAAGATTCGGTAGTGCAGCTGGGTACTCTCCTGTTGAGAGATATGCTTGCGAGTACTTGCTTTAGATATTAGCTGTGCTGTCGAGTGTCTGTTGGTGAGTTTCTTTGGTGGCATCCGCGCATGATGGCGTATCTGTTTTCATGAGGATACATTGCTAGCGAACGCACGGAATAGTATGGCTAGCAAGATATCATGGTATTCATTTTACATAGCTTCGTTTGATAATAATGCAATTAATTTCTTCAATCGTACGAGGTGCAGACTTTCTTATTTGGCAAAACAGAGGCCATTCTATAGCGACGACATATGAAGGACGCGTCAACAAGCTTCAACGTGAACTCAACCATAACACGTGCCACAGCAATCGTTTTGGCACGAGATTCAGCTTTCCAATAAAAACGAGTCAGCCATTGTAATAATTTTACAATTTGAAGAGCTAACAATTGCTCCCATCATCAGTCTTATGAGAATTCTAATGGATACAAGCAAACTTCTAAGTACAATAAGCACGTAGCGAGCAAGTAGCAATATGTAATTAAATTGTTTCCGTTTATAGCCTCAGTCAGACTTCGTCAGCAATATGATTGCACTTGAATTATTTGGGATAGCAATTTGCATATAAATGCTGCATTTTCCATGGTTGTTATAGCTGGAATAAATGAAAATGCTGCTTAAGTTGAGGCTAGCGTCTACAAATGTAAGCTTGTGCCCTTATGCTGTGTACGTCTTGTGTATCGGTCGGTGTTTATCTTCAATGTGCGTTCCTTCTGTAATAGCAGATGAAATACTTATTTGCAGTATAGACAGGAGCTACGATGCTTCAGCATTATACGTCTTTGCTCATTAGTGATTCTCCAATACAGGCGCTCTCATTGTGGCTGCACAATTAAGGTGTACACGCTGACTGGTTCTCTATATAGACCTTCTTCAAAGCTACAACATTATTGCTCACTGCTTGGTCAACTAATTAACCTATTTAAGAATGCTGGCAAGGGCAGTCAAATGATTTTTTTAAAAAAGCAGCCAAGTTATCCAAATATAATTTAAATTTTGTCTTTCACTTTCAACCAAACCAATAAGTCACAACACGACCCGCCGATATATATTACGGCCGTTTTGCCGTTGAATGCAAATTGAGAAGTTATAAATGACATTGCTGCTGCAGTGCCAGAACTGAGAATCAAAATTCCACTATAACATGAGCATTTGTAAGTTTATAAAATGCTTGCCATGGGTTGATAAAGATTATTTGCATAAATGACGATGAGTAAAAAGCAAGAATAAAAGGGATTCTGCTATATATTTAAAGATTTTACATTTTTCATTTGATGAATCATGAAGTACATTTTGAAACAAAGTTCCTGCCAGTTCAGCATCCTGCTTCATGCACAGAATACTGAATACGACGGAATACTAAAGCAATTGTTGATTTGCTATCAAGTTTGGTATGATAATTTTTAGTGTTTGAGGTACCTAGCTGCACCCGCCATCACAAAACGCCATGGAGATATCGGTGAAAAGAATATACAAACAAAATACCGTAAGAGCCTACCTCGTTCGATGTTATCAAGTTTGACACAGCATGTCTTACTTACACTATAGCCCGGGCAGCGTGACCTACTATTAACCTCCAATGTACTCTACTAAACATATGATACCGAGCTGTTGAGTACTCTCACGTTTGGAAATTTCCTGAAAGGACTTACATTAAATATTAACAGAGAATATCGTGCATCATGCTAGCAGCATCCGATATATGATGGGAAAAGTGAATGATACATCCACAGAGAGATTACTTCTTCTGATTACCATACGTCACATGTAGTATATCGTTAGGCCATCGCAAGATTGCATTATAAAACAGGGAGCAGCGTCTATGTAAAGTCCACCGGGGCATGTATGCAAATTATCATTATTCTCACAAAGTTATTTGTCGCGCCTGTTGGATCATGCAATCGATATAAACAAAACATGTCATCTATGATTGATTAAATGGTAATACTGGATAATACCCTTGCGACTTACTATTCCCGATGGTTTTGACACGAGTGTCAGAACGATGATTCAGTATTCTGAATTTTCATATGAGCATTTATAGTTCATTAACTGCTCGCCATGTACAATGAAAGCCTTCTGTATCATTTCAAATCATTTCAGTTGATGGCAGTGTAGATAATACAACATTTAATTTGATGATTCAAGAAGAACACATTGAAAGATGCTCCAGCCATTTCAACGTCGTGATAGTTTCCCGATCATAACAGCTGTATTATGCTTGGGGCATTGGTTGAGAAACCTTCGTCATCGCAAAATAGCCACAGAGGACTGGCATAATTCGCGAATGAGCTCCATTGGTTACAAAGTGTCCTTCCGTAGCAATGGATCAAGTATTGAGTGGTATGTATCAATTACAATGCGAAAATACCCTCGCTAACTATGTGGCTCTTCTACGGTAATGCAGTTATACCGCTCAAACAAATCGTTTTCCCACATATTTGCTGGTATTTAAATAATCTGCGGGTTATTTATTCTATTCTCCGTCACAGCTGCTGATCTGCTGTGTAGGCTGTTTTGACCAGTACACTCGACAGGTAACGATGTTACCTGGAGGTTTTTCCGACCCACCAAACTCCCAATATTTAACCAGGTGACCACAAGCAAGACAGATCATTTTTGTCCCTATTGCTCATAACAGCTAATGCGAATGCACGATGAATTGTGCTATT
Source organism: Urechis unicinctus (assembly GCA_034190875.2). NCBI lineage: Eukaryota > Metazoa > Annelida > Polychaeta > Xenopneusta > Urechidae > Urechis > Urechis unicinctus. The sequence goes on from CM067344.1 coordinate 11,811,312, forward strand.
ATTTTGGCGATTTGATGCAATGTTTTTATTGCAAAATACGTTGTTCGTATTATTTGGACAAGATACTCTCAGCAACTCCTTATTATATCTGGACACAACTTTATCATCGCATTTGATTTCCTTATTAATCGGTATCCATCAAATTTCGGGGCCTTCACTGTGGTTCTGGAATAAGACGGCTGCATCTAATGTCAGCCGCTGTATCCATCATTCTCGCACGACATGAACGACACTGTCGTTACAGCTGCACGGAGTGGCTTGAAGATTGAAATAATTATATGCACAGGCTCGCCCGGTCATATTTGGTGCCTGGGTCTTATTCATGCGATGAGGGCATAAGAGTAGCTTTCTCTGGGTTTATTACAGTAATCTATTCAAGTAATTGTTCACCGGGAAACACACCAACCCATTATCTGGATACATCCCTGAGGCACCTTATACGACATTCTCTCCATCGGGAAATACAAATGATGTACGTACGATGACATTACCAATGCAGTAGCATACTCCCCGCACCCCTGCTGAAAATATTGGCGCGTCTTGATGCATCCAAACATGTAGGTTTATTTGCTCACTGGAATTGTCGAATTCCCGAGAGATGGCTATTGTATGATATATATGACAGCTTGCCTAATGGGTTTTCAGGGTCAGTGGAAACTTTTGTCGCATAAGCACACAATAGTGATAGTAACTGATGACTGAACAAAACCTGTACTTTTATGCAGTACTTACAAGGGCCCTCGTGCAAATAGACATCACGTGGAGTTCTTGACCATAATGGCGTGATATCTTGTAAAGTTTGAATTTACGTAGGGGGTCATGCAACTTGTATGGTGTAATAGGACACATTTTGAACGAGCTTTAATCTCAACATCATGTCCTGTTTGGTGGCCAAATAGCTTCCGTTTTCGAAATTGATACGTATGCTTTATTATATCTTAAGTCAGTTTGAATACCAGCCCACATGTATGGTTTACTGTTATGAAAGCTTGTAAGACTGTGGAGCAATAGGTCAATGAACACGATCAACACGATAACCGGGGTCTGGATTAGACGCATGATTGACGAATCTATTATTCGTTTCAATAAACAATATATGTCGGTTAGCATGATACTAAGTATTTTTCAGTGAATTAACGTCGTGACGATTACATGATTGATGAACCAGTGCGACAGTATTAAGAACCCCTCACCTGTAAATTGGATTGTGAATCAATAATGCTGTTAACCCCCTCCTCCCTACTTTGATTTGCCATGATAGAACGTAATCATCAATGCACACGGGGCATTGTTTATATAGTTTCATTCGCACAACGTAACTTCTGTTATGTAAGAATGTCACATAATAATGCAATTTAATTTACGCGTCATGTGTACTCAGCAGGAAGGCGGGTGTTTGGGGTGACTCATGTAACGGCGTGGCACATTATTGCTTCATGATGTCTGACCGGTTTCTGATGGAACAGCTTGCATGCAGACACATCGTCTCCTTTAATGCATAATGCCACTAAGGAGTTCATATTTGTGACAGCAAGTTCCCATGTTGTAGGTTATACCCGTAAATAACATCGGATGGATGATCATATCCGTACTACACACACTTACATATTCCCTTACTCATATTCCATATTATATGACCCACATAAAAAAGTAGTGTCAGCCGAGTTATACAATTATTATCATTCGGTAACCAATATTGTCGCACTTTCTATTTGCAGTATATCACACAGACACCGAGATTGACCTGCAGAAATTGTGAGAGCTGAAATATGTCTGGGTTCTGCATGTCTTCGACTTCGAATGCGCAGTGGCACCCATGTATTTATATATGGAAAACGTCATTTATCTGAAGCAGTTGTACCCTAAATATCATTCTGAATCTGTCTTTAAATTTAGTTGACATATAAAAGGGACATCAGTTGGCCGCGGGTTGTGAATGGTGTCGTTGGGCATTAGGATCCTAGTGGTTGAGCGGAGAGGTCCTTGATAGGGCCATTAATGGAAAACACCTGGACCCTGTGTTCAGCTCTCTTCGTTAATCATCGCGAATAGTTCTCCAAAAGTGGGCTTCAATCCGTTATGGTTATCGCCCAGATACATATTCAATCGATGTATATTTCATTCCATGTGTTTTTAAGGTTTTCCCAAGGATTTGGCGGTGATGAATATTTTCTGAGGCAATATCTGGTTAATATTTTTTAAAAATGTGGTGAGAAAACCTAAGCAAAATAGTGAGAAATATTCCTCTAGGCCCTGACAGGCATGGTCTCTATTAAATCTAACGTCCGGGAAATATGGTCATTGCACATCTTCCACATTGGGACTGCCAGTTGGAATACGCTGTGGTGGTGATAAATGATGATACATTAATCCAATTATTGGAAAGGTAAAGGGTGGATATACCAAGAGAACAAAGGAGAGATTGTTGTTTGCTGTTTAATGTAAATGTAGCCATTTGATTAATGCTATACTATGAGCAACCACGGTCGTTGTAGAATAACAAAATTGAGAAATCTTAATTACTTAAATTGCATTGCTAATCTAATGCAACGACACTATTCATGAAGTGAATGTATTGCAGACATGTAGTAAGTTAAATAACAAATAAATGAAGTGGTGTGGTAACCGGAACAAATGTTTAATTCCGAAAACATTCTAACATTGACATGGATGGAAATTACAATTGATTTAGCAAAACATGTATGTATGTATGTATGTATGTATGTATGTATGTATGTATGTATGTATGTATGTATGTATGTATGTATGTATGTATGTATGTATGTATGTATGTATGTATGTATGTATGTATGTATGTATGTATGTATGTATGTATGTATGTATGTATGTATGTATGTATGTATGTATGTATGTATGTATGTATGTATGTATGTATGTATGTATGTATGTATGTATGTATGTATGTATGTATGTATGTATGTATGTATGTATGTATGTATGTATGTATGTATGTATGTATGTATGTATGTATGTATATGTATGTATGTATGTATGTATGTATGTATGTATGTCTGTATGTATGTATGTATGTATGTATGTATGTATGTATGTATGTATGTATGTATGTATGTATGTATGTATGTGTATGTATGTATGTATGTATGTATGTATGTATGTATGTATGTGTCTGTCTGTATGTATGTATGTATGTATGTATGTATGTATGTATGTATGTATGTATGTATGTATATGTATGCCTTATGCCTTATGCTGATGGAGAATATAGAATCACCAATTTACGTCTTTCAATGCTACGGACTAAACCATTTCACTTCAATATCACAGATCACAGTTCGGTCCTAAGTTAATATTCATTTGCAGACGCAAGTTACTGTTTTTTTCACTAAGGCAACTTGCTTTGATTGTCGTCTATTCCTGACATTCTCTCTTATTAACCAACACTCAAGCTAATGCACACCGAACAGGGCAAACAAGTTTTTCTCTTCCACAGAAATGACTTTTCACAAATGAATCTTACTGCGCAAACATCACTGTTTTATCTGATACCGAAAAGTGCAATAATAGGACGTTGTGAGATGCCCAACAGTAAATGCCACGTGTCATTTAAGGTTCATAGTTCAAGTGCAGTCAAACAGAGACAATCAGGACTTAATCAACGCCATTAAAACAACCGGGATGCTCTCCACCAGACCAATATTAAAGCCAAATTGATGAAAATTATGATACAATATAGAAGGTTTTAAAGAAATGCTACGGTACAAATGACGTCATAATCGCGTTAGGTGTAAAAAAAATCATTTGTCAGAGGGTCTCCTGTCACGTGTTGTGTTGTGATTATGAAGATGACACATTTGAAAAGAGGCATTTCAAAGGTAATGCATTGATAACATTAGAGTTGAAAGAACCACTTAATTCAACTGCACAGTGTTAACATATCCTCTCATGTGCTTATTAATACGTCAATGTTTCCATTAGATCAAAGCAAATTGTTCAGGCACCAAGCCACGTAGAACGGTCCATAGCTAAACCTTTGTTAGAAAGGCAGCGATCGATGATGGTTGAACAAGTTCTTGCCAGACGGCCAATATAAACACCTAAGTCGATACCCCTCCCCCAGGCTGTTGAATTCACCCATACAATGGAAAAGTACATGAATCCACCTAAATCATTCATTACTTAGCAGGTCGGCTTTCTTTCCGTTGACTTACTAGTCTCTATATAATGAGCTTTGTGTTGAGCCGACATCCCCAATGTACAACATTCACGGGCTCAGAGCCTCACAAGTAGGTCTGAATTACTGAACGGTCCATTTGACTGCCATATGGCCTGAATATAATATACACAACTGACATACCCTAAATGGCACCGAGAATGCATTTGGGAATGCTCTAAGAATATACCAAGGAACGACATACCACAGAAGAATTGCAATTTGCCAAAAATCTAATAGTAACACACACACACACATACACAAACACTCACACAAACACACACACACACACACACACACACACACACACACACACACACACACACACACACACACACACACACACACACACACACACACACACGCCACACGCACAAACACACACACACACACACACACACACACACACACACAATCTTATGCTTCACATATGTCCCTTTTCCATTACCCTTATATGATCAAAAATCGATAACGGTCAATCACAAAAGCGCCCCGTTTACAGATGCTTGCCGCCTCGTCTGCGTATGATTCTCTATCCATATAGATACGGTAGTACAGATCATGGATAAAAAGCGCGGGCTTCTCGAAATGTTCATCATAGCTTATCTGCAACCGGGGCTACAAGCGGATAGGTGTTTTTATCGATTCGTACAAGGACACGGTTTGGCAGTTGCCATCGTCCACACCGAAGCAATCGAAAGACAGAGAATAAATATACTAATATCACATGATATGCTGATGCATCTCATCTTTTGACAGGCAAGCATATGTCAGATGATGTTTGCGGCACATCTGCCGATGGTTACAAATAGTCTGTCCAGAGTTTTCTTACTAAGTGTGTATTGATACTTAAGGAATAACAAAATTGTTGATTATGTGGTTGGCTTGATGGTGCGGACGTCTCCGTGAAAGCATCATATAACAATAAAATGCATTCTGTTTTTATTGTATATTACGATTTTTTACAGATTTTCAAATTCAAAGATGATTGTCATGTGTTGGAAAAGTGTATTTGGGTCAACTCAAATGAGGAAATAGCAGACAAGAAGGAAAGTTCCATCTATATAACTACAATAAAGAGAATACAATACTTCATTTAATGAATCATTTATTACATTTAGTAAGAATTGTCAGCTTGAGTTTGTCCTGATCTTAACTGCGGTATTTTCGAGTATCTTTAAGAGCACCCACCACCCACCGAACAGTAACTTGATCAACGAGTTAGCGATTCAGCTTGGGGAAATGACTATCATTGGCTGAGGTACCCATGTCCGTTATCGCCCAGAGTCATGGGTAAAAATAGAAATATTGCTATTGGTCAGAATCCAATTTAGCCTTTATTAGTTACAAAGTGCCCTTCCATTAACACATCATGTATGGGATTGGATGACACTGATACTATGCGCCACCGTACTTTGTTTGCTTGCCCAAGTCATGAATATACTGCCCTTTACATCACATTCATAGAGGAGACAGCTAGTCGGTAGTGAAAAGTGAGCTGCCTCTAGAATTAGACCGCTTCGATTACATACTATGACTCATAGAGAAGTGAGCTAGTATAAAACTAGCCAGTAGTGAATGCATGGATAATACTCCGCGCTGCGTTCATGAATGGTTATAACCGATGGTACAGTGTTGGTGACTTTTGTCTTAATGAGAGATTTGTTTACATATGCCAATGTAATTAGTTTTGGGTGATCTTCTATGTTATTTGTATTCACTCATATTTCTCGATAGTAAGGCTGCTATAAACCTAGCAGATCGATCTGGCTTTTCTCTGTTATTAAAAATACCCATCGCGAAGGAATCTTTGAGTGCCAAGCATCTGACACTTTAACATGGTAGCGAGCTTGGCTAAAATGCCTCTTGCGAAGGAATCTTTTAGTGAAAAGCATCTGACACTTTTACGTGATAGCGAGTTTACCGGGTATAATGCTTGGTTACAAGACAAATAATGTCCTCGCCATATTGTACCACATATCAACGGTAAGTAACAGCTGTTCCCCAGGCGACGTTTTCATATCTCATATGTAAGAGCATAATAGTCTGTCAATATACACATCTCCGGGATGGATGACCGGGTCAGGCAACCCCTCATACATCATATATTATGATAGAGTTCTATTGGAATGTCAATTTTGCTTTTTGCATCAGAGTCTGATAAGGTTTGGGCTGCATTTTGTGCGATAAACAACTGATATGACCCTCGACAACTTCATCAGACTTAAGATGGGTTGATACGTATTGGGATGATGGATTATGCGGAATTCCGGGCGAATCGCTTCATCATGAAATACAGGTAACTCACAAATACATCTAACGTTTATGTTGAAGTAATATCCAATGTTCGGAAAACATTTAAGATTTGATTTATGCGAAGCTATCCTTTCACACCACATAAAAAATTACACAAAATAACTCTATGGTATTCAGGGTTTCACTCACACATTATAGCCATAGTTAATAAGGGGCGAATAGCCACTAAGTTCGCATTTCAAAGGCAGCGGCATCTGATCTTTGATTTGTTGTGGACTTGTCGCAAGTCTTGGTTTTGCTGCACTTCGAGATTCCGCGGCCAACTACAATCTGTTCCTTCTGCAAACTTAACGTATATACAATGACATTCGTCGTACGCCTCTATGTAAGATTGACATCAATCACTATTGTAAAGGTTTTCAGCATATTCATACTGTATGTTCAGGCCCCTTGCAACACATCTCAGCTAAAACTATTTCATGAAATTATCGATCTTCAATGCAAGAAAATGTTATTATTGCGCGACCGATGCATAGATATGTGCCCATCCATGCGGCATTGTAAGTTCCCGTTAACGCCTATATATAGATGAGCGTGATCAGGGCAACTGTTACATAAAATGCCCCTGAGAAGGAATCTTTTACAGCAAAACATCTGAACAATTAACGGTGGTAGCGAGTTTACTGGATATAGATCTTGGCTATGAGACAAATAATGTCTTCGTCATATTGTACCACAAATCAACGGTTAATAACAGCTGTTCCCCGGGCAACATTTCATATATCTCATATGTAAGAGCATAATAGTCTGTCAATATACACATCTCCGGAATGGATGACCGGGTCAGGCAACCCCTTGTACATCATATATTATGTTAGAGGTCTATTGGAATGTACAAACGTACTACACGGCTATACATCATGCAATCGATATTTCCAATTCATTATATTTTTGTTAGATAACATGGAAGTAATGACTCTATATGTAGAACATATACCAGCAGAGGCAATGAGATTCTTAAGGTAGTTTCCTTTATTCGAGCAATGTAAATCAATAACAATGAACACTTCCAACAGCCAGCATCGCCAGTGACTTCGCTTTGCAAGGAAGCCGCGTCCAGCATCCTGTGACCACAACGCCATTACGCTTACGTGACAGCCTGTGACTACCTATGTAAATGACGTCTATTGTCATTAAGTGGTCATTCACAATTCACGATGGACCTAAGTGCTGTAATCATGACTGGTGCTATTTTCAAGAGCACCCAAAACTGATTGCTATAATTTGTGTCATGGCTATCATTGTACTATCCTCATATCAATATATACAAAAGGGAAACTTTGTAGAAGAGAATGTTTTCATGTGGTGAATAAAAGCTACTAAGGGCCTTTTCCTGCGCAAAAGATAACGTGGTTCGGACGAAAGCCATGTTTATCTCGGTATTTTTATAATAGCTCATGCCAATGTAATTTCCGTGTTACGGCACACACCCAATCTATTAAGAGCTTATTGTGTCTAAGTGGGTCCTATTTAAACCTCTTACGCGTTAATAAGCACTTCCATTCACGCTTATGTAGCTGGGCAAAATTATACGCGTATGAATTTCAAAACGATTACATCTCATCATGGTTAAGAGCTTTTATCTATGCAGATACAACAATAGGTGCGATTATTTGGATAAGGTTATATCATCATTGAAGCAATACATTCAGACAATACTGGATTCTGTAATAGCATGTCTTCTACGACAAGACAACGGCGCCTCTGAGAAATTCGTATTTCTGTAATATAAAACACAAGCCAACATGGTTATAGATTGGCACTTACGTCTGAGCCGCTACCCATTAGTTACATGGATGATCACTGATCTTCCAGACTAGGGCCTTAAGTAGCAGTACATTACACATCTTATACATCTAGACTTACGTTACACAATAGTGCAACTGCATTATTTTACATTGTATCATAACGTAATCAAGCATGTCAAGGAACCCACCAGAGTCGATTTTAACTAATACAATCCTAACTTGCAGCTTGTACAAATTCCAGCTTGTGTTTCACAATAATGCCCTATTTTCTCATAAATTAATTTAATTTCTGTTGGAATAATTTTGTGGCCAATTGGCAAAGTAAAACATTAACAAGGTTTGGAGACAGCAAACAATCAACAACACGATTAACAGAAATAAACAGCATCTTCTAATGTTCTCACGAATTACCGCATTTTACGTTTTGAAACGGATCCATCTCTCTTTCCTTTCATCCTTCCATCTATCTATGTAATCTATATTTAGTGGTGCGAACCCTTTATTCAAAACCTGACAGAGACATTCAATCACCCGTCCTAGTACTGTGTATAATGATGTTAAGTTGAAAAATTTAAGATCATTTGTCGGTTAATGGTAAAACAGAAGTCTTGGTTAACGAGATTATAAACTACAAGGAATAATTCTTGATGGTCGCTGGTTACCTGTATATTCAATGACAGCTTCATGAAAAATCTATTGTAGGTCTGAATGGAAATCACCGCGAATAAAACACCATTTATGTATGATAACCTATACAGCTGTGCCTTAGTTACTTGATACACGACGACGCGGAATAGAATTACGCAGCAGACGATAGGATGAGCTATTTAGCCTGAAGCGCTGATTTGGGTACAGAAGCATCTTATTGCAGACATAGACTGGCTAAGGCATATTGGTTAGTTTATCGCAGCAAATAACTCAATATCAAAGGTTCAAAATATTGTGTTGTCACAGTGACACGCGGTAACAATATCATGTCAATCTTAAAGATCAAAACTAACGTTTTTTGGCATATCCGATTTGTATGTTTCAAAATGTAGGAAAATATCTTTTAATCTGACCACGGTTGATAATTTTACATTCTCTCAAGTACTGTGGACATAAATCCGCTGAGAATGTGGTGCTCGGGTTTAATTCCGATTGAATTCCCAGAGTCCATTTTGCACCAGTTGGTCGCTAGGAGGCAGGACGCGTGACGTCACGTTTGCGGCTCGTCCCAAAGCAAATTCGAAGGCGGTATTTCGGAAGCTGAGAAAAATTATATGATCCGCGATTTTTTCCCTGCAACTTTCCTTTCTACTGATTGGTATATATTAACATGTCGTCATCAGATGAAGATTATGAAGCCTCATTAGATGAAATGAGGACTTATGATGTCCGTTGATATTTATTTGAGCCCACACGATTGCGAATAACAACCGAGTCAGATAATGATGTTGGGAGCTCAGAAACGGATTCCGATTCGGAAAATGAATGCAGCAAAGACGCTTTGACTTTCTGGCCAGTGGAAGTGTGGTAGGTAGAAATTTTTCGTCTCTATTAGTCTAAATGGATTAGCACCGGTAGAAATAACAATTCCGTGTAATGGGGTCTATCTGGCCTACACACCCAAGTCAATAAATTCACCCAGCGCGTTCCCCGAGCGATAGTGAAGTGTATGATAATATACATAATTGACTTGGGTGCCTGTGAACTGGCCCCTTTCAGAATTTAGACGTCCTGTTAATATATCTCTCAGCAGTGTATATTTAAAAGACTAAGTCTACTCTTTTGCTCACAAATAAAGTCAGAATGCTCAGAAGAATTTGTGAATCATGGACAAACATGGACTGCTGGGTCAGCTTTTGTTATGTGAATGATCTAACTTGGAGTTCAAAATGGCTAAAGCTTGATTTGGGCAACCTTTTAGGTGTAGCTGTAACAACTGCGATCAGATGACCACATTGCGGGAATGTGTTTGTTGTCGAAATTACCTGAAGACTCTGGCAACAATAGAAGAGTGGCCATGTATGACCGAACATCCAGGGTTCAAGTCAAACTGCTTGGACCGTTATGTCCTGCTTGCATCGAAATTCTAGTACATACAGATAGATGGACATATAGGGGATGAAGTTAACACAAATGAGTTAGTTATGCCTTCATTGAAGCACATATAAGACACACAGCCACTTCTGGACATGAACAATGTGTATCCCAAGTGTCCATGTTGTGCAATAGATTTGGTAATCACGTTCAGTGCTACATGACAACAAACAGCAAAACCATCAATACATTTATATCTGGAGTACATAGTTGACAAAAAAATTAGAGTTAAAAAACATTATTTTCATATTTCCCTAAGAAATAATCAATTCTTTTTTGCTCCAGGTTATTCAGATATTTGGCCTATCGCCATTTCATCTACTGGGTGTGGCACAGATTAGGTAGACATAACAGAAAAGTATTGCCATCATGTGTCGTAAACCAAATAAGATCTACATTCCCAGATCCAGAGGGCATTTACAGAGGATACCTAGAAAGTAGCTGAGGAGATTTTGTTTGCATGATTGAAGCGGCATCGGTGTGCTCCCACAAGGATGTCCTTTGCTGGCTTTTCAAATTGAGCAGCAATAGGGGGCGGAACACTCCTTTCCGCCGAAAGAACTTTCGCCAGTCTGTAACTGGGATATTTCTCACGAAGCACAAACACTTCAGTAATGAGGTTGTCAACATAATCTGAAGCATAACCAGTTAATAAAAGATTAGTAATAAATTGTCTTTGAATCATTAAATGGAATGTTTGGTCTTTTGTGCCAGTATAATTACCCTATGGGCACGGCAGGAAACTCATAATAAATTTATCTTAATAAATGCCAGCATTACATTATTGTTGAACTTATATTTACATATATTGAACAACAAATCCTGTGATATATACCAACCAAAACAGGCTTCACCACTGGATCACCCTGTCTGGACTTTGGAAAGGACACTCCCCATTGTGCCTGGCCTTGTTGAGTGACTGCCTGAGCTCTATTGGAGTTTTCATTAAAATGCAAAACTGCAAGGAGTAATCTGGAAGTAAAGCACCAACAGTAGCAGATATAGCCTGGTGGTCTGGCATGCCCATGTGAGCTCACAATACACCAGCATGTCATAACTTTACAAGCACCAACATAAACCCATGTTTTACATCAGGTATTTGCAATATATACCACACTTCAGTCACAGCAAAGCTCAATTAAATTACCTTGCTTCCATAGTGGCAAAGGGAAAGTGTATACTCTTGGGCGCGAAGAAGATCACCACCTTGTGGAAAGATTCTAAGCTGGATGTCTGTTCAGACAGAGATAATCTGCCAATGTCTTTCAGAAGGTGTTTGCTGTTTACGACCAGGGCCATCCTCTAGCTCAATGCCACTATAAAACCAAAGTTGTAGGTGCTTTATTAGGCTTATGAGAGAGCACTGATTTTTATAAGCATGCAATACAATTCCACTGTTTACAGGGATTTTCAAAGTAAACTATCACTTACATGTTCATCCATACCATCCTCGTCACTTTCCATGTCGAATATAGACATCCAGGTGACTCAATATACTTACAAGCAAACATGTTTGTGGGAGCCCTCTACCGGTTCAGTTGAGCTGGCACACCTGTCATCTCGTTTTCACTTTCACTGGAGGCATCAAGCATCTCAGCTCCAGTTAACATTTCATGCAGCACCTACAAACAGAGGCATCATGTGTTTCAGTGTCGACCAGTTGTACACCAATGATATTTCCCAAAATAGGGACCAAAATCACCTATATCAATATACTCCTATATACAAACTGTCTAATTTGTCCTATGACATCAGTAGTACTCATGTAAATGGACCAATTAAACACAGTATGTAGTGTATCCAAATCCCTAAACAAAAACAGGCAATGTCATGCAAGTATTTTGAGATCACATTGAAACACCAGTTATCGAGCCATGCCCATGGGGCCTTTCTTTACCAGTGATGCCTTAGCCTTAACACGGACATGTCATTTGGGTCGTATGATTATTCATATAAGAAATAAATTTTGCTGTCAATCAAACACTAAGGCACAACCACGACTGGGAATGAAAATTGAATGGTCCTAGCTATCTTACCTGTTGACGTCGTCTTTTCTCAAAGGCACCTCGACGTCTTACTCGATCCTGGTTCACACCCATGTAATTTAAAATCGATGGCATGGCACCTTGGCGAAGCCTAGTTTGTTTAGAAAAGCCCAGACTTATGAGCAGCTCTGGGTCCGTTTCATAGGCGTCTCTCTCAAAGTGGTCGGAGCAAAGGACAGGAGTTGTTTTGGTCGGCTTCCAATCCTTCCTCTTCACCTTTACAATCGAATTCTTGTGCATGTTTCGGTCTTTCGGGAACCGAAAGAAACTCTTACCCGACCTCTCGTCGTTTCTTCTCCCAACCGACACAACAATAAGGCATAATCCAAACTGTGAGTGTAACAAACCGTGAAGACTTTTTCATACACCATCAACGAGCCGCGACAACAATGGCGAAGTTTGTTGACATTCGTGATCAGCGAGCGCAGAGCAGCGAACGTGACGTCACGGGCCAAATAATTCCGAACGTTGCCGAGCGGGATGTTCAACGAGTGGAAGAAGAAAACATACACTTTAAAATCCTTTTTTAAAGGAATAGGGTGCTCCAAAGTAACCGCTATCGATGTGAATACCATTATTGAAGTTTATTCTTTCGAATTTCGATTTAAAAAAAAATTGTGTTTATGATCTTTAAGTGAGACTTTTGCATAATACCGCGCATGGGTTTGCAGTACAAATTCTATTTTCACAACATATCTGACAATGTGTTTGTGAACACCATCCCTTGTCTGTCATATATTTTAAAGAAAAATGCAGGTGTATTTGGAGGCAACCGTTGTGGGGATGATATGCATTAAAGCATAGCTACCTTACCTTCGTTGACACAATGCATGTGCTATTTATAGGTTGTGCCAGAGATTTGCATGCCTAATTTGCAAATCCGGCAAGCCAATCACGATTTTTGCTCTTTTTGTACCAGTCCTTACGTCAACTCAACAATTATGCTTGATTGGCGTTTCTATGAAAAGTCTTCAATGGCTGCAGGGACCAACGAAGTTCAGCATTTGGTTGCAAGATCAATGCATTCACGAAAATGGAGTTGAATTGATATCTTACAGATCATGGCCCACATTATAGAGGTATATAAAACAAAGTCATCACTCTGTCGAAACCGATACAAATCTCAACCATCCATCTTAATTCATCTCCTTGTATGTTCACAGTTTAGCCCAACATTGTATGTTAAACCCCAGATTGCTAGATAACCCGATACCCGATTCAAAAAAAGGGTCTGTCTTGTATGTTGCCATCAAACAACAGATATATTCGCCGTAATGTCTTTAACTATGTAGAAAGTAGCGGCGACACTAGCCCTGTTAACATTTGGCGCACTCTACCAGACGGGGCTACGTGGCTTCTGTAATGTGAGGCGGCGCCAGTGGAATGTTATATGTGTCTGGTAATGTTAACAAGAAAGCAGCCTGGAAGCCAAGCTGTCTCTTAAACATGGGATGGATGTTATATGCATTGCTGTTATATTGGTTCAGAAACACAGGCAGTACAGCGATAGCATATCCATAACAAATGTATATGATTCCTTGTACCGGCTGTGTAGTTTGCATAATACAGATCTACCCTGATAACTCGCGTCGCATAACTCGCGCTCAGGTCTTGGACCCGCATTTATAGCCCAAAATGGTGAGTTATTTTAACAAAATAGGAACAAAACCAGAATTCTTATTGACATCCGCCATCTGTAATAGCGCGCTATCAAAAGTCGCTTCCCTGGTCGAAGTGTTGCAATAGGAACAAGGTGAGAAAACATTTGGTGCTAATGAAATCAGCTCATTTTGGATTTCCCATCAACCATCATCTTTAAGAAAATTAATCTAATACAAATCATATTCATTGGTTATCCGTATAGCAATCCTACTGACAAGTTTAGCCCGCAAAAAGGCGGATGACGCGCCAAGCTTGTTTTCCCTCTGTTTGCTAGGGGCACTACTTTCGACCCGCATTCGCTATCTCGCGCTTTTATTTGACTCGTGGCTCCAATTTATGTATCCGGATTGGCGCGGGTTCTCGGGGTAGCGCGGTAACAGTAGCATAATTAAGAGAATAATAATTCAAACGGTAGCAACAAAAAGTCAGCATATGAAACCCAAATAGCAAACACTTCTGTAACTCAACATAATTGAGTTGACACTGCATTGTTTCTTCTGAAGATAATAACAAACGCACAGACGTTTATACCAAACATGTGTTCAGCGGATCATTGCAGCCACTTGCATTAAGTGAAGGCATAAACAACAGCAGCTCCGCTTTTTTGGTCATTGAAGTAGGCAGTGTTTCTCATTCATGGATATTTTACACAGAAAGCAGATTATATTGTCATCAACATATTTATTCAAAGAAATGTCGGCCTTCGATTACAGCCTCTCTCCAATAATGACAAGCGTACTGTATGCTTAGAGACATCAAAGCATCACAAATAAATTGTTCAAGGATGTTTTCATATTCAAGGAATGGTGTGCTGATTGAGTTCAGGGTTGTTCACAATTATATTTTCATGATATAATCATTCGGTCCATTATTGAAGAAGTTTTTTGACTGATCGGAATCTGCAATGCTTCCATCTAGATTCACCTGATGGTCTCATTAGCACCATTACAATGTTATTATTATTACACCAAATGTTATACATTTTTAAATTGCAACATGATAACGGAATTCATCATCAGACATTTTGCTGTGCGCTACGACCATATTCATGCCTCATTTGATCAAATCAATATTTATCATCTTTTAATCTACAATGGCCTTTCGATGAGATTGCCAACAAAATTTCATAATGCAAATAAGTATTAAATTTTGTCCCCTTCGTAGTATAACTTCTGACATTGTACAGTGGTAAACAGTGCAATTGTGATGAATGATGAGGTGGGAAAACGGAACGGTCTTACGTTTATGCATTGGGATGCCCCCCTGTTTTGGTTGTTTGTTGATTGCACCCACAAATAATTGGCAGCTGTATGTTCATTTACCATTGAACAATTAAATATTTACGACCTCGTAGAAATGTACAGTACTTTGGCAAGGGTAGATATAGGAGCCGTGTTTCATTAAAAATAGCGCCCTTCTGTCTTCTACAGCGCCCGTTTATTGGGTATAAATTATGCAATTTAGGCAACACGAGGAGGAATAATATGGTACTTCTATAATCTGATGGGATCATTGGTGTACGTGATGCAAAAGTAGGCTTGAGTTCCTCTTTGCAGTTGATATCGCTTGAAGGATATAATTCAATGGGGCTTAACATGACCAGATATCTCCCGTCGTCACTTTTATTACCACTTCTGAGTAGTTCACAAAGAGTAATCCCAAAGGATTGGTGCGGCTAAATATTTATGACGGAACATAGAACTTGTCCTATTAGCTTTTTAGATAATAGCATCCGGAGTTTATTATATCTGGTAAAGCTACCCATATTATTTTGTGGATAAATGTAAACATTAGGGGTAAGAAATATTTCCAAAGAATGACCCATATAAAGTGCGTTGTTTTGGGAGATGTGCTTTTGATAAATTATCCACAAGGATACTGTTAAGGTAGATACGCCGTGGCACAGAAAAACAATTTTACAAATATGCGATTAAGGTAGAGTATATTTTAATTCATTCATTACACGATGCTTCAATATAAAATTACTATTTCAATGACTTTCGTGGAAATCAGAACAGACGCTATGTTTTGATAACGTTACATGGGAGTGCAGTATATTGAAGTTTGAAGGTCAAAGGGAGATTAACCAAGGTCTTCGTCAGTCTTGCATCACAAATTATTTAGCGATATACGGCTAAACCTTAGCAAGGCACCTAAAAAGCCAAATTTAATATAAACATGAAGGTTGTCGTTATACGGTTTAATATAATCAAGATTCACATAACAATGTAGAATGACCGACGGGTGAATTTGTTCAATCAAAGAATAACGCCGTGAACTGTATTTGTAGTCAAGGGCTATATCTATTGGAAATAACAAATGCTTGTATATTGGGTAATATTCTACGTGCTGTTTTTAGGGAATAGGGAAGTTATACGGCGGCATACTTTCTACTCGGTAAAGTTTCCGCAAACAAAAGATAAAACGTCATCACGCCAAGCTTTTGTCAAGCTAAACACATTGCCTGCTGTTAAAGATAATGGTGGACACAAGTAACCTTAAAGCCTATGTCCGAGATCTTCACATGTTCATGTCAAGCCTGCAAATGTTGAAGTCTACCCTAGACCAGTTCCCTTGCTCTATAAGGTTGGTGACAACTTAAAATTACCATCTACAGCGCGGACATTAGAGATCGAGAATAGTAAACGGCGTGGACGCTGCGAGAGACGAACTGTTTTTGATAGGCTTAAAGTAATTGTAGGTCAGTCCGATCAGCCTATCACAGCTCACCATATCAAGCCACCCCTATTTTTCACTATAAATACTACTACATCAGACAAAAATTGCTATACCCAGAAGATACCCAGAAGATACATACAGAGAGGGAGACATGCATACAGAGAGAGATACACAGAGATAGAGACACGCAGATAAAATACCAAGAAAGAGGGTGCCAGTCAGCAAAGCAATCAAATGAAGCCCTCGGTTTTAACTGCAAGGACACCAAACCTATGATACCTACAATAATGTCGGCGGCCTAAGAATAATCGTCTCTAGTCGCTCATCACCATCCCCGACTCGACTACGGGGACTCCTGGTCATATTACCAACGAAGACGTAGTGATGATGCAGCAATTGGACTTTTACTTCATTACGGCATATTTGTGCCAGATATGACCCCATATTGTGCTTGATTTGGTGTTGCAACAAAGAGTTTATAGCTTCGCTAAGAGCGCTCATTCAAGTCTCCAGCCGAGAAAATTCGCGAAGACGCCACCTGTGAGTCACCGCATGTTGCTTTGTCACAGCGTCTCTTTAAACAAAATAGATTTCTCTGATTAATTCGGAGCTGTGGTCGCCTCGACCAATCTGATCATGCAGACGCCGTCCCCTGAGACGTTGGTTCAGCATTCCCATGTGCTTTTGTTGATTTCATGGTATCTTCACCTGATGACGGGAGTCTACATACTTTGTAATTTGGGAGTGTTAGTTCTTTGCGTTGGACCTTCACATGTCCACGATAAGCTAACAAATGTCTACCCAGGCCAGTTCCCTCGCTTTAGACGGTTATTCAGAAACTAATACCACCATCTATTGCGCGGACATGAAAGATAGTAAACGGCGTGAATGCTTTCGAAAGGTCTACCCTATTTTTTTACCTATTGTGCGGCGTGTTATGGCATCGTAAATGCTCGGCTCGGCGAAATTTTCCCGCTCTTCTCAATCTCAGTGACGTTAGCTCAGTATTCCCATGCGCTTTTGTTTATCTCGCGGTAGCGCTACCTAACGGTGGCTGTTTATTATAATCAGAGAAGCGATCACAACAGAGCCACTAAGAGTGAACCCTCTTAGCTTAGCTATACACGGTACTCAGAACATTGTACGGATAGTCCATTGTGTTTTTCCTCCAATTCTCATGGGCAATCATCGAATGTATAAATGTATAACTAAGTGTTTGCATTTTTTACATCTGTTGTCGTGCGAGGGTATAAATTGTTCAAGCAATGCGAGCGCCAATTTCTTGTTTTATAGAGGAAAACAACCTCAGACAGAGGATCTTCACTTGAATGTGCATTATGTAGGCACGGACTCGCATGGCACAGTTGTTCTGTATTTAAAGGGGTTTCTTTCACTAAATGTGAGTGTGCTTGCATCGAATTATAGTCGTTTGTAGGAAGTAAGCTATGTACGACTAGCAGTGAGAGTGGTTTTAACAGATTGCCGTTGGCGTTGATGCTGGTGCTGGCTTCAGCGCATACATGATGCCATTGCTGGCTCCAGCACACACATGATGCTAATATGTCGGCCACAGACCTATTAACTACGTTCTCCTGTGAATCAAATAGACCAGGAGTTCTCTATGGTGAATACCCTCTGTGACAGCTAATCGTGATATGCTTTAACTAGGCTTGGATAGCACATCCTGTTAAACGTGGTCAGATACTGTGAGCTGAAACAGTAATCTTGATACTAGCATGATCTGTTGTTGTTTCTATAAACAAGAAAGTAATGTGATTTTGTTACAAACCATAGATCCATGTTATAATTAATTAGATTTGTGTCATAATTGCCATAGACATTGTTAATTATATCTAACCATAGATAACCAGTTATTGTGGAAGAATAATTATATTCTTGTCAGCAGTACGTGAACGCATTTGCCTGCTCAAGAAAATTAGAAACAGGTAAGTCAAACCAGCTCTTGTCAATATATATTTAATTTCAATATTTATTAATATCTTACTTATAGTAATGTCATAAGGGGAAACATGGCTCGTAAAAAACAATTTAAGCAACATATCTTTCAGAGCTATTAGAATAATATGAAACAAACCATGTAGAGAAAAATTATTGAGAGATGATGCTAAAGCTGCACCAAAATGCGACATTTAAATTATGAATTGTTCTATTATATGGCTCCATATGTATGAAGTGTAGCTCGATTATCATTTATTTTAGTAAAAGGTATTCATACAAATCACGTCTTTCATCTAGTTACATTCTTATACATGCAAATTAACTCATTATTCGCCGATGTGTAATGTTATATATGATTTTAAAATATACAATGAAGTTGCAAATGTACATATATATTTTGTGCTTGACAAAGGAAGTTCCAGTTTCGATTTGCCCTGCTATTCATTTGATCACTCTCATTAATAACTGAAATGATTTGTACACACAATATTGATTTGAATCATTGCGTTCGCAAACTTAATCTAAATAAGAGTCTTGTGAATATGGTAAATATTATAAAAATCAATATTTTTCCATAAGTCACGCATGTTATGATTACACTATCATCAATCATATTGTATCTGATATCACCTTTTTATTGATCATATGCACCAAGCCTGCGATGGAAATATAATCATAGTATCCTACATACCTTTAAAAATCTTTACAACATATATAACCCTGCTTTAGTTACAAAAACAAAGGTAAACAACCGCTCGAACACTTGCCCTGTTAGTCACAAATGGTAATTAGCCTTTGCGACGCATGGAAATCAAGGAAAAATATTAGAAGTACATCTAGTTTAAATCATTAGAGGTTTATGATGCGCTAACTTGGTTTTAATTTGATTGTGAGGATTCATCGATTATGTTTGTTCATTGTAACTATTATAAAATATCATGTATGTGTGGATGATTCGTGCGCATTAATATTCTACTGCACAAGATTGGTATGACAGCAACCATGGCGAGCTAAATCTGCAGACAAACTTGCACACTCCAACTTGATACAGGAAGAAGTGTCACGCTTTCTCTTTAAAGAGGACATTGTTTACACCTCATTGAGTGAACACATACAATGAACACAGAAAACGATAATAAGCAAAAACTCGCAGGTGTGGTTATATTACCTGATGTTATAATATCATATCTACAGCGGGGGAGGGGATATTGGTTAAAATCAAAAGCATACAACATGGATAGAACATGCTATTATGCTGTTGAACGTGGTGAAGAAAGTTTTGCTAAAAGTGCCAACTCATCAGTATTGATCAATTATGCAATATGGGCCGGGATGCTACACACAATGGAGACTCTTGCTATGCTGGTATGACACATCCTCATTTGTCTAATTACAAACAACGGACTGTGACGAGGTTTTATAATCGCCCATATCAGGACAAAGTGCTGTGCGCATTATCTTAGTAGGTATATGACTATAATATTCAAAGAAGTCATTGCACAAAGGTAGGTGATGCAATGTTAAGCAAGTGTAAATTACGCGAGTTTCTTTAAGCTTATGCAAAATGCATGAAAGCCATTAATGTAAACCTGGCGTTTACTTTATTGTGGAACGACAACAACAACTGATAGCCAATATCTACCGCTGATCTATCCCAGATAGAATAACTATTGAGTCCATAGTGTGAGTACGCAGACATAACTTGGTAATTATCCGAACAGTTGGAATGCTTCACAGCCCTAATTTTGTATAGAATATTTGATTATCTTGGTGTATGCGATGTAATGATGTACAGTGCATTGCGTTGTTTCTGTAATGCTATGGGATGTGGCCATGCAGGTTTAGCTAGAACTGCTAGCTCATTAGTAGTTATCAATTATGTACTTTTGGCGTGACTCATCAACATTTGGCTTTCTACAAAAAAACTGGCATTGCAATTAACCGAGGTTATTTAATCGTCCATATCAAGAAAAGTGTGATCCACGTTATCTACCCACGAGAATGGAAATAACAAGAAAAACATTCCGTTTAAAAGGTTCATCTTGGCGAGACATTTAGAGTGGCATACAGTCGGTTTCAGGCACCAGTTTGCATGGCATCCTAGAATCTTAGCAAAGCCATTAAAATCACTAGGTCCCACACAGGCGCTGAGTTCATTGTGTGCTCCCCGAATCACCCTCACTCAGAGTGACCTTTATCAGTTCATCTTATGCGTAAAGTGATAACCTGTTCAGCTCATACTGTTAATTAAATTGCTATCGAATAAACCGTATTAAATATTGTATTGGACATTTATGTAAGCCAAACTTGTTGTTACGTAAAATCCCAGTTGTTTGGAACGGAATGAAGCATTAATGGAGATAATACAAACATTGAAGAAGCTGTCCTGATGACCACGAAAACCTTAATGTATCTGTCATCACTAGGCTGACGATAGCTGTTGTAATGAAATTAATATTCCAGATGCGTTTGTCACACAAGTGTCACTCAACCATACCATCAGTTGCATAATTCGCAACTGTATGACGGCAGTATAAACGTTTCTATTAACACGCATGTTAATTGTACGGCGTTACAATTTGTTCTCTTCACAATGAAAACAAGTCTTCTCTACATCTTGCTGTACATTAAAGCCAATATATCTATGAGTGACTTATATAACTCATTTCGTTTTTCTTATGGCTGCCGCTGGTTTTGACCTCAGTAATATTTCATTTGCCGTAACGATTTGACATTTATTTGACAAATGGCCCTCCGTAACGGTTACAACGAATAATAATGTTTCAATAAATAATAATTTAGCTGACAGTCCCATGAGGAGAAGCTATGTTTTCTACCAGAGCTGCCATAAAGTTAAGAATCTACTTATCCTTAACCAATCGCAATCTATACGGTACTTTTATAGCTTAATGTATGTAATTATTCCTGCTTGTATGATATACAGTCTTGTCCAGAACTACCTGCAATATGGCTATGTAAAACAGTGCTTACTAAAATGGCTATTACTTCCTTTACAAACTTATATACCTGTATAATGACAAAAGACAAAGCTATGCCACACACAGAGTTCTTTATCACCCAACAGAACAGCCCTATTACCCGACCAGCTTCCCATTGGATCAAAATTGCTTTTGAAGTTTACAGAGGCCATCAAGCTGTCCACGTCAATCTTATTAGTTAGTTTCCACCAATTCCTGTTTACATTAAAGTAACCGGTTGTCATTTTCACCATTGGTGATCACAAACCTCATTATGCAAACAAATAATCTGGGGTATTCAACTAAATTGCCTATCTGACTAATAGAACTAACTATGGTGGTGATTAACACGTTCATGCGACAAACCGAAAAACAAATTTCCAACAAGCTAGGCAGAATGTACAAATGGTTGAAATATAATCAATATATCATGAGGTTATATCCAAGACTTTTTCTCACAAATTATTTTGTCCACTCTTCTCTCAATCAGCTTAGCAACCTGCTTGCTGTTGTATGCAGCTTAGATTTACACATCAGGGTGGAAGCTGGTTGGATTATTCTCTTTGAAGGTTGCTACACGATGGCAACTAGAAGGTATTCATCATCATGATTTAGGCATGTTACAACATAGATTACTCTGGGCTAGTAGGTTTTGTCAGAAATATATTATTCTACTGGGCTGAACATAATATCTAGCTCCAGATATTAATTTTAGCAGAGTAGTTCACCATAAGTGGGCTTCAATCCATTAAGCATCCATTTTTTTCGGTGATGCATATGTCATTTCAAAGCTATTGTCTGGACAGCTATAGTACCTTTAAGCATTCATCCAGTCTTTATGCAACCGCCGATATGCCTATTGTCCCAATAAATCAATTGTCAAATAGTGACGGTAGTGATATCGAGGGTTTTCCTGCATATGAAATGAAAGACAATGGCAATAAAAGGCCTTTTTATGAATTGTAGGACACTGATGGAGTCATCAGTTTCTCGTAATCTAACGATATCATGTATTATTTAAGAAAATCTCACGCAATCGTTATTCTGGTGAACATAATCTGATTAAATTCAACGAGGTTGGATGACGAAGGTATAGCTGTGTCATTCTCTTCGCACTACATATCACACCCATACTAATTATTAATTTTAACTGGTTATTCCGTTTGTACAAACAGGAATGAAACAAATCCCAGAGGGGCTCATTTTAACCGTCGCATTACGATGACCAGATGCGTTTTTGGGGTAATGGGCTCAGCTATTAAAGGTACCGTGTTGTAAGAAGCCAAGATATTATCTGACTTTTTGTGTGCTCAGGAATTCCAAATGATGGCGTAGTGCCAAATAGAGCACTTATGACGTCAATCATAATCTCCAAAAAGTTCCAAGTAGCGTACATTCCATGATTTTTTACCTGATACAACTTCTCGCTTGATCTAAGGTGATTTGCAACATGCATTGCCAGTCTTGAACATTCATTTTCAATCACAAGGGAAACAGTCAACCTGCGACCAATTAGCTTTTCTTTTGGCCCAAAGCAATAGCCAGCTTCCTTGATAAACTGATGTACATTTCGTCATCAAATGACCCAGGAGGTAGAGAATATCTGACTGAAGTAATTGCTCCGGGCAGTAGGGTATTTGTATGACTAATGGCGTCAATAATAGAGACGTTAAAGGCACCATCAACTGTGTAATCATTGTCAATTAATTAGTATAAAATATTGCCGTGATTTGCTTTGAAGATTTTGCCAAAGGCAGCGACACCTTTGAGTGATATGAAGATACTAATCACCCGATTTTAATGGAAAGATTACAATTATAACAAAGAATCGATGTTACGAGATTGGTGCCTTGGGTTTATTGTAGTTCATCCCAATGCCCCTTTATATTTGTCTCCTGGGAAAGGCGACTCTTGTTAAATTGGATAAACGGGGGCACGATATTTACCAAATATATACCAACTAGTAGTTAAATTAGGCTTTGCTGGCCTTAGTAAGCATGCTGATGTGGTTTCTGCTGAATGATAATCTTTTTCAATTTCCTATGAAAGTAATTCGACATTTACATATTCTAGCTGGCAAACAATCAGGTGTGTGAATTATTCGTGTGTTACGTCAAAACGAGTGGAACTGTTTGATAAACAACAGTAATACACCCTTTTGCAAAACGAAAAGTACAGTGGTAATAAGGTGTCCGTTATCTCGTTGACGAAGGGAATGTGTCACGAATAATCCGAATGTGTTGCTTGAATCGACATTGTCTTCATACATCAAAACATGCTTCAAATTGCCGATACTACAACCTATTATGCAACCCCACTGCGCTTTCTGATCTCCCTCGCAACAGTTGTCTTGTCGGGCACGCTTACCCACTGCACATCGATAACGGTCAGACACAAAGGCACCCACACAGCAAAAACCTGCCGCCTCATCTGCGTACGATCTACCCCGTCTGTGATACGATGCCATAACCGACATCAATCTTGACATCAAGCTGAGTGGAACACGACCCCATGAACCGTTGGCGAGCAAGATCCACATGGAAACTTATTTGCTTAGTCCTCATTTTTTATTCTGCTACCGGGTCGTCACATACTCACATGGTGCCATGCATATCTTGAATGATCACATATCAATAACTCTTATCCCCTACTCTATTCTACCCACCAAAGGTTGGTATGACTAGGTTGACGTCAGACAGAGTATAGTTTTGTTTTCGCTGCTCCATCTGACTCATCATATCATGAGACCCGTTTGCTGGCACCCCGGGTCATGTCGAGAACGGTCACACCAAAATAACACGATTTATTGTGTTTATAACTATTCAATACAATAAAATATTTTAAAACGCCAAGATGCGTATATTTGGTTGTCTCAGCACGATGGTATTTTTTTCGTTTTACTTCTGCCCTCTTTGCAATTGATGAAATGATTCATAGTATACCAGAACTGTATTTCTGTTCATGCAATACTTCTGGATCAACGTGCTCACCACCACACGAGAGAAGCTGCAATGCATAGAAATTTCTGTGCCAAAACTCAAACTATTGTTGACTTACAGGTAATTATGCTGCAACTAGAGCACAGCGTTGCATTCTTTCATTGAAGAAACGATAAACAGCATTATCTCCAAGCATTAGGAGAAGTAACAGAGTCTGATTCAGCACAACCGCGATGTTCTCGTTGACGTGTCAGCTTTCATTTCGTGGCGCAATAGGATCGTGATTGAATGATAAAACGCCGCAGCGCCGTGTAAAGGCACCATGGGGCACGATAATTTCATAACACGGTAGCTACAGAAAAAGGTGCAGTCCCATTCTCAAGAATTATCATCACAAAATCTCCACCTTTAGGTGCTATTTCCATAATGGAATTGCTCCTTTATCACCAGTACATCATATTCTTTGTAGCGTTTAAGCGCATGGAAAAGTCTTGACATAAAATCAACCAATCAGTTTACCAATCAATATATCTATCCGTCTATCAACCAATCGATCGATCAATTAATCAATCAGTAATCATATTGGTTATATGACGGCTGATGTATTAAGTGGATAAAATTAGGCGACAATTGTGAATATCTTGAACAGCAAGCCAAGACGTTAGGGGCACGTGCTGCATTGTTACAGAACAAATGGGATTGTTAACTGGCAACTCCACGGACGATTCCTTGATGATACAAAGTTTACCAATATTAGCTGTATCAAACTAACACATGATGGATTAGCTTTTAATAGCAACACTGATTTTCAAGCTTTGTAGGTCATATAGAATATTCTCGAGGAAAAATTCGTATATCGATTATGAACTTGCCTCTCAATCATTATTTATGCAGACAGGGTGGTTGATGTATTTTCCTTGTCATTATTTGACTTTCAATGTCTCATAATGCCGCTCTCGTATCACAGATAATATCAGCTGACAGATGTATCCCGTTCCGTGAGAGGGCTCATAACAACAGCGATATTCATCGGCAGCATCTGAAATCATGAGTCACCATGCTTTGCGTTCGCATGTTATAGATATATGGCTGTTTACATCACTGTTATAGAGGAGACTGCTAGTCGAGGTAATACTTGATGAAAAGTGTGTTGCCCCATGGGATACGAAGATTTATATAGCAGTGAGCTAATAAAACACGACACAGCGCTGCACTGAAAAGCACGTGAATTTTCTCCTCGTACTAAAATGCTCACGATTGTTTTCCTTCTTAAACATGCCCTAGTAGCGACCAATTGACTATTCGGTCTTGTTAGTCACTGCGTTTATCGGCGAAAGAATATATTTGTCTAGCGCCATGTGACGATACAAATTATGCCACCATCATGTTGTGCCTCATGTCGAATGTTATAAACCACCCCCTCCCCCCCCACCCCAGTCTGTCAATATACGCATCCCCAAGGATGAATAACTTCTCGTCTATCATTCATGATGACGGATGTCTCATTGAATGGCTACACTGAGTTTTATTCTGCATCTGCTCACATAGACTTCATATGATGCCATTACTCATTGATATAATCATTTAGTGCTTTCTCAGAGTCCTGACGGTACCAGATGAGCTGATAGGTGAATGTTTTCCCGAATGATTTGTTTACTTTATCTTGCCGTTTCTTGAATTGAGGTAACCCAAATCGACTGATATTTGAAATGTCTTATGGTACGCAAACACTTATGGAGAGATAAACTTCACTTCAACTTTGAGTTACATAAAAAGTCCGTTGTACAAGGCTATTCAGTGTTCTACTTGCGCATATAAGTAAAATCTAAACCGATAAAGTCCCATGGTACTGCTGGAGGGCCACCGACATGCGAGGATCCTTCCAGACTTGTCAGCTTCCCTGTTGAATGAACTATGGAAAAGGGCATGTAACCGCCACATGTCATCCTCTGTGTGTCAGGTCGGCTTTCTCTCATATAACATGGTGGGGAATGCGTTAATAAGTAAAGATCATTCACTAACAGTGCCGGGTCAAATAGTATTATTAATTTATTTGTTATTCTATATGGACCTTCTTTGAAGTTACAGCATTATTATTCGCTGCTTGATCAACGATAACTAAAGATCTACTTTGGAATGCTGCCAAAGGTACCTTATCGAATGATTTAAAAAAAATTAGCAGCCAAGTAATCCAAATTGAATCTTGTCGTTTCGCTTTCAACCAAACCATTAAGTAACAACACAACCCGTCGATATCTTGTAAATCAATAGAAATGTGTCACTTATTTGCAAAGCTTGATGCTACCCAAGGCAGTGATTATCAGAGCTAATAATCCCACACACCACAGTGTTTGGGTTTCAAGTGTTCGATTTTTTTATATATCATAATATAACATCGACAGATATCGCCAGGGAGAAGGCGGCCATTATACACCAATACAAGTGTAAAGAGTCTTATGATTCCAAATCGATGATCCAGGATGCGAAATGTCTTTATCTCATTTAATCTGATGCAAGATGTCGTTTCCTAGTCAAAGTCTTTATAACAGTTTTCGAATACCGACCATGGCATTAGACATATGTAAGAATCAAGTCAATGTGGCTCAGTTCTTCTGGTCATCATTTGTACTTGTCAGACACTAGGCTACATCTATGAAGTACACATTCCGTTTATATGTTCTGTGTGACCATTCACAGTAGCCTCCCTTGTTAACTATAACTACCGTAAAAACTACCAGCATTTGCTCTTAACATTCTATGCCAATTCATCTGAGGTATGACTTATCATAAACGCTGCTGTTCAAGCATTGCGTCATCGTACGCAATAACTATCGGGAGTTGCACAATAAGTTTTCTTCCATGAACTAATGTGACGCGCTAACTATGACGTTCTCGGGTATTTTCCAGCAATTCATCGTCTGCATGTAACAGCATATATAAATGGGGGTTCTTTTGCCGTTGAACGCAAGTTGAGCAGGAGAAGCTATAAATGACATTGCTGGCGCAATGCCAGAACTGAGAATCAACATTCTACCATAACCTGAGTAATTGTAGGTTTATCAAATAATTGCTTTGTACTGATAAAGCTTATTTGCATAAATGATAATGAGGAAAAAGCAAAACAAATGTATTATGCTGTAAATTTAATGATTTAACACATATCATTTAATGAATCATGAAGTAAGTTTTGAAAAAAAAGTTCCTGTTATTTCAGCATTGTGATTTATGCCCTGATTTAAACATCGGTACGGAATACCAAGGAATACTAAAGCAATTGTCTATTAGCTATTAAAGTTTAGCCAACAATATACCGTAAGAGCCTACCTCGTTCGATGTTATCAAGTTTGACACAGCATGTCTTACCATAGTCTGGGTAGCGCGAGTTACTTTTAACCTCCAATGTACTCTACTAACAAATATGATGACGAGCTGCTGAGTACTCTCACGTTTGGCAATTTCCTGGAAGGACTAACATTGAATATTTACTCTGTAACGTCTCTGTCAGAGAATATCGAGCATCATGCTAGCAGCATCCGATATATGATGGGAAAAGTGAATGATACATCCGCAGAGAGATTACTTCTTCTGATTACCATGCGTCACATGTAGAATATTGCAAGGCCAACACTCGATTACATGTGCAAACAGGGAGCAGCATCCATGTCAAGTCCATCAGGCCATGTATGCAAAATATCATTATTCTTACAAAATGTGCATCGTCTGATAATGGTGAGTTTTGGAAAATAATATATTAATTCAACATGCTTATTTGAATGTCAATTTGAGAAGCATTTGTGGATCGCTTTTGATCAACAGGAAGCACGTTAGGTGGATTATGTGATATTCATTTTACTGTCATTCTATCGTTTGTAAATATTGCAATGGAATCTTATTCCGCATGACGACATTAACCTGAATCATCCATTAACATTAGACTTCAGTCCTTTGTAATCCTTTTACATCGCATTGTTTATTTACTATGCAATTTATTTCTCATTCCACTCAGTTATCTTCATTAGGTACGATTTTTTATATTTGTCTAAAAACAGGTATTCTACAGCAAGATCCCCACAAGAACGCATCATCAAGCCTCAACTCGCGCTGGCGATGACCTCAAACATACCACCCGACATAACAATTGCTTTTGCACTTGAAATTGCTCTGGCAGTGCGTGTATTCATTAGAGAGTCGACTCTGTATAGCTTGGGTTTGTTTGGATCAGCCCTACACCCATACCGACCAAGCAGGAATATTGATAACACATTGTTGCAAAGACATTCTGGGTCAGAAATATCACTACTCCTGTATCATGTTAAATAGCTCACAAATTCTGTATTATCCATGGAAGCCAAAGAAGAATTGCTGAATATGTATGTCAATATTGCTTCCTGCAGACTAGCACCCACAAAGAGTTTATAGCTTCGAGTCTTCCGCCCGAGGAAATATGTGAAGACGCCACCTGTTAGCTAAAGTGTTATTGTAATAGCGTCTTGTCATAGCGGCTCTTGAAACCACGAGGAATTCTCTGATTAATTTGGAGCTGTAGTCGCCTCGACCAATCAGATGACCCTATATCTTTAACAGCTGCCGAGCCCCGAGACGTTGGATCAACAGTCCCGTGTGCTTTTGTTGATTTCATGGTATCGTCGCGTGATGTCGGGGGTGTCTTTCGTGTAATTGCATAATCGTCACGCAGCTCAGCGTAGCTATTAACTCTTTCATAAAACACCATTCATTAGTGTACACCACGATAAACTTGCACTGGACGGTTGAACTGCATAGGTTTTCATACTAAATTGTGCATAAGCTTGCTGTGCAGCTAGTCGGTCAAAATTAGCTCTTTCGAACTAAGTACGGGAGTATGCACTCCCTCTTAGTTCTGGCGTCCAACGATAATTCCCGACATAAGTCAACGGAATTATCAAGAGTTCCGCTGCTTTACCTAGTTTTAGCTAATAAAATCAACTCACCAAACATTTATAGGAACAGAAGCTGAATTTCAGCAACAACAGTATCCTGTGAATTAGTATTTTGGCCTAAAACACACCAAACGGTAATATCTGAGCCCGATTTGGCAACATGGCGGCGAGGCGGCGGAAACTAACCAGCGGGAGGATACACCAATTGAAACATAAGCGAGACAGCTCACAAGACGCGGGTTCACAGGGACCATTTGTGGCACGAAGCTAAAAGCTAAAATGACCTTGTCTAACATGTAGAAAAGGCCATTAACATTCACTGTCGCACAAATATCACACCGAATCACGAAGAAAGCAACGAAAACCTGGGGAAAAGGCGACAGGAATTATCAGCAATAGTTTTTGCCTATGTTCTCACCGCCTTATTTACATCGGAAGTTTCTGGGGCTGTCTGGGATATCGTCCTCCGCGCTTGTATTTCGGAAGAAAATATCACCGGTAAACTTGGAAAGTTATCGAAATTATAGTTTTCCGCACACGATAGGAATATGAAACATCATCTCGAACCGAATAAGATAATAACTTTCGACACTGATCGCCCGAAACTCGTCAGAACATGCATATTTCGTGAAAAAAGTGGTGAGTTCTGGGTTGATCGAATGCATCGACCCCAAAAATTTAGCTTAAACTGTTGGACCGACAAGGTGATAAATAGAACCTGACGTTGGTCTTTTGGGCTAGTCAAAATGACTGAGAAGACTAAGAACATATTATCAACTCTCATTGTTCTTCAACATCATTGCAGTTTATCTCTCCATTTGAAATGCTGCAATAAGTTATGGCAAGATGATTAAAGTACGACTCGCTCACTCAACGAAACATTAGGTATCATATGATTTAAAAATGTGCGGTACAATACTGCTGTACTGAAAAGTAAAGCTTTCTAATAATTTTGTTTAATTGTAAAAAAATCCAAGACAATTGTATTTTGTTTTCAATGACACCAATATGGCGCATCGCGCTATGTATATTAGGGGGAATACGTCAATTATTTGTCGCGCCTGTTGGTTCATACAATCGATAGAAACATAACATGTCATCTATGATTGATTAAATGGTAATACTGGATAATACTCTAGTGACCAACTATTCCAGATGGTTCTGACACGAGTGCCATAACGAAGATTCAGTATTCTGTATTTTCATATGAGCATTTTTAGTTCATTAACTGCTCGCCATGTGCAATTTAAGCCTTCCGTATCATTTCAAATCATTTCAGTTGATGGCAGTGTAGATAATAAAACATTTAATTGATTCCAGAAGTACACCTTGAAAGATGCTTCAGCCATTTCAACGTCTTGATAGTTTCCCGATCATAACAACAGTATTTCTGATCGTCTTCAAGGACAGCCATAACCGATTATTGTGCACCACAAGGCACTAAAGCATTTTCAGAGATTGCTTTTATGCTTGGGGCATTGGTAGAGAAACCTTCGTCATCGCGTAATAGCCACAGAGGACTTGATAAAAGGGAAATATTTCGCCTGGCATAATTCGCTGTTGAGCTCCATTGGTTACAAAGTTTCCTTCCTTAGCGATGAATCAAGTATTGGTTGGTTTGCATCAATTACAATGCGAAAATATCCTCGCTAACTGTGTTGCTCTACTACGGTAATGCAGTTATACTCACACCGCTCAAACAAATCGCTTCCCCACATATTTACCGGTATTTTTGCGGGTTATTTATTCTATTCTCCGTCACAGCTGCTGATCTGCTGTGTAGGCTGTTCTGACCAGTACACTCGACAGATAACGATGTTACCTGGAGGTTTTTCCGACCCACCAAACTCCCAATATTTAACCAGGTGACCACAAGCCAGACAAATAATTTTTGTCCGTATTGCTCATAACAGCTAATGCGAATGCACGATGAATTGCTTAAAGGTGCTATTATTTCGGCGATTTGATGCAAATTATTATTGCAAAATACGTTGTTCCTATTATTTGGACAAGATACTCTCAGCAGCTCCTTATTATATCTGGACATAACTTTATCATCGCATTTGATTTCCTTATTAATCGGTATCCATCAAATTTCGGTGCCTTCACCGTAGTTCTGGAATAAGACGGGTGCATCTATAGTCACCTGCTGTATCCATCATTCTCCCACGACATGAACGACATTGTCGATGCATCTGTACTGAGTGGCTTGAAGGTTGAAATAATTAAATGCACTGGCTCGCCCGGACATGTTTGGTGCCTGGGTCTTATTCATGCGATGATGGTATAAGAGTAGCTTTCTCTGGGTTTGTCGCCATCCGTAATAGCACGCTATCAATAGTTGCTTCCCTGGTTGAGGTGAGGCGCCTATAGGAATAAGGTGAGAATTAGATGAGAAAACATTTGGTGCTGAGGGCGTAAATAAACCAACCCACAACTTAATGAAATCAGCTCATTTTGCATTTCCCATCGACCATCATCTCTAAAAAAATCAACCTAATAAAATTCATATTCATTTGTTATCCGTATAGCAATCCTACTGACAAGTTTAGCCCGCAAAAAGGCGGATGCCGCGCCAAGCTTATTTCCTTCTGTTTGCAAAGGGCACTACTTTCAACCCACATTCGTTAACTCGCTCTTTCATTTGACTCGCGGCTCCAATTAATGTTTCCTGATTGACGCGAGTTATTGGGGCAACGCGGTAACAGTAGCACAATTAACAGTTGCCTTAAAAAATTCTAAATGTTGAAGCAAAAAGTCATCCCATGAAGCCCAAATAGCAAACACTTCTGTAACTCAACATAATTGTAGGAGTTGACATTGCATTGTTTTTCCTGATGATTATAACAGACGCACCAACGATTATAGCATGTATGTGTGCAGCGGATCACTGTGGCCACTAGCATTAAGTAGAGGCATAAGCAACTGCGGCTCTGCCAAGTCGCTGAAGTTAATTGTTTTGCCATTGAAAATGGTGGTGTTTCTCTTTCATGGATATTGTACACAGAAAGCGGATGTACAGATTATATTTTCATCAACATATTTATTCAAAGAAATGACGGCCTTCGATTACAGCCTCTCACGGTGTTATGAGGTAGGTGTACATTTAAGCCGCACCATGGAAGCAATGTTCGCACGTGATTAATTGAGCTTGTCATATGTATGCCATGTTGCTGTAGAACGATGTTGGTTTAACACCATCATTTTTTTTCCTATGACATTTCGACACTTTTTCGACAAGTGGCCCTTTGTAACGGCTACGAATAACATTTCATAAATTCTCTTGTGAGGAACATTCCCATGCCGAGATGCAGTAATTCTTCCTATAACTGATTGGAATCTGCAATGGGTACATTTAGATTCACCTGATGTTCTCATCAGCATCATTACAATGTTATTGTTATAATACCAACTGTTTTCAATTGCAACATGATAACGGAATTCATCATCAGACATATTGCTGTGCACTTCGACCATATTCATGCCTCATTTGACCAAATCAATATTTATCATGATTTAACCTACAATGGCCTTTCGATGAATTGCCAACAAAATGTCGCTTGCGTTTCATACTTGAAAGTAAAATAGCGGAAAATACTTTCGGTTAAAAGATTGGCGCAATGTAAATAGGTACAGATTTTTGTCCCTTTCGTTGTATAACTGCTGACATTGTACAGCGACAAACATTTCAATTGCATGTGCATTCAGCCCTTTTAGCATCTGATGAATGATGAGGTGGGAAAACGGAACGGTCTGACTTTTATGCATGGGGGATAATATACTGCCCCCTTGTGTTTGTTGTTTGTTGATTGCACCCACGAATAATTGGAAGCTGTGTGTTCACTAACCATTGAACAACGACTCGCAATTCGATTTTTATAACATCGTAGAAATGCACAGTACTTTGGCAAGAGTTGATATAGGAGCCTTTTTTCATTGAAAATAGCATGTCTTCTACAGCGCCCGTTTATTGGTTATCAATCATGCAATATAGCAACACGAGGAGGAATAATATGGTACTTCTATAATCTGACCTGAGTTTATAAGTCAAGGGATATATCTATTGGAAATAACAAATGCTTGTATATTGGGTAATACGTGCGAATTGGGAAGTTATACGGCAGCAGCCTTTCTACTCGTTGAAGCTTCCGCAAACAAAAGATAGAACAACGTCACGCCGAGCTTCTGTCAAGCTAAACACATTACCTGCTGTTAAAGATAATGATGGATACTAGTAACCTTTTATTGTACATGTTTTGGAAGATATACATAATTCCGTATCCCCGGAGTTCTTACTTGATTTCATGTTAATTTCAAAATCATTATTGTAGTGATATAGAAGGTTGTTATAAACCTTAGAAATGAAGAGAGCGCGAAGTATTTTATGATAAGTCGTGTTGGGTATGACGACTAATATCAATGTTTCCAGATATCTATAGCTATCATACTATGAGAGGCCGCTGCTTTGGAACAATCGGTTAGGCTTTTGATAGTACAGAGTTCTGCTAGGCCATAAAACTCAATAATGTCAGACTCATTGACTTTCATACTTTCTTACATACGCTGCTGATCTTCTACCTCCACCTTTGTAGAACATATTCAACTTGTTACCAAAGAGTGAATAGCTACGCTAAGAGCGCTTCAGCCAGAGAAAACATGTGAAGACGCCACCTGTTAAGCGCCGTGCCTTGCTTTGTCATAGCGTCCTTTAAAACCACGTAGAATTCTCTGAATAATTCGGAGCCATGAAAGCCTCGACCAATCAAATGAGTCCATGTCTTTAACAGACGCCGACCCAAAGACGTCGGATCATCAATCCCATGTGCTTTTGTTGATTTTATAGTATTGTCGTCTGATGACGGGGTTGTATTTCAAGTAATTTCATAATCCCCAGACAGCTTAGCGAAGCTATAAACTCTATGTTCGAGATCTTCACATGTCTCTGGCAAGCCTACAAACGTTGAAGTCTACCCCTGGCTAGTTGCCTTGCTCTAGCAGGTTCTTGACTACTTAATATCACCATCTACAACGCGGACATTAAAGATCGAGAATAGTAAACGGCGCGGACGCTGCGAGAGGCGAACTGTTTTCTATAGGTTTACCCGGGCAAATTTTCGACATTTATTTCATATTGTTTGTTTTTCGTACGAGAGTGTCAGGTCATAACATGTCTGTTTAATAAGCCAGAATGAACTGATAGACGGCCTTCAGATTGTATGATTCGGGGGCTCAGAATGTGTGTTGAGTGGTTTGAGGCCGGTAGACAGGCATTTAATGTGAATGTTTCAGTCGTTCAAAGACAAGATAATCACACATTACAAAATAATAGTCGATCGACATAAAGTCGAATCGCAAAAAGAGAACTCGGGACATGAAAGCTAAACCAATTTAGGCAAATGAATTCACCCCTTTTTACTCGTAATAGATTAATTGTTGTCCAATTTAAATAAAACTGTATAATCCTTTTAAGTTAATGTTCCGAACAGGTCAGTTGCCAGATTAGATAGTCCCGGTTTAGCAAGTACAGCCCTTTGAGGTTAACATCCGAATCCCGTAAATTCCAATAACAATTAACTAAGCTCGTCTGATCTCAAAATTAAAGCTTAAAGAAATTGTAGTTGGTTACCCAAAGTAAATTTGTAATTTTATTGCAATAAAATTATGGCTTTTCCTACTGTCAATAACAACTGCAGCATGCAATCGCAGTTTTGCATTAATCCATCTGTTTCATGGCTCATGTGACTTGCCTCTCGGGCGAGGGTATCAATTGTTCAAGCAATGCGAGCACCTATTGCTTGTTTTATAGCGGAAAACAACCTCAGACAGATGTGCTTCACTTGAATGTGCATTTGAAAGGTTATTTGGTTATCGAAATTCTTTCATTATATGTGAGAGAGAGAGAGAGAGTGTGTGTGTGTGTGTGTGTGTGTGTGTGTGTGTGTGTGTGTGTGTGTGTGTGTGTGTGTGTGTATGTATGTGTGTGTGTGTGTGTGTGTGTGTGTGTGTGTGTGTGTGTGTGTGTGTGTGTGTGTGTGTGTGTGTGTGTGTGTGTGTGTGTCGAATTTGTCGTTTGTAGCAAGTAGGCTATGTACGACTAGCAGTGAGTGTGACTCTGGGGACGGTCACTGCCAGGGAGCAAGTCGTCCTCAGATGATGTTTTACATCTCTTTTCCGAGATGGTACCGCCATTGTTTTACGAGAACATCCGAGTCACGTGTAACTAGTCAGGTTGTTACACATAAGGAGACGGTTAACCACTACGCCACAGGAACCGCTTATTAAACTTGATTGCGTGTAACGTTTATGAAATAAGTAGACGTCCAAATGATGGAGTGTAAAACCTAATTACAATTGTACCATGCTTTGAATTTATTTTATTGATTATTTGAATAAAATATATAATTTAAATAAGAATACGTAAAGTGCAATTATTAAGTGTACTTAGTATATGTAAATATTGAATTATACATTTAAACTATTATAACAAGGTATAAAAGGTAATTACAATGATGCCTGATCATTGCTGTTGATATATTGATTGAACAAGAGCATTAATCCCCAGGTTACGAATTGTAAGCAAATTATAAGAGCAACGCAATGAACTTTAGTAAGCTAATTGTGTTTGTGATCATTGACGTCGTTCTGTGTCCAATAATACACACGAATATTATGCGTTTCGTTGTGTTTGCGAATACTTATTGAGTCTCGAAGCACATATCGCAAATCATAAGAACCTCTTAGTCGTATGTACCTATTCAAATATGCATCCACACATTAAGTAAGAGTGATTAATTATCTATAAAGATCAAATGCTCCTGCCTCAGCCACTCCTTATCTATGGCAATGGTGGTCACTATGGGGGCAGCAGTTCATATTTAACCCCCACACCTTGCCTCCATTACAGCATGACACTTATATTAAGGCTCTACACCATCGATATCCCCATGAGGTGTCTTACAGTTTCTCCATCCCAATGGAACCACATGGCCTTGTTGAGGCTTATACATATATATATATATATATATATGATATATAGATATAGATATATATATATATGATATATATATATAGATATATATATTATATATATAGATACACATATATAGTTATACTTTATATATATACAACATAAATATATATGTATATATATATATATATATATATATATATATTATATATATATATATATATATATATATATATATAAATATTTATATATATTGTGGCTCGTGCATATCCTCGGTTGCCTGTGTAAATTATCTATGGCTTTAACAGACTGCCGTTGGCCTTGATGCTGGTGCTGGCTTCAGCTGACACATGATGCTAACGTGTCGGCCTCATACCTATTAGCTACGCTCTCCTGTGAATCAAATAGACCAAGAGTGAATACCCTCTGTGACAGCTAATCGTGATATGCTTTAACTAGGCTTGGGTAGCACATCCTGTTAAACGTGGTTAGATCTGAAACAATAACCTTGATACTAGCATGATCTGTAAACAAGAAGGTGATGTGATTTCGAAAGAAAAAAAAGATCCATGTTATAATTAATAACATTGCTATTGACAGAATTGCTATAGACACTGTTAATTCTATCTTACTTTAGATAGCCAGTTATTGTGGAAGAATAATTCTATTCCTGTCAGCAGAAAAATATGTAAAAGCATGTGCATCCTCAAGAAAGTTAGAAACGGGATAGACAAACCAATATATATTTTGTATCAATATTTTTCAATATCTTACTTATAGTAACATTATAAGGGGAAACGCAGCTTGTATAAATATTATCCAACCTACATATCTTTCAAAAAACGTGCTATTAGAATAATATGAAAGAAACGATTATTTAGAGATATTAAAGCGGCATCAAATGCGACATTTAAATTATTCTATTATATGGCTCCATATGTATGAAGTGTTGCTCGAAATGTTGATATTGTAAATGATTATCATTTATTTGAATAAAATTTTTTCGTTCAAATGACGTCTTTCACCTTGTTATATTCTTAAATTGCAAATTAAACTCATTATTCGCCGATGTGTAATGTTACATACATTTTTAAAATAAACAATGAGGTTGTACATATATATTTTGTGCTTGATAAAGGAAAACATAGATATCTTTTCTTATTACGGTTTGCTCTGCTATTCATTTGATCACTCTCAATCATAACTCAAATGATTTGTACGGACACTATTGATTTGAATCATTGCGTTCGCAAACTTAATCTAAATGACAGTTATTGTGAATATGGTAAATATTATATAAATCGATATTTTTTCATCTGTCACCCAAGGGGATTGTTTGGGCGTAATCATGAACGCATGTTATGATAACACTATTATCAATCGTATTGTATCTTATTCCACCTTCTTATTTATCAGACGCACCAAGTCTGCGAAGGAAATATAATCATAGTAATGTCGTAAACAGTTTTACTTAATTTCTCTCTCTCTCTACCTTAAAACCTTCTGGCTCTCGCCGGTAGCCTTTGCGAAACATGGAAATCAAAGAAGAATCCTTGGAAATTTATATTGCGCTAACTTTTATTAAGATTTTGTTTGTGAGGGTTCACCAGTTATGTTTGTTTATTGTAAAGATCATTTAATATCATGTATGTGTGGATGATTCGTGCGTATTAATATTCTACTGTACAAGATTGGTATGTCAGCAGCCATGGCAAGCTAAATCTGCGGACAAACTGGCAAACTCTTACTTGATACATGAAGAAGTGTCACGTTTTCTCTGTAAAGAGAACATTGTTTACACATCACTGAACGAACCAATACGATGAACAAAGAAAATTATCATAACTAAAAACATAAAGTTGTGGATATATACCATTATGAAGCAATATCAACGGAAGGGGATATTGGCTAAGAACAAATGCATACGGGATGGATAGAATTTGCTATCCTTCTGGCGTATGACAAATTAAGCTGTGTCAATTATGCTGTTGGACGTGATGAAGCAAGTTTTGCTAAAAGTGCCAACTCATCAGAATTGATCAATTGCGCAATATGAGTCTTGTGGCTACACACAATGGAGACTTTCGCTACGCTGGTATGACACATACCCATTTGTCTAATTACAAACAACTGTGCCGAAGTTTTATAATCGCTCATGTCAGGACAAAATGCTGTGCGCAATATCTTTGTAGGTATATGGCTATAATATTTAAAGTATAGTGGACAGAGTCATTGCACAAAGGTAGTTAATGCAATGTTAAGCAAGTGTAAATTACGCGAGTTTCTTGAAGCTTATGCAAAATGCATGAAAGCCATCAATGTAATCAAGGACCACTTGGTATTTATCAAAACAGTCCTATTTTTTTATAGATATTTGATTATCTTGGTGTTTTGCGATGTAATGATATACAGTGCATTGCGTTGTTTCAGTAATGCTATGGGATGTGGCCATGCAGGTTTAGCTAGAACTGCTAGCTCATTAGTAGTTATCAATTATGCAATGAAAGCCGGTCAGGAGACTCGTCGTATTGTTGGCGTGACTCATCCACATTTGTCTTTCTACAAAAAACTGGCATCGCCATTAACCGAGGTTATATAATCGATCATATCAAGAAAAGTTTGATCCACGTTATCTACCCATGAGAATGGGAATGATAAGAAACATTTCCGTATAAAAGGTCCATCTAGGAGAGAAATTTAGAGTGGCTTACAATCAGATTAAGGCGACAGTTTTATCCAATATGTCTCTTCCCTGGAAATACATATACATGCTAACCATCAGCATGGCATGCTAGATTCTTAGCTATGCTATTTAAACCACTAGGTCCCATAGGCGCTGGGTTCATTATGTGCGCCATGAATTACCCTCACTCAGAGTGACCTACATCAGTTCATCTTATGCGTAAAGTGATTACCTGTTCAGCTCATACTGTTGATTAATTTGCTGGGCATTTTCATATTATGGACTAAGAGAGACAGCTTCAAGAGTGAAAATAGATTGAACAATTGTTTAAGTGTTTTGTGATGCTTTAGGTTTTGACCCTTTTGTCATTTCATAATAAGCATGTTCGACTCGGAGGTTCCCAACATAAGGCGTAAAAGGCTCGATCTTTTAAAATGCAATGGTACTATGCATATGGCTTTGTTGCGTACAGGCGGCACCTAGAACCAACGTGGCTATTGATTTGCACGGACGTCTGGATAGCGGGTATATAATACATGGGCGTTCACTGGCTTTCACACGCTCGTAGTAGAATGTGGGCTTCTGACTACAACCTTCTCCTTATAATGTAACCCATATGTAGCTGTATATCATTAGTCTTCAACTATAGTCCCTCCTCACACAATTACTGTATTACTGGGTCCTTTGACGTGAACAAAACGTTTTGTGACATAATGGAGCATTGACTCATATAACTTATTCAAACGGACCCATTGTTTATTCCATTCATCCATCTATGGCATCGTTATTCGTGCGATATCAACCTATCTCCATACAAATGTCGACTATATTGCGCAAATGCACCAATCACCCGCCATAGTACTATGCCCCCCCCCCATCCCCCTTTTGAGAGTGACGGGGGTAGCGAAGTAAGGCTATTCGTCGGTACATTTGAAAATGCTACTCAGGAAAGCTGTCAACGAGGCCAAAAACCTACAACGGAGCAGTACGTTATTTATGGTAAGCCATTGAGAACTTATTATATCAATTAATGCTTACCGGAAAGGTTTTTAGGGCTTTCTGTATCGCTTGTTTATGTGCCAATACAGGAATTGGGCGAGTAAATTGACAAAGGCAATCATGAATTTGCGAATATAATATTATGGTACACACGTGATGTAAATGAAAAGCAGATGCGATGGGTTAACAAACAATAACCTTTTCCAGCATGAGCATACATCTTGTGTACTCATTGCCCCACCAGCAGCGGCTGATTTCATTTTACCGACACGCATCGATTGGTTTAATAGAGTCCTAATTGCTTGGTCAATTAATGGTCCCTCTATTATTTGGAAGTGTCTATTTTACATGCGTCCCTTCATAAGTCATTACTTTTACCAGAACTGCATTCGAGTTCTTTGTAGCTATATCAATCATGCTAATCAGAAAACGAATACAATGTCTGGTAGTATCATGTATTTCTAAGGCTTTATTTCATCCAATCACGCGTCTGCACTACTGATTGTGTGACCATACCTTGTCCTGACTCCTACCATTGTATACTACCACCCCTTACTCACCATGGTGAAAGCAGTATTCACATGGACCAGACAACACAGATATAATAACGGAGTGCCTGAACGGATCTAAGAACGGTCTAAGAACGGGAATTGCCCTCTGCTTTTAAATCCATACTGCCTTCTCTTGCTCACAGGTACGTATATATCCGGGGTTACATAAATAACCAAATAGTTGATTTGACATATAAAGGTCATTGACAAAGAATCAATCAGGGAACAAAATATAATGATTTTATACGTTTGACTCGAGTGTGGATGTCAGCTTAATTGCGTCGTCGTCTTTCTGTTCACTTTACGATGAATAATACACAGGAAGCAAATGTGACATCATAATATTAAGAGAAGGCTCCTTGTAGAGAGTGAGAGCAAATCTTATTTATAATGCAACGATAAAAGGTGGGTTGCAACACTCCCTAAAAGTCAAAATTCATACTCTGTAAAATGGTTTCAGCTGTTTATAAGTCGGTTCATCATTGAAGAAATTTGTAACGTTGGTTACGTAAAATCACAGTTGTTTGGAACGAAATGAAGTATACATGGTGATGATACAAACATTGAAGAAGCTGCCCTGTCGACTGCAGTAAAAAACTTGTCATCATTAGACTGTCGATAGCTGTTGTATTGAAAATCGCGATTATTATTTGATCGAGCCATTGGCCAATACTGTGGCATTTATATTCCAGATGCTTGTGCCACATGGGTGTGTCACTGTACTTATACTATCAGTTGTATGATTCCCAACGGTCTGACGGCAGCATAAAACGTTTTCTATAAACATGGAAGCTAATGTACGGCGCAGGGGGAAACACTAACTCTGAGAAATACATGTCCAGTCGGGCATGTACTCCTGATTTTTACTTGTCTGATCAAAAAATCACCTTGCCTTGTCATAGTATGAAAATATGACTAACGCGGAATTAACCGAGAATCGCCGATCACGCGATGAGTTGATAAGTATCGCAACAACAGTTAGTTAAGACCTTGTGTTCGCATACAGATGATTGGGGTTTTGTTTCTCAGTAAACTAAGCGCAAGTTCCCAAGAATCGCTGATCGATCTTACTATGCTTCGTTTAAGACCAAAAAAACAAAACATGGAATTAAAAAAACGACTAGTCCCGTCGGGCAAGTTAAGGCAGTTTAACTTGTCCGACGGATTCACCTACTTGCCAGGGACAATCGGGCTTCCGTTAATGTTTTCCCCTGCGGCGTTACAAGTTGTTCGCTTCACAATGAAAACAAGTCTTCTCTACATCTTGCTGTACATTAAAGCCACTATATCTATGAGTGACTTATATAGCTCATTTCGTTTTTCTTATGGCTGTCGCCTGGTTTTGACCTCAGTAATATTTCATTTGCCGTAACAGTTTGACATTTATTTGACAAATGGCCCTTCGTAACGGCTACAACGAATAATATTGTTTCAATAAATAATCATTTAACTGACAGTCCCTTGAGGAGAAGCTATGTTTTCTACCAGAGCTGCCATCAAGTTAGGAAACTAACTTATTACTAAACCAATCGCAATCTACACGTTACTTTATAGCTTGGCGTATGTAATCATTCCTGCTAGTATGATATACAGTCTCGACCATAACTACTGCAATATGGCTTTGTAAAACAGTGCTTACTAAAATGGCTATTACTTTTGTTTTTAATGACACCAATGAGGCGCAGGGCGCTTTGTATATTAGGGGGAATACACGTCAATTATTTGTCGCGCCTATTGGTTCATGCAACCGATAAAAACATAACATGTCATCTATGATTGATTAAATGGTAATACTAGACAATACTCTAGTGACCAACTATTCCCAGATGGTTTTGACACGAGTTGCCATAACGAAGATTCAGTATTCTGTATTTTCATATGAGCATTTTTAGTTCATTAACTGCTCGCCATGTGCAATTTAAGCCTTCCTTATCATTTCAAATCATTTCAGTTGATGGCAGTGTAGATAATAAAACATTTAATAATTGATTCCAGAAGTACACCTTGAAAGATGCTTCAGCCATTTCAACGTCTTGATAGTTTCCCGATCATAACAACAGTATTTCTGATCGTCTTCAAGGACAGCCATAACCGATTATTGTGCACCACAAGGCACTAAAGCATTTTCAGAGATTGCTTTTATGCTTGGGGCATTGGTAGAGAAACCTTCGTCATCGCGTAATAGCCACAGAGGACTTGATAAAAGGGAAATATTTTCGCCTGGCATAATTCGCTGTTGAGCTCCATTGGTTACAAAGTTTCCTTCCTTAGCGATGAATCAAGTATTGGTTGGTTTGCAGCATCAATTACAATGCGAAAATATCCTCGCTAACTGTGTTGCTCTACTACGGTAATGCAGTTATACTCACAACCGCTCAAACAAATCGCTTCCCCACATATTTACCGGTATTTTTGCGGGTTATTTATTCTATTCTCCGTCACAGCTGCTGATCTGCTGTGTAGGCTGTTCTGACCAGTACACTCGACAGATAACCGATGTTTACCTGGAGATTTTTTTTCCGACCCACCAAACTCCCAATATTTAACCAGGTGACCACAAGCCAGACAAATAATTTTTTGTCCGTATTGCTCATAACAGCTAATGCGAATGCACGATGAATTGCTTAAAGGTGCTATTATTTCGGCGATTTGATGCAAATTATTATTGCAAAATACGTTGTTTCCTATTATTTGGACAAGATACTCTCAGCAGCTCCTTATTATATCTGGACATAACTTTATCATCGCATTTGATTTCCTTATTAATCGGTATCCATCAAATTTCGGTGCCTTCACCGTAGTTCTGGAATAAGACGGGTGCATCTATAGTCACCTGCTGTATCCATCATTCTCCCACGACATGAACGACATTGTCGATGCATCTGTACTGAGTGGCTTGAAGGTTGAAAATAATTAAATGCACTGGCTCGCCCGGACATGTTTGGTGCCTGGGTCTTATTCATGCGATGATGGTATAAGAGTAGCTTTCTCTGGGTTTGTCGCCATCCGTAATAGCACGCTATCATATAGTTGCTTCCCTGGTTGAGGTGAGGCGCCTATAGGAATAAGGTGAGAATTAGATGAGAAAACATTTGGTGCTGAGGGCGTAAATAAACCAACCCACAACTTAATGAAATCAGCTCATTTTGCATTTCCCATCGACCATCATCTCTAAAAAAATCAACCTAATAAAATTCATATTCATTTGTTATCCGTATAGCAATCCTACTGACAAGTTTAGCCCGCAAAAAGGCGGATGCCGCGCCAAGCTTATTTCCTTCTGTTTGCAAAGGGCACTACTTTCAACCCACATTCGTTAACTCGCTCTTTCATTTGACTCGCGGCTCCAATTAATGTTTCCTGATTGACGCGAGTTATTGGGGCAAACGCGGTAACAGTAGCACATTAACAGTTGCCTTAAAAAATTCTAAATGTTGAAGCAAAAAGTCATCCCATGAAGCCCAAATAGCAAACACTTCTGTAACTCAACATAATTGTAGGAGTTGACATTGCATTGTTTTTCCTGATGATTATAACAGACGCACCAACGATTATAGCATGTATGTGTGCAGCGGATCACTGTGGCCACTAGCATTAAGTAGAGGCATAAGCAACTGCGGCTCTGCCAAGTCGCTGAAGTTAATTGTTTTGCCATTGAAAATGGTGGTGTTTCTCTTTCATGGATATTGTACACAGAAAGCGGATGTACAGATTATATTTTCATCAACATATTTATTCAAAGAAATGACGGCCTTCGATTACAGCCTCTCACGGTGTTATGAGGTAGGTGTACATTTAAGCCGCACCATGGAAGCAATGTTCGCACGTGATTAATTGAGCTTGTCATATGTATGCCATGTTTGCTGTAGAACGATGTTGGTTTAACACCATCATTTTTTTTCCTATGACATTTCGACACTTTTTCGACAAGTGGCCCTTTGTAACGGCTACGAATAACATTTCATAAATTCTCTTGTGAGGAACATTCCCATGCCGAGATGCAGTAATTCTTC
Organism: Urechis unicinctus; assembly: GCA_034190875.2. Lineage (NCBI taxonomy): Eukaryota > Metazoa > Annelida > Polychaeta > Xenopneusta > Urechidae > Urechis > Urechis unicinctus. The sequence continues at coordinate 11,856,044 of CM067344.1, forward strand.
CTATAACTGATTGGAATCTGCAATGGGTACATTTAGATTCACCTGATGTTCTCATCAGCATCATTACAATGTTATTGTTATAATACCAACTGTTTTCAATTGCAACATGATAACGGAATTCATCATCAGACATATTGCTGTGCACTTCGACCATATTCATGCCTCATTTGACCAAATCAATATTTATCATGATTTAACCTACAATGGCCTTTCGATGAATTGCCAACAAAATGTCGCTTGCGTTTCATACTTGAAAGTAAAATAGCGGAAAATACTTTCGGTTAAAAGATTGGCGCAATGTAAATAGGTACAGATTTTTGTCCCTTTCGTTGTATAACTGCTGACATTGTACAGCGACAAACATTTCAATTGCATGTGCATTCAGCCCTTTTAGCATCTGATGAATGATGAGGTGGGAAAACGGAACGGTCTGACTTTTATGCATGGGGATATTATACTGCCCCCCTGTGTTTGTTGTTTGTTGATTGCACCCACGAATAATTGGAAGCTGTGTGTTCACTAACCATTGAACAACGACTCGCAATTCGATTTTTATAACATCGTAGAAATGCACAGTACTTTGGCAAGAGTTGATATAGGAGCCTTTTTTCATTGAAAATAGCATGTCTTCTACAGCGCCCGTTTATTGGTTATCAATCATGCAATATAAGCAACACGAGGAGGAATAATATGGTACTTCTATAATCTGACCTGAGTTTATAAGTCAAGGGATATATCTATTGGAAATAACAAATGCTTGTATATTGGGTAATACGTGCGAATTGGGAAGTTATACGGCAGCAGCCTTTCTACTCGTTGAAGCTTCCGCAAACAAAAGATAGAACAACGTCACGCCGAGCTTCTGTCAAGCTAAACACATTACCTGCTGTTAAAGATAATGATGGATACTAGTAACCTTTTATTGTACATGTTTTGGAAGATATACATAATTCCGTATCCCCGGAGTTCTTACTTGATTTCATGTTAATTTCAAAATCATTATTGTAGTGATATAGAAGGTTGTTATAAACCTTAGAAATGAAGAGAGCGCGAAGTATTTTATGATAAGTCGTGTTGGGTATGACGACTAATATCAATGTTTCCATACTATAAGAGGCCGCTGCTTTGGAACAATCGGTTAGGCTTTTGATAGTACAGAGTTCTGCTAGGCCATAAAACTCAATAATGTCAGACTCATTGACTTTCATACTTTCTTACATACGCTGCTGATCTTCTACCTCCACCTTTGTAGAACATATTCAACTTGTTACCAAAGAGTGAATAGCTACGCTAAGAGCGCTTCAGCCCGAGAAAACGTGAAGACGCCACGTGTTAGGCGCCGTGCCTTGCTTTGTCATAGCGTCCCTTAAAACCACGTAGAATTCTCTGAATAATTCGGAGCCATGAAAGCCTCGACCAATCAAATGAGTCCATGTCTTTAACAGACGCCGACCCAAAGACGTCGGATCATCAATCCCATGTGCTTTTGTTGATTTTATAGTATTGTCGTCTGATGACGGGGTTGTATTTCAAGTAATTTCATAATCCCCAGACAGCTTAGCGAAGCTATAAACTCTATATTCGAGATCTTCACATGTCTCTGGCAAGCCTACAAACGTTGAAGTCTACCCCTGGCTAGTTGCCTTGCTCTAGCAGGTTCTTGACTACTTAATATCACCATCTACAACGCGGACATTAAAGATCGAGAATAGTAAACGGCGCGGACGCTGCGAGAGGCGAACTGTTTTCTATAGGTTTACCCGGGCAATTTTCGACATTTATTTCATATTGTTTGTTTTTCGTACGAGTGTCAGGTCATAACATGTCTGTTTAATAAGCCAGAATGAACTGATAGACGGCCTTCAGATTGTATGATTCGGGGGCTCAGAATGTGTGTTGAGTGGTTTGAGGCCGGTAGACAGGCATTTAATGTGAATGTTTCAGTCGTTCAAAGACAAGATAATCACACATTACAAAATAATAGTCGATCGACATAAAGTCGAATCGCAAAAAGAGAACTCGGGACATGAAAGCTAAACCAATTTAGGCAAATGAATTCACCCCTTTTTACTCGTAATAGATTAATTGTTGTCCAATTTAAATAAAACTGTATAATCCTTTTAAGTTAATGTTCCGAACAGGTCAGTTGCCAGATTAGATAGTCCCGGTTTAGCAAGTACAGCCCTTTGAGGTTAACATCCGAATCCCGTAAATTCCAATAACAATTAACTAAGCTCGTCTGATCTCAAAATTAAAGCTTAAAGAAATTGTAGTTGGTTACCCAAAGTAAATTTGTAATTTTATTGCAATAAATTATTATGGCTTTTCCTACTGTCAATAACAACTGCAGCATGCAATCGCAGTTTTGCATTAATCCATCTGTTTCATGGCTCATGTGACTTGCCTCTCGGGCGAGGGTATCAATTGTTCAAGCAATGCGAGCACCTATTGCTTGTTTTATAGCGGAAAACAACCTCAGACAGATGTGCTTCACTTGAATGTGCATTTGAAAGGTTATTTGGTTATCGAAATTCTTTCATTATATGTGAGAGAGAGAGAGAGAGTGTGTGTGTGTGTGTGTGTGTGTGTGTGTGTGTGTGTGTGTGTGTGTGTGTGTGTGTGTGTGTGTATGTGTGCATGTGTGTGTGTGTGTGTGTGTGTGTGTGTGTGTGTGTGTGTGTGTGTGTGTGTGTGTGTGTGTGTGTGTGTGTGTGTGTCGAATTTGTCGTTTGTAGCAAGTAGGCTATGTACGACTAGCAGTGAGTGTGACTCTGGGGACGGTCACTGCCAGGGAGCAAGTCGTCCTCAGATGATGTTTTACATCTCTTTTCCGAGATGGTACCGCCATTGTTTTTACGAGAACATCCGAGTCACGTGTAACTAGTCAGGTTGTTACACATAAGGAGACGGTTAACCACTACGCCACAGGAACCGCTTATTAAACTTGATTGCGTGTAACGTTTATGAAATAAGTAGACGTCCAAATGATGGAGTGTAAAACCTAATTACAATTGTACCATGCTTTGAATTTATTTTATTGATTATTTGAATAAAATATATAATTTAAATAAGAATACGTAAAGTGCAATTATTAAGTGTACTTAGTATATGTAAATATTGAATTATACATTTAAACTATTATAACAAGGTATAAAAGGTAATTACAATGATGCCTGATCATTGCTGTTGATATATTGATTGAACAAGAGCATTAATCCCCAGGTTACGAATTGTAAGCAAATTATAAGAGCAACGCAATGAACTTTAGTAAGCTAATTGTGTTTGTGATCATTGACGTCGTTCTGTGTCCAATAATACACACGAATATTATGCGTTTCGTTGTGTTTGCGAATACTTATTGAGTCTCGAAGCACATATCGCAAATCATAAGAACCTCTTAGTCGTATGTACCTATTCAAATATGCATCCACACATTAAGTAAGAGTGATTAATTATCTATAAAGATCAAATGCTCCTGCCTCAGCCACTCCTTATCTATGGCAATGGTGGTCACTATGGGGGCAGCAGTTCATATTTAACCCACACCTTGCCTCCATTACAGCATGACACTTATATTAAGGCTCTACACCATCGATATCCCCATGAGGTGTCTTTACAGTTTCTCCATCCCAATGGAACCACATGGCCTTGTTGAGGCTTATTATACATATATATATATATATATATATATATATATATATATATAGATATATATATATATATATATATATATATATATATATATATATATATATATATATATATATCTTTATTCTCTATATATATACTAAATCTCTATGTATATATATATATATATATATATATATCTATCTATATATATATATCTCTATATCTATATATATATATATATAAATATTTTATATATTGTGGCTCGTGCATATCCTCGGTTGCCTGTGTAAATTATCTATGGCTTTAACAGACTGCCGTTGGCCTTGATGCTGGTGCTGGCTTCAGCTGACACATGATGCTAACGTGTCGGCCTCATACCTATTAGCTACGCTCTCCTGTGAATCAAATAGACCAAGAGTGAATACCCTCTGTGACAGCTAATCGTGATATGCTTTAACTAGGCTTGGGTAGCACATCCTGTTAAACGTGGTTAGATCTGAAACAATAACCTTGATACTAGCATGATCTGTAAACAAGAAGGTGATGTGATTTCGAAAGAAAAAAAAGATCCATGTTATAATTAATAACATTGCTATTGACAGAATTGCTATAGACACTGTTAATTCTATCTTACTTTAGATAGCCAGTTATTGTGGAAGAATAATTCTATTCCTGTCAGCAGAAAAATATGTAAAAGCATGTGCATCCTCAAGAAAGTTAGAAACGGGATAGACAAACCAATATATATTTTGTATCAATATTTTTCAATATCTTACTTATAGTAACATTATAAGGGGAAACGCAGCTTGTATAAATATTATCCAACCTACATATCTTTCAAAAACGTGCTATTAGAATAATATGAAAGAAACGATTATTTAGAGATATTAAAGCGGCATCAAATGCGACATTTAAATTATTCTATTATATGGCTCCATATGTATGAAGTGTTGCTCGAAATGTTGATATTGTAAATGATTATCATTTATTTGAATAAAATTTTTTCGTTCAAATGACGTCTTTCACCTTGTTATATTCTTAAATTGCAAATTAACTCATTATTCGCCGATGTGTAATGTTACATACATTTTTAAAATAAACAATGAGGTTGTACATATATATTTTGTGCTTGATAAAGGAAAACATAGATATCTTTTCTTATTACGGTTTGCTCTGCTATTCATTTGATCACTCTCAATCATAACTCAAATGATTTGTACGGACACTATTGATTTGAATCATTGCGTTCGCAAACTTAATCTAAATGACAGTTATTGTGAATATGGTAAATATTATATAAATCGATATTTTTTCATCTGTCACCCAAGGGAGTGTGATTTTTGGGCGTAATCATGAACGCATGTTATGATAACACTATTATCAATCGTATTGTATCTTATTCCACCTTCTTATTTATCAGACGCACCAAGTCTGCGAAGGAAATATAATCATAGTAATGTCGTAAACAGTTTTACTTAATTTCTCTCTCTCTCTACCTTAAACCTTCTGGCTCGCCGGTAGCCTTTGCGAAACATGGAAATCAAAGAAGAATCCTTGGAAATTTATATTGCGCTAACTTTTATTAAGATTTTGTTTGTGAGGGTTCACCAGTTATGTTTGTTTATTGTAAAGATCATTTAATATCATGTATGTGTGGATGATTCGTGCGTATTAATATTCTACTGTACAAGATTGGTATGTCAGCAGCCATGGCAAGCTAAATCTGCGGACAAACTGGCAAACTCTTACTTGATACATGAAGAAGTGTCACGTTTTCTCTGTAAAGAGAACATTGTTTACACATCACTGAACGAACCAATACGATGAACAAAGAAAATTATCATAACTAAAAACATAAAGTTGTGGATATATACCATTATGAAGCAATATCAACGGAAGGGGATATTGGCTAAGAACAAATGCATACGGGATGGATAGAATTTGCTATCCTTCTGGCGTATGACAAATTAAGCTGTGTCAATTATGCTGTTGGACGTGATGAAGCAAGTTTTGCTAAAAGTGCCAACTCATCAGAATTGATCAATTGCGCAATATGAGTCTTGTGGCTACACACAATGGAGACTTTCGCTACGCTGGTATGACACATCCTCATTTGTCTAATTACAAACAACTGTGCCGAAGTTTTATAATCGCTCATGTCAGGACAAAATGCTGTGCGCAATATCTTTGTAGGTATATGGCTATAATATTTAAAGTATAGTGGACAGAGTCACAAAGTAGCTTAATGCACAAAGGTAGTTAATGCAATGTTAAGCAAGTGTAAATTACGCGAGTTTCTTGAAGCTTATGCAAAATGCATGAAGCCATCAATGTAATCAAGGACCACTTGGTATTTATCAAAACAGTCCTATTTTTTTATAGATATTTGATTATCTTGGTGTTTTGCGATGTAATGATATACAGTGCATTGCGTTGTTTCAGTAATGCTATGGGATGTGGCCATGCAGGTTTAGCTAGAACTGCTAGCTCATTAGTAGTTATCAATTATGCAATGAAAGCCGGTCAGGAGACTCGTGTATTGTTGGCGTGACTCATCCACATTTGTCTTTCTACAAAAAACTAGCATCGCCATTAACCGAGGTTATATAATCGATCATATCAAGAAAAGTTTGATCCACGTTATCTACCCATGAGAATGGGAATGATAAGAAACATTTCCGTATAAAAGGTCCATCTAGGAGAGAAATTTAGAGTGGCTTACAATCAGATTAAGGCGACAGTTTTATCCAATATGTCTCTTCCCTGGAAATACATATACATGCTAACCATCAGCATGGCATGCTAGATTCTTAGCTATGCTATTTAAACCACTAGGTCCCATAGGCGCTGGGTTCATTATGTGCGCCATGAATTACCCTCACTCAGAGTGACCTACATCAGTTCATCTCATGCGTAAAGTGATTACCTGTTCAGCTCATACTGTTGATTAATTTGCTGGGCATTTTCATATTATGGACTAAGAGAGACAGCTTCAAGAGTGAAAATAGATTGAACAATTGTTTAAGTGTTTGTGATGCTTTAGGTTTTGACCCTTTTGTCATTTCATAATAAGCATGTTCGACTCGGAGGTTCCCAACATAAGGCGTAAAAGGCTCGATCTTTTAAAATGCAATGGTACTATGCATATGGCTTTGTTGCGTACAGGCGGCACCTAGAACCAACGTGGCTATTGATTTGCACGGACGTCTGGATAGCGGGTATATAATACATGGGCGTTCACTGGCTTTCACACGCTCGTAGTAGAATGTGGGCTTCTGACTACAACCTTCTCCTTATAATGTAACCCATATGTAGCTGTATATCATTAGTCTTCAACTATAGTCCCTCCTCACACAATTACTGTATTACTGGGTCCTTTGACGTGAACAAAACGTTTTGTGACATAATGGAGCATTGACTCATATAACTTATTCAAACGGACCCATTGTTTATTCCATTCATCCATCTATGGCATCGTTATTCGTGCGATATCAACCTATCTCCATACAAATGTCGACTATATTGCGCAAATGCACCCAATCACCCGCCATAGTACTATGCCCCCATCCCCCTTTTGAGAGTGACGGGGGTAGCGAAGTAAGGCTATTCGTCGGTACATTGAAAATGCTACTCAGGAAAGCTGTCAACGAGGCCAAAACCTACAACGGAGCAGTACGTTATTTATGGTAAGCCATTGAGAACTTATTATATCAATTAATGCTTACCGGAAAGGTTTTTAGGGCTTTCTGTATCGCTTGTTTATGTGCCAATACAGGAATTGGGCGAGTAAATTGACAAAGGCAATCATGAATTTGCGAATATAATATTATGGTACACACGTGATGTAAATGAAAAGCAGATGCGATGGGTTAACAAACAATAACCTTTTCCAGCATGAGCATACATCTTGTGTACTCATTGCCCACCAGCAGCGGCTGATTCATTTTACCGACACGCATCGATTGGTTAATAGAGTCCTAATTGCTTGGTCAATTAATGGTCCCTCTATTATTTGGAAGTGTCTATTTTACATGCGTCCCTTCATAAGTCATTACTTTTACCAGAACTGCATTCGAGTTCTTTGTAGCTATATCAATCATGCTAATCAGAAACGAATACAATGTCTGGTAGTATCATGTATTTCTAAGGCTTTATTTCATCCAATCACGCGTCTGCACTACTGATTGTGTGATACCTTGTCCTGACTCCTACCATTGTATACTACCACCCCTTACTCACCATGGTGAAAGCAGTATTCACATGGACCAGACAACACAGATATAATAACGGAGTGCCTGAACGGATCTAAGAACGGTCTAAGAACGGGAATTGCCCTCTGCTTTTAAATCCATACTGCCTTCTCTTGCTCACAGGTACGTATATATCCGGGGTTACATAAATAACCAAATAAGTTGATTTGGAAAGGTCATTGACATATCAATCATAACAAAATATAATGATTTTATACGTTTGACTCGAGTGTGGATGTCAGCTTAATTGCGTCGTCGTCTTTCTGTTCACTTTACGATGAATAATACACAGGAAGCAAATGTGACATCATAATATTAAGAGAAGGCTCCTTGTAGAGAGTGAGAGCAAATCTTATTTATAATGCAACGATAAAAGGTGGGTTGCAACACTCCCTAAAAGTCAAAATTCATACTCTGTAAAATGGTTTCAGCTGTTTATAAGTCGGTTCATCATTGAAGAAATTTGTAACGTTGGTTACGTAAAATCACAGTTGTTTGGAACGAAATGAAGTATACATGGTGATGATACAAACATTGAAGAAGCTGCCCTGTCGACTGCGAAAACCTGTCATCATTAGACTGTCGATAGCTGTTGTATTGAAAATCGCGATTATTATTTGATCGAGCCATGGCCCAATACTGTGGCATTTATATTCCAGATGCTTGTGCCACATGGGTGTCACTGTACTATACTATCAGTTGTATGATTCCCAACGGTCTGACGGCAGCATAAACGTTTCTATTAACATGGAAGCTAATTGTACGGCGCAGGGGGAAACACTAACTCTGAGAAATACATGTCCAGTCGGGCATGTACTCCTGATTTTTACTTGTCTGATCAAAAAATCACCTTGCCTTGTCATAGTATGAAAATATGACTAACGCGGAATTAACCGAGAATCGCCGATCACGCGATGAGTTGATAAGTATCGCAACAACAGTTAGTTAAGACCTTGTGTTCGCATACAGATGATTGGGGTTTTGTTTCTCAGTAAACTAAGCGCAAGTTCCCAAGAATCGCTGATCGATCTTACTATGCTTCGTTTAAGACCAAAAAAACAAAACATGGAATTAAAAAAACGACTAGTCCCGTCGGGCAAGTTAGAGGCAGTTTAACTTGTCCGACGGATTCACCTACTTGCCAGGGACAATCGGGCTTCCGTTAATGTTTTTCCCTGCGGCGTTACAAGTTGTTCGCTTCACAATGAAAACAAGTCTTCTCTACATCTTGCTGTACATTAAAGCCACTATATCTATGAGTGACTTATATAGCTCATTTCGTTTTTCTTATGGCTGTCGCTGGTTTTGACCTCAGTAATATTTCATTTGCCGTAACAGTTTGACATTTATTTGACAAATGGCCCTTCGTAACGGCTACAACGAATAATATTGTTTCAATAAATAATCATTTAACTGACAGTCCCTTGAGGAGAAGCTATGTTTTCTACCAGAGCTGCCATCAAGTTAGGAAACTAACTTATACTAAACCAATCGCAATCTACACGTTACTTTTATAGCTTGGCGTATGTAATCATTCCTGCTAGTATGATATACAGTCTCGACCATAACTACTGCAATATGGCTTTGTAAAACAGTGCTTACTAAAATGGCTATTACTTCCTTCGCAAACTTGTATACCTGACGAATCTATCCCACACACAGAGTTCTATGGTGGCGATTTACGCGTTCATGTGACAAACGGAGAATGTTCAACAAGCTAGGCAGAATGTACAAATGCATGAAATATAATCAATATATTATGAGGTTTTATCTTTAACTTTTGTCCACTCTTCTCTCAATCAGCTTAACTTGCTGTTGTATGCTGCTTCGATTTACACATTTGGACGGAAGCTGGCGGGATTATTCTCGTTGAAGGTTGCTACACGGTTGCGACTAGAAGGTATTCATTCATCATCATTTAGGTTTGTTACACCATAGGTTACACCATAGGTTAATCTGAGCTAGTTGGTTTTGTCAGAAGTATATCATTGTACAGGACTGAACATAACATCTAGCTTGAGATATTGATTTTAGTAGAGTAGTTCACCAAAAGTGGGCTTCGATCCATTAAGCCCGTTCCCCTGATACATTTTTTTCGGTGATGTATATGTCATACCGAAGCTATTGTCTGGACAGCTATGGTACTTTTGAGCATTCATCCAGTCTTTATGCAACCGTCGATATGCCGATTGTCCCAATAAATCAATTGACAAATTGTGACGGTAGTGATATCGAGGGTTTTCCTGCATATGAAATGAAAGATAATGGCAACACAGGGCGTTTTTATGAATTGTGAGTCACTGATGGAGTCATCAATTGCTCGTAATCTATCGATATCATGTATTATTCAAGAAAATCCTAGTAATCGTTATTCTGGTAAACATAATCGGATTAAATTCAATGAGGTTGGATGATGGTATAGTTGTGTGGCATTTTCCTGCCACTGCACTTCACACCCAGACTAATTATAAATTTAAACTGGTTATTCCGTTGGTACAAATAAGAATGAAACGAGAGGGACACATTTTAACCGTCGCATTACGATGACCAGATGCGTTTGGGGGATAATGGGCTCAGCTATAAATGGTACGGTGCTGTAAGAAGCCAAGATAATATCTTACTTTTTGTGTTCTCAGGAATTCCAAATGATGACCTAGTGCCAAATAGAGCACTTGTGACGTCAACCAGTCTTAAGATCAATAAATCTTGAGGATTGAGGATTGCTTGTAATATTCTTTATCCTTATCATGCCACACGCACATCTCTCAGGAACCATATTTCCCATCTACACTTTCAAATCAATATGCAATCGCCGTACATGGGAAGCAAGTGCAGACGAATATCATTACGTCGTCGTCTTCTGCATAGAGACCGACCAGCACAAAGTAAAATGAATTATATCCAACAAGAAAACGCGACTTCGAAAGGTTCAAGTTGGAAGTTGCTCAGAGAGATAGACGAAAGCCAAGCTTAGATATAAAGCAAAGATAAACACTGTTGTGCATCACAAAATGTATAAAGGTAAGAAATATACTTCAGATCAATCGCGAATCACCATTTGCTCAACAAACTTGCAATCAATCACATAACAGACTGATCCTTAAGGGGCAAAAATAACGCTCCTCAATAATGTTTTCAGCACCTACTCAGTCGGTCCATTATTGAGGGTGCTTATTTGACCTTTAATGGACGGCATTGCGAGTCGTTAACTTGAAAGTAAACAGATGGCATTGCGGTGTAATGAGGTTGGCGTACCTATGATCAGTCCGTGGGGCACTCACTAAGGACCACTTGTGATGGTGTAGTCAGAGAGCTTAAAGCAACGATAAAAAGGCTCACTCCTAACACAATATGCGAAAACGCCACCAGGGTGCAGCACGTTTATTGTACAACCACTTGGAAATTTGGAGGCGCGGTCTCTTCTACCAATTTTATGCTCCATTAATTCAATCATAAACAGCAGTCTCATGTGCGCTTTTACTGAATTTAGGGTAGCGCTACATGATGGTGGGCGTGTTGGAAATGCTCACGGCATAAGTCAATTAGGATGAGCCTTCTTAGCATAGCTATACGCGCTTTGATAAAGTCTCAAGGACAATTCGTCCTGCGGGTCAGCACAGATATCCGAATCCTTTAAAACTGGTCTCCGTGGAGTATTATTCTATCCCAAACCTATTCATCTGTCCATTCGTCCATTCAACTAATTTTGCGCAATTGTTTGCCATATAGTTTAGCATGCTGTGTTAGAAAAGTGAATACTCCATTCTATTTGTCCGCACTCTCCCAGAATCAACTAGAGTTAACACCAATTTACAACACAGCAGGATAAATACCAATAAATATCACCAATAAAGCTCGACACAAAGATGGGTCCACACACAATACGATATGGAAATTTTGCATTGTTGTTGTTATTTTGCAATATTTTGTCATTTGTGTCATTAAGACCCCAAGTGGACCGATATGAATGACGCCATTTTATAACATAGTTGTGATAATTATGTCGGTAGAAATGTACCAGCATCAGTCCAGGTACGCTTGTATGATCCAGAGGCACCCCTAAAAGAGACTGTCCCAAATATTACGCTGTGCTGTTTACGAGAGCAAAGCCTATTCGGTGGCATAATTTATTATGTGTAACTCATGCAATGTCTAAATCTAATCAGAACTTGAATGATGCAATGCAAGTTTTGCGATGAAGATTATTCACTCACCCTTGTATACAAATTCCTAACAAATGTTGGTTTGCTAAACAGTATGCTACACTCATCATATCAAATATGGTCAACTTTCGCATTGTTTGCAGTCCACTTTACATCCCTTTGGGGAAACGACATGGCCACTGACCGTATGTTTCAGTCGGTGTAAGGGGCGACATTTGCTAATGAATGAGTGTGTCAATAATGATGCCAAAGCTGAAGCATATTGTCTACCAATGACGACAAACCGATCCCGACTAGGCACTTACCTCTGGTCCAAGTTGTTATCCTACGGAATAGAACGTTTTATTATGCAGCATGAAAAATTTATCGTTGTAAAATTGGCTTCTGAAAGTAAAGCATAGAACTATCATTGTATACGGCACTGTAAAGGATGTAATGGATAGGATGATGTAATGCTGCGATATCAGCTCTATATGTAGACAGTAGAGGTTGCATCGTGAACGGTGATGTGGCAGCATCAGGTAGGCATAAAGAAATCACAGAGTCAGGATCTGCTTGAGCGCAACAGTGATGTTCTCGTTGATGTGGCAGCTTCCATTTCTGGGCCCCAATAGGATCATGATTGAATGATAAAACACTCCAGCTCCGTGTAAATGAAGTTTTCAAAGCTCATGGGGCACGATAATTTCATTACTCAGTAGCTAGAGCGACAGATGCAGTGCCATTCTCAAGAATCATCAATACAGGATCTTCACCTAAAGGAGCTATTTCCACAACAGAGTTGTTTCTTCCTCGGCAGTATATCAAATTCACAATAACGTTAGAGGCGAACGGAAAAGCCTTAACATAAAATCAATCAATCAATCAATCAATCATTGATATCGCTTATGTCACGACTGATGTATGTGTTGTGGCTTTGGAAATAATTTGTTATTTTCTTAATCAGCTAATTAACACTTTAGGGGCACGATATGTATTGTTTTAGAAACAATGGATTATTAAGGTGACTACAAACAGGCAACGGACAGTTATTTGATGGTATAAAATAAAGAAATGTGAGTTGCAGCAAAGTAACTGAACGTACAATTGATAATAACGTCAAGAAAATATCAGTGATCAGATCATTATTAATAATATCTGATTTTCAAATGCTCATGTAACGGCTTTAAGTCAGTTAAAATATTATTGATGAAAAATCCGTGTCGACTATGAACTTGCTTCTCAGCCATTATTTATGTAGACAGGGCGATTAATAGACCTTCCTTTTCTTTATTGGAATATCACCTGATTATTCTCCCGTGTTGCTCCTCTCGTATCACTTCATAGCACCGACATCTGCACTCGCATGGATGTATCTCGTTCCGTCACTATCATGTTATGCCTCGTGTCGAAGGTAATAAATCACACACCCCCACCCCAGGCGATGTCTTCACATCTCTTATGATTGAGATTAATAGCCTGTCAATATACGCTTCACCAATGATGAATGGCCAGTCAAATAACTTCTCGTACATCATCTATGATGACAGACGTTACATTGAATTGCTATACTGGGTTTTATTTAGAATATATATGCTTAAAATGATTGTGATTCAATCGTTCACTCATATTGTACGACGTAGTACTGATCGGGTTCAAACAGACTGATGACGCAATTTTGTGATTATATTTCCCACATGAAACTAAAAAAACTCAGGAGTCATGAATTGTATGGTTGTAAGTTTGCTGACGCTGCACCAGAACTGACACTAAAATGTGAGTTCAACAAGTGCTTACCATGTGCAAGAAAATCTGTTGAAAAGAATGAGTGTTCTGTGTATTTAATTGCAATATATGGTATACAATATTTCATATGATGATTCCTGAAGTATATCTTGAAAAAGCTCTAGCCATTTCAGCATCCCGATCGATTTCCCCACTATAACATCGGCATTTCCGATAATCTTCAAGGACACCCACAACCGATTCTCATGCACTACAAGGCATTAAAGCAATTGCCGAGATTGCTGTTATGCTTGGGGCAATGGTTGATATGCTTTTGTAAGCGCAATTTTGCCACATTGGCAATATTTCTCCCGGCTTTATTGGCGATTGATCTCTATTTGTTACAAAGATCCCTTCCATTAGCAATGAATCAAGTATTTGGTGGTATGCATCAATTGCAATGCGAAAATAGCCTCGCTAACTGTTTTACTCTATCGTGATCATGCAGTTCTACCCTTAACGGTCCAAACATATCGTTTCCCTTTATATTTGGCTTTATTCAAACAATCCGCGGATCATTTATTCTAATCGCCGTCGCAGCTGCTGTTATGACCAGTACAATCGACAGGATCGAAGGTTACCAAACACCCAATACCAGGTGTGTAAAGTGACAACGTCCATGCCGTAAAGTAACATCCACAAGCCGGACAAAACATGTTTTTCCGTATTTTTCATAATGGTAATGATAGAACGGGATCAGCAAAGAGCACGGACGTTTGTTTATATACTCGTCGCTTTGATTATATTCTTCTGTTTTGCAAGATTGTCACATACAATTTGAATGCAATTAAATTTTGACATGTTAATTTTGAAATATCTAAGCTTATTGTTAATTAAACAAAAATGTTTGATTATATTCTTCTGTTTTGCAAGATTATCATATAAAATTTGAATGCAATTAAGTTTAGACATGTTTATTTGAAGTATACAAGCATATTGCTTTGGTAATTAAACATTGCAATGTGTGTTCACTGTGATATGTTTAAGAGTAATGCGTCCTCAGCAGAAGGGCGGATAGGAGTGGGATGACTCAACCCATGGCGTCACGCATTTTTGCTTCTTCTTATAAGACCAATGGGTATCTAATTGAATAGCTTGCTTTCAGGCACGTCGTCTCTTTCCATGCGTTATGCATCTGATGCCACTATCGGAAAAAACGTGTTGTATGGTATTATGAGCTGATTGTTTGGTGTGTGCAGCGATTACATTTTTACGTGTGGTGTTCTGGTGCGACAAGTAAATGTTATGACATCATAATATTTGACAGAGAAGGGTTAATTGGTCGTACCCCGAAGCTCCTCAACTTATCGGAGCTACTTTCGCTTATCCGTATTTATGGTTCAACCCATTTGTTCTATTCTCTAGAGATTCATGCAGTCAATGCGCATTTCATCTCAAGGGATTTCTGCAAATCCCGAGTAAATCTGTGAAACTACATTTGTGATTAAGGGTTTTATTTAGGAATCGCCCTGTTAACCTTTAGGCAACATCACGAATGGCTGCATATATCATGAAGAGAAGGATATTGCATTCTACTTCCACCAAAAAGGAGTTTCATATTAAACATCCTATATAACATACCTCCAATAATACGCTCAGTAAACAAGTTCCCGAATTGCTAAAAATACCCTCACCTTACATGGGATTGCTGGCCATTTCCGTATGAGAGGTGTGCTTACCCGTATTTTGCAAACCTAACTGGCATAGTGACTGCCAGCCGCATCAAGTCGCATTCTTGAGAGAGCGCTTACATTCCAAACATTGGTAGACCAGACTACCTCTCCAATAATATGTACGAATGAATCGTTGTTAACATAGTTAAGTAAGCATTTTTCCATCCCTCGTCCTTCAGGCCAGAGCCTTGGGCAGCGGTAAATTATTAGTCTGCATAAACGCAATCATGGCACTGCATTATTGAGTCCGTCCATGCGCACCATGGGTATTGCCCTATAATCAAACATTGATAAAGCGAATGAACGGATGGCTATTGGTAGTTTGCTAAGTAGCGCTGTTCAATGTCACATGTTCATATAAAGGTGAGCTGATCATGTTTAGAAACCACAAGCGTCGACTTGAACTGATCGGTATAGTCTTGACCTGCTATTCATAGAATTTTAAATTTATGTTAATCTTAATAAGCTTATGTAATCTAAATAAATTCAATCTATATAGTTGTACAAATAATTCAATTAACATGATTTTGAGACATAAGGTAATCAAATATCCAGGCAACATAATTAACCCTCACTTATCGGTCAATCATGGCTTGCTATATTGTTAAGAAATAACGCACTTCCCTTTTTGCAGCGGATCCACCTATCATTCCATTCATCTTCTCAGTAACCTGTGCCATTGTCATTCAATAGAGCGTTCCCTTTATCAATATTAGTATCGACCAACGTATTGCTTAAAACCGTCGAACTACCATTAATCCACATCGCACCGCTACCCATTAGGCAGCAATGTGGACAAATATTCAGTTAACGAAAATCAGGGCAGCCGTCAACGAGGTCACTGAAAACCTATATATTCAATTAGCGCTTCAAAACAGTGGATTTATTGCAGTCTGAGTAGCAATTACCGATCGTGAACCAAAAATGATTTCCCATTCAACCGTGCCATAGGAGTTGGATTTTTTTGTTTTTTTCGAAGACGTGGGAATAGCAGTGATAGTGTTTCCTCTGTATTGCAACGTAATGAGAGGCAGGCATAGAACATTCAAGCTCATCATTGCATGATAATTCGCATGACAACAATATTCGACATGCCTTAATAATTTGACATTTAATCGAGAAGTGACACTTTTCAAACGTCTATAAAATACATCACTGAGATGTCAATCTGTAATATAACTCGACTATGTTTTGCAATATACGTTCTTGACGCTTATATTCCTCCTTCCATCTACGCGACGTACCGATCTACGATAACAGAATTGTAGAGAGTAATTAACAAATCTTTGTGCATCATATTTACAATTACAATGCAGCCTTTGCGAATGGATTTGCCAGTTCAGTATGTCACAGAGACTGAAATAAGAAACAAATACCATCTGACCACTTTTTGCGAATGAAAAAGAATGTTTTAGTTTGTTGGAGAATAAAGGTTATTTGGTACATTTGTACTAAAGTGAGTTCATAAACGAGCAGCTAGCGACAATCATAAAGGAGCAGAATTTCCACATCCTTTAATATCCTTGTTGTTCTGAGCTCAAACGTTTTCTTCTGAGGCGTGTGTTTTAATAGAATTATTTGTTCATTGGAACATACGGGATTGTACTGCGCGGCTGATCATAAGTAATGTGCCAAAGGAACGCTGCATTCCAATAACAATAATATGCCAATCTTCAAGCCATTTTACACTATCTACTCTACTGCTGTATCTTGATATCGCTGGCAGCAGATCAAATCGTCACATTGAGCTGACGATCGATATTGTAATGGGAAGAAGGCAGTGCGAGGATTGTTACACTCGTGCTCGGTCTTATAACCACCATTCCTCGGTTGTACGATTAAAAAAAATTAGGGAAAATATAGGTTTAAGACCGCTACACCACCTTTATAACTACACCATGATGTACGTGAGCCATGGCTATCTGTAGGCCAGGGATAAGTTACGGCTAATTTTCGAATCCTGAAAGCCAGCCAATACTTTTTGCATAATTGTGGCTGGACCCATTTAGAAACCTCGAACAATCTTAGTCACTCCCTCAGTAATTACTGAAGTACTGCAGTGCATTTCAACCAGGCTTACAATTTCCTTGTGGACAATTTAGAGCACCTATGATTAGCTCGGTTCTACAAGACATATGCATTGATGAAAACGGAGCATGACCACAATAAGCTCTGATGACAAGTAGGATTGCTAGATAGACAGAGAAGATTTAATCAAAGTTCAATGTTCCTCACATTTACATACAGGTATATACCCCGTCAAAAGTGTCTTATGTAGGACACAATGTTGGCATTTTGGCTGCGTTTATTTACACATTTGGCACACTGTGTCCGATCGGACAACCTGACGTTTCTTTAATGATAGGCGGCGCCTAAGGCGGTGTCGTGTTTGTCCGGTTATGATGGTAGGAAGCCAGCGCATAAATTTGACTTCACAATTGCATTGTTATTTTAGATTTAACTTGGCAACAGCAGTATTGCTATCTTCAAGCTCATATGACGCGTTCATATTTTGTCATTTCATGGAGTTATATCATTATTTCAGAGAGTCTATAGCTACGCTGAGATAATTAACTCCGAGTGGCTTGCGGTGATCGCTTTTCTGATTTGAATACACAGGCATTGTTAGGTGGCGCTACTGTGAGATTGGAAATTGACATAGGAATACTGCGCTGACGTCATCTGGATTGATGAGAATGGGGAGAGCCAAAACACGTCACAATAGGTTTGAAAATAGCAAGGATAACAAGTACAATGTTTAATATATGTGAACTAATATATCGTTCGGTCTGGGGTAGACCTATTAAAAAAAGTTCGCCTCACACAGCGTCCGCGCCGTTTACTAACCTCGAGCTTTCATCAAAGAGTTTACAGCTGGCCAATAGTGTTACATCCGTCAAGTTGTGTGGTGATTTTGAAAAAGCATGAAATCAAGCGATGATATCATGAAAAAAACACATGGGACTGTTCATTTAACGTCTCGGGGCTCGGCGTATGTTAAAGATATGGCTATAAACTCTTTTATGTTACCGTCAAGAACCAAATAAGGGCGTCCTTCTAAGACGTGTGTCTACGCTGCTCATTCAGTGGTAGCTTGTCGGATCATCAATCATTGGACACTCCCATCCTCCCTAATTCACCATTGTAACCTCACTCTTTGAATACAAATAGCACGGCCAGAAAACAAAGACACATATATTATAGTGAAATGTTTTCCCAGGTAGCCATTAGGGGCTTCTTGAATGTAGAAAAGCTGTTAGACGGTACTTTTATTCCGCCATCAAATCCTTCAGTTTAAAGAAGCGTGCATCCGGGCTCACACCATAATCACTTATTATGTAAAGATCACAGACTTACACTGATCACAACAAAGTACCACAAGAACAGATATTATGAGGGGCAATGCAGATATTTCGGTTGTATGTGTAGGAATATGCAGTATTAGGGTTGCTTTTCGTACGTTGCATTGTATATAATAATGAGTTGCTATACGACTGCGACACATTTGAAACAAGTTGTGTCGTCGTCTTGCTGTACTAGGCATGATGAACTACATTGTATTGGATTCTTAAGATACACTTTAAAAGCTTGGGAAAATGTATCGCCATTCATGAATGCCAAAACGACCATTACACCTGGCATCGTACTAACCGTTATCCCACTGAACCAATATGGCAATCGGTGGTTGGCTTGCATTACCATATCCGATTTATTACTAAGTATAGTGTGATTAAAAAAACAACAAAATTAGCGCAATTCAATATAGCGCTTAGTTAGACATGATATAGTTGTACAGCATCAGAAGCCTCTCACTTTAAAATGGAAACAAGCCTCCCTTTTAGGTCGCGGTGGATTTACACTTAAGCTACTTTGTCAAATAGAACCCAAACGAGCTTATTTCATGTTGCAATAGCTACTGCCGGTTTTGAACCGACCAATATTCCAAATGCCTTAATAATTTGACATTTAATCGACAAGTGACACTTTCAAACATCTACAAACAGATTGCATTACTTCAATAAATACTTTCTATGCTGAGAAGCAACATTTTCACCAATTAATGGAATTATGTTGAGAATCTCATTATGTTACATTAAAGGTATTGCTATGCTCCCCCATATTTGCAGGCCTTATTTGAACGAATCACATGAAAAAAAGAATAGTGACATTTAAGCGACAATAAAGAATTATGACGCTTAACGACTGTTCATTCGTGCCCTTTTGAAGTCTAGCAATATAGCTAGCTTTGTAGATTATAACCATGAATATAACAGAGGGCTATTAACTTCTTTGCAAACATGCATACCTTCAAAATAGAACTGTATCAAATCAACATAACACATGCCGTTCTTTTCCAGCTATGACAAATGTCGCACAATTAGCGAATGGTCCACGTAACATCCTGTTGGATTTAAATTGCCTTTTATTTATACAGAGACCATGTCAATATCGTATGTGATCTTCCCCTATTCTTATTTACATTTAAAAGTGGTGTTCTTGTAACAATGCAAACTAAGAGTTAAGGGTATTTATATAGATTGTCCATCGAAAAATACGATTATAACTGTAGTTGTAATTAAAGGATAATGAATAAATCACAATGTTATATCGTATGTTTAAAGCTAAGAATTTAATCGTGTAATATTTTGCCTGACCACCTACAATACCTATCTCTTAATTAGCCCTGTTTTTCTATAATATGCTAGATAGATTTAACTAAAAAGGTTGCTAGCTGGCGGGATATTCCTGATCAGGCTTGCGCAGTGTATACCAGGCTGATAACCGGGAAATGTGCCATGGTGTTTAGCCTCAGTCACGATATTCTTGTGTGAACCAGAGGCAACAACTCATATAGGAAACAGCAAATAGTTTAGTGGGTACAATGTATGCTTACATTCAATAATGTTTGAACAACAATGGCTAAACTAAAGCAGACTCCCTTTTCCTAAATTGGTAGCATTGGATATTCCATGTAACTCATGCAATGCCCAAGCTTAACATGGATGCCACCCAATATTTGAAATGTATTTCATACACCCGAGTACCTCTCGTCCAAGCAAACGAATTCCTAACCAATGCTGACTCCCTTGAACAGAATGCTACTATCATCATATCTAGCACCGTCATTATGCACAGTCGAGTTAACATACATTTGCTGGGAACGATGTGGCTAATGACCGTATGTGATCTTTGTGTTCCCAATGCAAGCGATAAATGTAATGTTTGTTCAGAAAAGATGCATCAATTATAATATCGTTAACCAAAGCATGATGTATCGCTGTGATATCAGCTATATATGGTGAAGGTACAGGTTGTACCGCAAATGATGATTTGGCAAATCTAGGCAAGCCTTAACAGAAGTCTTGATTTCATTCAGCGCAACTGCGACGTTGACGTGCCAGCTTCCATTTCTTAGCCCAATAGGATCGTGATTGAATGATAAAACGCCACAGCGCCATGTAAAGGCACCATGGGGCACGATAATTTCATAACACGGTAGCTACAGTGAAAGGTGCAGTCCCATCCTCAAGAATTATCATTACAAAATCTCCACCTTTAGGTGCTATTTCCAACAGTACATCATACTCTTTGTATCTATCTATCTATCTATCTATCTATCTATCTATCTATCTATCTATCTATCTATCTATCTATCTATCTATCTATCTATCTATCTATCTATCTATCTATCTATCTATCTATCTATCTATCTATCTATCTATCTATCTATCTATCTATCTAGCGAGCTATCTAGCGATCTATCTATCTAGCTATCTATCTATCGATCTATCTATCTAGCGAGCGATCTATCTATCTATCTATCTATCGATCTATCTATCTATCGATCTATCTAGCGCCTCCATCTATCTATCTATCTATCTATCGATCTATCTATCTATCTATCTATCTATCTATCTATCTATCTATCTATCTATCCTATCTATCTATCTATCTATCTATCTATCTATCTATCTATCTATCTATCTATCTATCTATCTATCTATCTATCTATCTATCTATCTATCTATCTATCTATATCCATCCATCTATCTATCTATCTATCTATCTATCTATCTATCTATCTATCTATCTATCTATCTATCGATCTATCTATCTATCTATCTATCTATCTATCTATCTATCTATCTATCTATCTATCTATCTATCTATCTATCTATCTATCTATCTATCTATCTATCTATCTATCTATCTATCTATCTATCTATATCTATCTATCTATCTATATCTATCTATCTATCTATCTATCTATCTATCTATCTATCTATCTATCTATCTATCTATCTATCTATCTATCTATCTATCTATCTATCTATCTATCTATCTATCCATCTATTAATCAATCAGTTATATATCGGTTATTTGACGGCTGATGTATTAAGTGGACAAAATTAGGCGTCAATTGTGAATATCTTGAACAGAAAGCCAAGACGTTAGGAGCACGTGCTGTATTGTTACAGAACAAATGGGATTGTTAAGGTGATAATATAAAGTTTACCAATGTTAGCTGTAACATACTAACACATAATGGATAATCACGTCACAAAAATATCAGCTACCGGATCATAGCTTATAATAGCAACACTGATTTTTCAACTCTTTAGGTCAGTTGGAATATTCTCGTATATCGATTATGAACTTGCCTCTCAGTCATTATTTATGTAGACAGGGCGGTTGGTGTATTTTCCTTGTCATTAATTGACTATCAATTTCTAATAGTGCCGCTCTCGTATCACATCATATCTATAGTCATATAAATTTACAGATGCTATCAGCTGACAGATGTATCCCGTTCCGTGAGAGGGCTCATAACAACAGCGATATTCATCGGCAGCATCTGAAATCATGAGTCACCATGCTTTGCGCGCGTATGTTATAGATATATGGCTGTTCACATCACTATTATAGAGGAAACTGTTTGTCGAGGTAATATTTGATGAAAAATGTGTTGCCCCTAAATTTCGATGATATAACCCCCCCCCCCTCCCTACCCCTTCAGCCTGTCAATATACGCATCCCCAAGGATGAATAACTTCTCGTCTTTCATTCACGAGGACGGATGTCTCATTGATTGGCTATATTGAGTTTTATCCTGCATCTGCTCACTAGACTCTGGCGAGGATGAGACTTCATATGGTGCCGTTAATCACTGATATAATCATGTAGTGTTTTCTTAGAGTACTGATGGTATCAGATGAGCTGATAGATGTTGTGATTACGTGGAGAATCGTGAATGTTTTCCCGAATGATTCGCTTAATTTATCTTGCCATTGCTTGAATTGGGGTAACCCCAATGGACTGATATTTGAAATGTCTTATGCGACGCAAACACTTATGGAGAGATAAACTTCACTTCAACTTAGAGTAGCATAAAAAATCGGATATACAAGGCTATTCAATGTTCTACTTACGCATTTAAGCAATATCTAAACCGATATAGTCCCATGGTACTGCTGGAGGGCCAAAGTACACCAAAATGCATAGATCCTTCCAGACTTGTCAGCTTCCCTGTTGAATGAACAATGGAAGAGGGCATGTAACCGCCACATGTCATCCTCTGTGTGTCAGGTCGGCTTTCTCTCATATGACATAGTGGGCTCTTTATATTGGGCTTTGTCTTGAGCCGACATCTCCAATGTATCATATGCGGGATTCACTTGAGTCAAGTCCCTTACCAATAGGCATGAATTATAGGACAGACCATTTGCCTGACATACGGCCTGATTGGGATGGAGGCAACTGACATACACATATATTGCACGAGGGCAACTATTCTACCATTAAAGATTAAATTGAGTTGGCGAGATGTCTGCTTTGCTAATCCTACATGTACTTATGCTGTGTACGGCTTGTGTATCGGTTGGTGTTTGTCTTCATTGCGCATTCCTTCTGGAATCGCAGATGAAATAATAGTTTGCAGTATAGACAGGTGCTACGATGCCTTAGCATTGTACGTCTTTGCTCAGTGATATCCAATACAGGTGCTCTCCTTGCGGCTGCATAAAGTGTATATGCTGACTGGTTCTGCAGCGCTCTCTGGCTTAGGGTTACAGCGGCTGAAAAAACTCTTTTTCGTTGATGCAACTAAGCTTCCACTTTATGTATAGCGCAAACAGCAATGGGTAAATAAGTAAAGATCATTCGCTTACAGTGGGACTCCCAGAAACTTGTTAAATGGCGAAACATTGCCTGGTCAAATATTATAATTAGTTAATTTGTTATTCTATATGGAAGTTCCTCGAAGCTACAACATCATTATTCAATGCTTGATCAACGGTAACTAAAGATCTACTGCTGGCAAGGGCAGCTTGTCGAAATATTTTTAAAAAATGCAGCCAAGTTATCCAAATATAATTGAAATTTGGCTTTCAACCAAACCAATAAGTCACACCACGACCCGCGGATATCTTACGACTTGTAAATCAATGGAGATACGTCACTTTTTTGCTATGCTTGATGGGTATCTTGCCTAACCAAGGCAATGATCATCAGAGGAATTAATCCCATCCCGCACAGTTTTTGGATTTTTGAATAACACATTAAATTTTATTTGATGAATCGAGAAGTACGTTTTGAAACAAAGTTCCTGCCATTTCAGCATCCTTCTTCATGTCCTGATTAAAAAATCGGTACGGAATACGACGGAATACTAAAGCAATCGGTGATATGCTATCAAGTTTGGTATTATGATATTTATTGTTTGAGGTACCTAGCTGCACCCGCCATCACAAAACGCCACAGAGAACACGGTGAAAAGAAAATATATCTTCTCAATTAGCCTTTTATATCCACAAAGTACCCTTCCATTAGCAATCGTGTATTGTGTGGCACAGTCACTAATAGTCAACACACCTGCCGTGCCTATGCAATGCATATATGGCCGTTCACCCAAGAAGGCATAGAATTAATGTTACGAGATCATAACCCATGTTGGAGAACTCCATAAACATATTCGGTGTCAATGATTAGACTCACCTCTTCATTCCATCAACCATATATTGGATGTCAACGTGTCTAATGCTATGCAATGATTGCGTTGTTCACACCCATAAATGAGTCAACCATGCGATGAAAACCCAATACATCATGCTAATGACTGAAGCATTTATCTTTAAAAAACCCACAGAGTGGCCAACAATAGACCGTAAGAGCCTACCTCGTTCGATTTTATTAAGTTTGACACGCCATGTCTTACTATAGCCCAGGTAGAGCGACCTACTATTAACCTCCAGTGTACTCTACTAAGAAATATGATGACGAGCTGCTGAGTACTCTCACGTTTAGCAGTTTCCTGGAAGGACTTACATTGAATATTTACTCGGCTCTGTCTATATCAGAGGATATCGAACAGTGAATGATACATCCGCAGAGAGATTACTTCTTCTTATTGCGTCACATATATCATATCACTAGGCGAACACTCAACTGCATTTTCAAACAAGGAGCAACATTCATGTTAAGTCCACCGGGCCATGTATGCAAATTATCTTTATCCTAAAACAATGTGCATCGTCTGATAATGGTGAGTTTTGGAAAATATATATTGATTCAGCATGCTTATTTGAATGTGAATTTGAGAAGCATTTGTTGATCTATCATAAGAACCTCTTAGTCGTATGTACCTATTCAAATATGCATCCGCACATTAAGTAAGAGTGATTAATTATCTATAAAGATCAAATGCTCTTGCCTCAGCCACTCCTTATCTATGGCAATGGTGGTCACTATGGGGGCAGCAGTTCATATTAAACCCACATCTTGCCTCTATTAAAGCATGACACTTATATTAAGGCTCTACACCATCGATATCCCCATGAGGTGTCATTACAGTTTCTCCATCCCAATGGAACCACATGGCCTTGTTGAGGCTTAAACATATATATATATATATATATATATATATATATATATATATAGATATATATATATATATATATATATATATATATATATATATATATATATATATATATATATATATATATATATATATATATAAATATATATATATATATATACATATATACATATATATTTATATTTATATATATACATAAATATATATATATATATATATACATATATATATATATATATATATATAAATATTTATATATATTGTGGCTCGTGCATATCCTCGGTTGCCTGTGTAAATTATCTATGGCTTTAACAGATTGCCGTTGGCCTTGATGCTGGTGCTGGCTTCAGCTGACACATGATGCTAACGTGTCGGCCACATACCTATTAACTACGCTCTCCTGCGAATCAAATAGACCAAGAGTGAATACCCTCTGTGACAGCTAATCGTGATATGCTTTAACTAGGCTTGGGTAGCACATCCTGTTAAACGTGGTTAGATCTGAAACAATAACCTTGATACTAGCATGATCTGTAAACAAGAAGGTGATGTGATTTCGAAAGAAAAAATAGATCCATGTTATAATTAATAACATTGCTATTGACAGAATTGCTATAGACACTGTTAATTCTATCTTACCTTAGATAGCCAGTTATTGTGGAAGAATAATTCTATTCTTGTCAGCAGAAAAATGTGTAAAAGCATGTGCATCCTCAAGAAAGTTAGAAACGGGATAGACAAACCAATATATATTTTGTATCAATATTTTTTAATATCTTACTTATAGTTACATTATAAGGGGAAACGCAGCTTGTATAAATATTGTCCAAACTACATATCTTTCAAAAACGTGCTATTAGAATAATATGAAAGAAACGATTATTTAGAGATATTAAAGCGGCATCAAATGCGACATTTAAATTATTCTATTTTATGGCTCCATATGTATAAGGTGTTGCTCGAAATGTTGATATTGTTAATGATTATCATTTATTTGAATAAAATTTTTTCGTACAAATCACGTCTTTCACCTTGTTATATTCTTAAATTTGCAAATTAACTCATTATTCGCCGATGTGTAATGTTACATACATTTTTAAAATAAACAATGAAGTTGTACATATATTATTGTGCTTGATAAAGGAAAACTTACAAAATAGATATCTGTTCTTATTACGGTTTGCTCTGCTATTCATTTGATCACTCTCAATCATAACTCAAATGATTTGTACGTACAATATTGATTTGAATCATTGCGTTCGCAAACTTAATCTAAATGACAGTTATTGTGAATATGGTAAATATTATATAAATCGATATTTTTTCATCTGTCAACCAAGGAGATTGATTGGGCGTAATCATGAACGCATGTTATGATAACACTATTATCAATCGTATTGTATCTTATTCCACCTTTTTATTGATCAGATGCACCAAGTCTGCGAAGGAAATATAATCATAGTAATGTCGTAAACAGTTTTACTTAATTTCACTCTCTCTACCTTAAACCTTCTGGCTCGCCGGTAGCCTTTGTGAAACATGGAAATCAAGGAAGAATCCTTGGAAATTTATATTGCGCTAACTTTTAATAAGATTTTGTTTGTGAGGGTTCACCAGTTATGTTTGTTTATTGTAAAGATCATTTAATATCATGTATGTGTGGATGATTCGTGCGTATTAATATTCTACTGTACAAGATTGGTATGTCAGCAGTCATGGCAAGCTAAATCTGCGGACAAACTGGCAAACTGTAACTTGATACATGAAGAAGTGTCACGTTTTCTCTGTAAAGAGAACATTGTTTACACCTCATTGTGCGAACAAATACGAAGAACAAAGAAAATCATCATAACTAAAAACATAAAGTTGTGGATATATACAATTATGAAGCAATATCAACGGGAGGGGATATTGGCTAAGAACAAATGCATACGAGATGGATAGAATTTGCTATCCTTCTGGCGTATGACAAATTAAGCTGTGTCAATTATGCTGTTGGACGTGATGAAGCAAGTTTTGCTAAAAGTACCAACTCATCAGAATTGATCAATTGCGCAATATGAGTCTTGTGGCTACACAAAATGGAGACTTTCGCTACGCTGGTATGACTCATCCCCATTTGTCTAATTACAAACAACTGTGCCGAAGTTTTATAATCGCTCATGTCAGGACAAAATGCTGTGCGCAATATCCTTGTAGGTATATGGCTATAATATTTAAAGTATAGTGGACAAAGGTAGTTAATGCAATGTTAAGCAAGTGTAAATTACATTGCCAATATCTACCGCTGTTCTATCCCAGATACAATTACTTTCTGCTCCGTTGTAGGTGATTGGGTGCATTTGCGCAATATAGTCGACATTTGTATGGAGATAGGGTTATATCGCACGAATAACGATGCCATAGATGGATGAATGGAATAAACAATCGGTCCGTCTGAATAAGTTATATGAGTCAATGCTTCATTATGTCACAAAACGTTTTGTTTACGTCAAAGGACCCAGTGATACAGTAATTGTGTGAGAACTTATTATATCAATTAATGCTTACTGGAAAGGTTTTCAGGGCTTTTTGTGTCACTTGTTTATGTGCCTGGACAGGAATTGGGTGAGTAAATTGACAAAGGCAATCATGAATTTGCGAATATAATATTATGGTACACACGTGAAAAGCAGATGCGATGGGTTAACAAACAATAACCTTTTCCAGCATGAGCATACATCTTGTGTACTCATTGCCCACCAGCAGCGGCTGATTCATTTCACCGACACGCATCGATTGGTTAATAGAGTCCTAATTGCTTGGTCAATTAATGGCCCCTCCATTATTTGGAAGTGTCTATTTTACATGCGTCCCTTCATAAGTCGTTATTTTAACCAGAACTGCATTCGAGTTATTTGTAGCTATATCAATCATGCAAATCAGAAATGAATGCAATGTCTGGTTGTATCAGGTATTTCTGAGGCTTTATTTCATCCAATCACGCGTCTGCACTACTGATTGTGTGATACCTTGTCCTGACTCCTACCATTGTATACTACCACCCATTACTTACCATGGTGAAAGCAGTATTCACATGGACCAGACAACACAGACAATCATATAATAGCGGAGTGTCTGAACGGATCTAAGAACGGGAATTGCCCTCTGCTTTTAAATCCATGCTGCCTTCTTTTACTCACAGATACGTATGTATCCGTTGTTACACTAATAACCAAATAAGTTGATTCGGACAGGTCATTGACATATAAATCATAACAAAATGGTTTAACAAAGAGATAAATATTAGGAATGGCGATATAGCATGTATTGGAATATGTATCTTTTGCTTTTTGCGATTTGCTCGGCCAATATAATGATTTTTATACGCTTGACTCGGGTGTGGATGTCAGCTTAATTGTGTCGTCGTCTTTCTATTCACTTTACGATGAATAATATTAAGAGAAGGCTCCTTGTAGAGAGTGAGAGCAAATCTTATTTATAATGCAACGATAAAAGGTGGGTTGCAACACTCCCTAAAAGTCAAAATTCATACTCTGTATAATGGTTTCAGCTGCATATAAGTCGGTTCATCATTGAAGAAATTTGTAACGTTGTCTATATGGAGGGTTGACATAACTGCAAATGCAATTGAGAGTCACTGAAGTAACAGAGAAATGATGTTGTCATAGATCTGTGCTATGCACCTGGCTGAAGGCATGATGTGCAAAAAGGCCCTTTTACTGCACATCGCATAAACTGAAAGCTTCCCAGTGAAGATAAAACTGTGCTGTGCAGAGAATGATTCAAAAGAATAAGCATCAGTCAAGTTTAACATGCTGCTTAGTGAGAATTGATACAGTGATAGCCAGAATGATATCATACATTGTAGGAACCCTTGTCTCGCTTTGGTTACGTAAAATCAGTATTAATGGTGATAATACAAAATTGAAGAAGCTATCCGAACTGCGATAATAATGTCTCTGTCATTGAAGGCTGCCGATAGCTGACGACTGCAAAAACCTTATGTCTTTGTCGAGCCATGACCCAATACTGTGGCTGGCGATTCCCAGATGCTTGTATTGTATTGTACTATACCATCAGTTGTATGATTCCCAACTATCTGACGGCAGCATAAACGTTTCTATTAACACGGATGCTAATTGTACGGCGCAGGGGGAAACACTAACTCTGAGAAATACATGTCCAGTCGGGCATGTCCTCCTGATTTTTACTTGTCTGACTGAAAAATCACCTTGCCTGGTCATAGTATGAAAATATGACTAACGCGGAATTAACCGAGAATCGCCGATCACGCGCTGACGAGTCTCGCAACACAGTTAGTTAAGACTTTGTGTTCGCATACAGATGATTGGAGTTTTGTTTCTCAGTAAACTGAGCGCACGTTCCCAGGAATCGCTGATCGATCTTACTATACTTCTTTAAGACCAACAAAAAAATGGAATTAAAAAACAACTAGTCCCGTCGGGCAAGTTAGATGGCAGTTTAAGTTGTCCGACGGCTTCACCTACTTGCCAGGGACAATCGGGCTTCCGTTAATGTTTTTCCCTGCGGCGTTACAAGTTGTTCGCTTCACAATGAAAACAAGTCTTCTCTACATCTTGCTGTACATTAAAGCCACTATATCTATGAGTGACTTATATACGGCTACAAAGAATAATCGTAATTTCACTTATGGCTGTCCCATGAGGAGAAGCAATGTTTTTGAGCCTCAAGTTAAGATTTCATTTGCGTAACCAACAATCTTACGGTACTTTTATAGCTTGACAATTCCTTCTTTTCGTATACGTCTCTACAAATACTGCAATGTGGCTTTTTCAATACATACTCATTTAAATGACAGTCCCACGAGGAACTTGTATATGTGTATAATACAAAAGACAGAGCTATGATCAAGTTAGGAAACTACTTATCACTAAAACAATCGCAGCCCTATACCGTACTTCCCATTGGATGTAAAATTCCTTTTGAAGTTTACATATACAGTCACTGTACATAACGTTACTGTTTTCCCCAATTGGCTTTGTACAAACAGTGCGTTACTAAAATGACATTACTTCCTTCGCAAACTCTGGGGTATGAATACATTTTATCTGACATGACGATCTATCCCACACAGTTCTATGGTGGCGATTTACGCGTTCATGGGACAAACGGAGAATATTCAACAAGCTAGGCAGAATGTACAAATGCATGAAATATAATCAATATATCGAGGTTATTTCTTTAACTTTTGTCATAAATTATTTGGTCCACTTTCTCTCAATCAGCTTAGCTTGCTTATGCTGCTTCGATTTACACATCAGGGCGGAGGCTGGCGGGATTCTCGTTAAGGTTGCTACACGGTGGCAACTAGAAGGGTATTAATTCATCATCATTTAGACTCGTTACACCATAGGTAACACTATAGGTTACCATAGCTAGTTGGTTTTGTCAGAAGTATATCATTGTACAGGACTGAACATAACATCTAGCTTGAGATATTGATTTTAGTAGAGTAGTTCACCAAAAGTGGGTTTCGATCAATTAAGCCCGTTACCCTGATA
The DNA here is from genome assembly GCA_034190875.2 of Urechis unicinctus. Lineage (NCBI taxonomy): Eukaryota > Metazoa > Annelida > Polychaeta > Xenopneusta > Urechidae > Urechis > Urechis unicinctus. The sequence continues at coordinate 11,886,947 of CM067344.1, forward strand.
CATTTTTTTCGGTGATGCATATGTGATTCCGAAGCTATTGTTTGGACAGCTATGGTACTTTTGAGCATTCATCCAGTCTTTATGCAACCGTCGATATGCCGAATGTCCCAATTAATCAATTGACAAATTGTGACGGTAGTGATATCGAGGGTTTTCCCGCTTATGAAATGAAAGATACTAGCAACACAGGGCTTTTTATGAATTGTGAGTCACTGATGGAGTCATCAATTGCTCCTAATCTATCGATATCATGTATTATTCAAGAAAATTTTAGTAATCGTTATTCTGGTAAACATAAGCTGATTAAATTCAATGAGGTTGGATGATGGTATAGCTGTGTGGCATTTTCCTGCCACTGCCCTCACACCCAGACTAATTATAAATTTAAACTGGTTATTCCGTTGGTACAAATAGGAATGAAACAAATCCCAGAGGGGCACATTTATACCGTCGCATTACGCTGACCAGATGGGCTCAGCTATAAACGGTACGGTGCTGTAAGAAGCCAAGATAATATCTTACTTTTTGTGTTCTCAGGAATTCCAAATGATGGCCTAGTGCCAAATAGAGCACTTGTGACGTCAATCAGTCTTAAGATCAATAAATCTTGAGGATTTAGGATTGCTTGTAATATTCTTTTTCCTTAGCATGCCACACGCACATCTCTCAGGAACCATATTTCCCATCTACACTTCCAAATCAATATGCAATCGCCGTACATGGGAAGCAGGTGCAGACGAATATCATTACGTCGTCGTCTTCTGCATAGATACCGACTACACAGCACAAAGTAAAATGAATTATATCCAACAACAAAACTTGACTTCGAAAGGTTCATGATTGAAAGTTGCTCAGAGAGATAGACGAAAGCCAAGCTTAGATATAAAGCAAAGATAAACACTGTTGTGCATCACAAAATGTATAAAGGTAAGAAATATACTTCAGATCAATCGCAAATCACCATTTGCTCAACAAACTTGCAATCAATCACAGACTGATCCTTAAGGGGCAAAAATAACGCTCCTCAATAATGTTTTCAGCACCTACTCAGTCGGTCCATTATTGAGGGTGCTTATTTGACCTTTAATGGACGGCATTGCGAGTCGTTAACTTGAAAGTAAACAGATGGCATTGCGGTGTAATGAGGTATGCGTACCGTAAGCCCGCCATGAGGTCAGTCCGTGAATTATAGAGGGGCACATGTATTACGGGTTGCTGTAGCAGTAAGGATCCTCTCGACATTTACTCCAGTTATATTTTGACAATTATTGTGGCCGTTCTGTAGTCAGAGAGCTTAAGAATAGTCAACATTAGTAGGTATTATATGTTCAATAAACCCTGGCAATCTCCTAAAGGACCAATGGTGTAGTCAGAGAGCTTAAACGAAAACGATATAAATGCTCACCAAATTATGCGAAAACGCCACCAGCACGTTTATTGTACAACCACTTGGAAATTTGGAGGCGCGGTCTCTTCTACCAATTTTATGCTTCATTAATTCAAACATAAACAGCAGTCTCATGTGCGCTTTGAATTTAGGGTAGCGCTACATGATGGTGGGCGTGTTGGAAATGCTCACGGCATGTTCTTATGTGGCAGCTTCCATTTCTGGGCCCCAATAAGATCATGATTGAATGATAAAACACTCCATCTCCATGTAAATGAAGTTTTCAAAGCTCATGGGGCACGATAATTTCATTACTCAGTAGCTTGAGCGACAGATGCAGTCCCATTCTCAAGAATCATCAATACAGGATCTTCACCTAAAGGAGCTATTTTCACAACAGAGTTGTTCCTTCCTCGGCAGTATATCAAATTCATAATAACGTTAGAGGCGAACGGAAAAGTCGTGACATAAAATCAATCAATCAATCAATCAATCAATCATTGATATCGCTTATGTCACGACTGATGTATCGTCTTGGAAATAATTTATTTTCTTAATCAGCTAATTAACACTTTAGGGGCACGATATGTATTGTTTTAGAAACAATGGGATTATTAAGGTGACTACAAACTGGCAACGGACAGTTATTTGATGGTATAAAGTAAAGCAATGTGAGTTGCAGAAAAGTAACTGAACGTATTATGGATAATAACGTCAAGAAAATATCAGCGATCAGATCATTATTAATAATATATGATTTTCAAATGCTCATGTGAGCGCTCTAAGTCAGTTAAAATATTATTGAAGAAAAATCCGTGTTAATAGACCTTCCTTGTCATTATTGGAATATCACCTGATCACTGTCACATATTGCTCCTCTCGTATCACTTCATAATACCGAAATCTGCACTCGCATGGATGTATCTCGTTCCGTCACTATCATGTTATGCCAGGTGTCGAAGGTAATAAATCACACACCCCCACTCCAGGCGATGTCTTCACATCTCTTATGATTGAGATTAATAGCCTGTCAATATACGCTTCACCAATGATCAATGGCCGGTCAGACAACTTCTCGTACATCATCTATGATGACAGACGTTACACTGAATTGCTATACTGGGTTTTATTCAGAATCTATATGCTTAAAATGATTGTGATTCAATTATTGACTCATATTGTACGATGTAGTACTGATCGGGTTCAAACAGACTGATGTCCCACCTGAAACTAAATGGATTGTATGGTTGTAAGTTTGCTGACGCTGCACCAGAACCGACACTTAAATGTGAGTTCAACAAGTGCTTACCATGTGCAAGAAAATCTGTTGAAAAGAATGAGTGTTCTGTGTTTTTAATTGCAATATATGGTATACAGTATTTCATATGATGATTCCTGAAGTATATCTTGAAAAAGCTCTAGCCATTTCAGCATCCCGATCGATTTCCCCACTATAACATCGGCATTTCCGATAATCTTCAAGGACACCCACAACCGATTATCATGCACTACAAGGCATTGAAGCAATTGCCGAGATTGCTATTATGGTTGGGGCATTGGTTGATATGCTTTTGTAAGCGCAATTTTGCCACATTGGCAATATTTCTCCCGGCTTTATTGGCGATTGATCTCTATTTGTTACAAAGATCCCTTCCATTAGCAATGAATCAAGTATTTGGTGGTATGCATCAATTGCAATGCGAAAATAGCCTCGCTAACTGTTTTACTCTATCATGATCATGCAGTTCTACCCTTAACCGTCCAAACATATCGTTTCCCTTTATATTTGCCTTTATTCAAACAATCCGCGGATCATTTATTCTAATCGCCATCGCAGCTGCTGTTATGACCAGTACAATCGACAGGATCGAAGGTTACGAAGGTTACCCAAACACCAGGTGTGTAAAGCGACAACATCCATGCCGTAAAGTAACATTCACAAGCCGGACAAAACATGTTTTTCCGTATTTTTCATAATGGCAACGATAGAACGGGATCAGCAAAGAGCACGGACGTTTGTTTATATTCTCGTCGCTTTGATTATATTCTTCTGTTTTGCAAGATTATCACATAAAATTTGAATGCAATTAAATTTTGACATGTTAATTTTGAAATAACTAAGCTTATTGTTCTGATAATTAAACAAAAATGTTTGATTATATTCTTGTGTTTTGCAAGTTTATCATATAAAATTTGAATGCAATTAACTTTAGACATGTTTATTGGAAGTATACAAGCATATTGCTTTGGTAATTAAACATTGCAATGTGTGTTCACTGTGATATGTTTAATGCGTCCTCAGAAGAAGGGCGGATAAGAGTGGGATGACTCACCCCATGGCGTCACGCATTTTTGCTTCTTCTTATAAGACAAATGGGTATCTAATAGAATAGCTTGATTTCAGGCACGTCGTCTCTTTCAATGCGTTATGCATCTGATGCCACTATCGAAAAAAAAGTGTTGTATGGTGTTATGAGCTGACTGTTTGGTGTGTGCAGCGATTACATTTTTACGTGTGGTGTTCTGGTGCGACAAGTAAATGTTATGACATCATAATATTTAACAGAGAAAGGGTTAATTGGTCGTACCCCGAAGCTCCTCAACTTATCGGAGCTACTTTCGCTTATCCGTATTTATGGTTCAACCCATTTGTTCTATTCTCTAGATATTCATGCAGTCAATGCGCATTTCATCTCAAGGGATTTCTGCAAATCCCGAGTAAATCTGTGAAACTACATATGTGATTAAGGGTTTTATTTAGGAATCGCCCTGTTAACCTTTGGGCAACATCACGAATGGCTGCATATATCATGAAGAGAAGGATATTGCATTCTACTTCCACGAAAAAGGAGTTTCATATTAAACATCCTATATAACATACCTCCAATAATACGCTCAGTAAACAAGTTCCCGAATTGCTAATAATACCCTCACCTTACATGGGATTGCTGACCATTTCCGTATGAGAGGTGTGCTTACCCGTATTTTGCAAACCTAACTGGCATAATGACTGCCAGCCGCATCAAGTCGCATTCTTGAGAGAGCGCTTACATTCCAAACATTGGTAGACCAGACTACCTCTCCAATAATATGTACGAATGAATCGTTGTTAACATAGTTAAGTAAGCATTTTTCCATCCCTCGTCCTCCAGGCCAGAGCCTCGGGCAGCGGTAAATTATTAGTCTGCATAAACACAATCATGGCACTGCATTATTGAGTCCGTCCATGCGCGCCATGGGTATTGCCCTATAATCAAATGTTGATAAAGCGAATGAACGGTTGGCTGTTGGTAGTATGCGAAGTAGCGCTGTTCAATGTCACATGTTCATATAAAGGTCAGCTGATCATGTTTAGAAACCACAAACGTCGACTTGAACTGATCGGTATAGTCTTGACCTGCTATTCATAGAATTTTAAATTTATGTTTATTTTAATAAGCTTATGTAATCTAAATAAACTCAATTTATATAGTTGTACAAAAAATTCAATTAACATGATTTTGAGACATAAGGTAATCAAATATCCAGGCAACATAATTAACCCTCACTCATTGGTCAATCATGGCTTGCTATATTGTTAAGAAATAACGCACTTCCCTTTTTGCAGCGGATCCACCTATCATTCCATTCATCTTCTCAGTAACCCGTGCCATTGTCATTCAATGGAGCGTTCCCTTTATCAATATTAATATCGACCAACGTATTGCTTAAAACCGTCGAACTACCGTTAATCCACATCGCACCGCTACCCCTTAGGCAGCAATGTGGACAAATATTCAGTTAACGAAAATCAGGGCAGCCGTCAACGAGGTGACTTCTCGGTGGTCACTGAGAACCTATATATTCAATTAGCGCTTCAAAACAGTGGATTTATTGCAGTCTGAGTAGCAATTACCGATCGTGAACCAAAAATGATTTCCCATTCAACTGTGCCATAGGAGTTGGATAACATGGATTTCTTTGAAGACGTGGGAATAGCAGTGATAGTGTTTCCTCTGTATTGCAACGTAATGAGAGGCAGGCATAGAACATTTAAGCTCATCATTGCATGATAATTCGCATGACAACAATATTGCACATGCCTTAATAATTTGACATTTAATCGAGAAGTGATACTTTTCAAACGTCTATAAAATACATCACTGAGATGTCAATCTGTAATATAACTCGACTATGTTTTGCAATATACGTTCTTGACGCTTTTTTTTGTAACTTATATTCCCCCTTCCATCTACGCGACGTACCGATCTGCAATAACAGAATTGTAGAGAGTAATTAACAAATCTTTCTGCATCATATTTACAATTACAATGCAGCCTTAGCGAATGGATTTGCCAGTTCAGTATGTCACAGAGACTGAGTGCAAGCTGAAATAAGAAACAAATACCATTTGACCACTTTTGCGAATGAAAAATAATGTTTTAGTTTGTTGGAGAATAAAGGTTATTTGGTTTATAAGTACATTTTTACTAAAGTGAGTTCATAAATGAGCAGCTAGCGACAATCATAAAGGAGCCGAATTTCCACATCCTTTAATATCCTTGTTGTTCTGAGCTCAAACGTTTTCTTCTGAGGCGTGTGTTTTAATAGAATTAATCGTTCTTTGGAACATACGGGATTGTACTGCGCCGTTGATGATAAGTAATGTTCGAAAGGAACGCTGCATTCCAATAACAATAATATGCCAATCTTCAAGATAAGCCATTTTACACTATCTACTCTACTGCTGTATCTTGATATCGCTGGCAGCAGATCACATTGTCACATTAAGCTGGCGATCGATATTGTAATGGGAAGAAGGCAGTGTTCTCGTGCTCGGTCTTATATCCACCATTCCTCGGTTGTACGATTTACAATTATTCGGAAAAATATAGGTTTATTTGTAAGCTACGATTATAGGTATGATATGTCGCTAAAGACCGCTACACCACCTTTATAACAACACCATGATGTACGCGAGCCATGGCTATCTGTAGGCCAGGGATAAGTTACGGCTAATTTTCGAATCCTGAAAGCCAGCCAATACTTTTTGCATAATTGTGGCTGTCCTAGACACTGTTGGTGACCGCAAGGACCCATTTAGAAACCTCGAACAATCTTAGTCACTCCCTCAGTAATTACTGAAGTACTGCAGTGCATTTCAACCAGGCTTACAAATTCCTTGTTGACAATTTAGAGCACCTATGATTAGCTCGGTTCTACAAGACATATGCATTGATGAAAACGGAGCTTGACCACACTGAGCTCTGATGACAAGTAGGCATCTTAAAACCAGGATTGCTAGATAGACAGAGAAGATTTAATCAAAGTTCAATGTTCCTCAAATTTACCTACAGGTATATACCCCATCAAAACGTGTCTTATGTAGAACACAATGTTGGCATTTTGGCTGCGTTTATTTACACATTTGGCACATTGTGTCCGATGGGACAACCTGACGTTTCTTTAATGATAGGCGGCGCCTATGGCGATGTCGTGTTTGTCCAGTTATGATGGTAGGAAGCCAGCGCCTAAATTTGACTTCACAATTGCATTGTTATTTTAGATTAAACTTGGCAACAGCAGTATTGCTATCTTCAAGCTCATATGATGCTCATATTTTGTCATTTCATGGAGTTATATCATTTTTTCAGAGAGTCTATAGCTACGCTGAGATAATTAACTCCGAGTGGCTTGCGGTGATCGCTTTTCTGATTTGAATACACAGTCATTGTTAGGTGGCGCTACTGTGAGATAAACAAATTGACATAGGAATACTGCGCTGACATCATCTGGATTGATGAGAATGGGGAGAGCCTTTCCGCTGCCAAAACACGTCACATAATAGGTTTGAAAATAGCAAGGATACCAAGTACAATGTTTATATATGTGAACTAATATATCGTTCGGTCTGGGGTAGACCTATTGAAAACAGTTCGCCTCACACAGCGTCCGCGCCGTTTACTGTCCTCGAGCTTTCATCAATAGTTTACAGCTGGCCAAAAGTGTTACATCCATCAAGTTGTGTGGTGATTTTGAAATAGCCTGAAATCAAGCGATGATATCATAAAAAAAACACATGGGACTGTTCATTTAACGCATCGGGGCTCGGCGTATGTAAAATATATGGCTATTAACTCTTTTATGCTACCGTCAAGAACCAAATAAGGGCGTCCTTCTAAGACGTGTGTCTACGCTGCTCATTCAGTGGTAGCTTGTCGGATCATCAACCATTGGACACTCCCATCCTCTCTAATTCACCATTGTAACCTCACTCTTTGAATACAAATAGCACGACCAGAAAACAAAGACACATATATTATAGTGAAATGTTTTCCCAGGTAGCCATTAGGGGCTTCTTGAATGTAGAAAAGCTGTTAGACGTTACTTTTATTCCGCAATCGAATCCTTCAGTTTAAAGAAGCGTGCATCCGGGCTCACACCATAATCACTTATCATGTACAGATCACAGACTAACACTGATCACAACAAAGTACCACAAGGACAGATATTAGATGGGGCAATGCAGATATTTCGGTTGTATGTGTAGGAATATGCAGTATTAGGGTTGCTTTTCGTACGTTGCACTGTATATAATAATCAGTTGCTATACGACTGCGACACATTTGAAACATGTTGTGTCGTCGTCTTGCTGTACTAGGCATGATGAACTACATTGCATTGGATTCTTAAGAGACACTTTAAAAGCTTGGGAAAATGTCTCGCCATTCATGAATGCCAAAACGACCATTACACCTCGCATCGTACTAACCGTTATCCCACTGAACCAATATGGAGATCGGAACAGCGTGCTGTGTGGTTGGCTTGCATTACCATATCCGATTTATTACAAAGCATAGTGTGATTAAAAAGAACCCACAACATTATAGCGCTTAGTTAGACATGATATAGTTGAACAGCATCAGATGCCTCTCACTTTAAAATGGAAACAAGCCTCCCTTGTAGGTCGCGGTGGATTTACACCTAAGCTACTTTGTCCAATAGAGACCAAACGAGCTTATTTCATGTTGCAATAGCTACTGCCGGTTTTGTACCGACTAATATTCCACATGCCTTAATAATTTGACATTTAATCGACAAGTGACACTTTCAAACGTCTACAAATAGATTGCATTACTTCAATAAATACTTTCCATGCTGAGAAGCAACATTTTCACCAATTAATGGAATTATGTTGAGAATCTCATTATGTTATATTAAAGGTATTGCAATGCTCCCCCATATTTGCAGGCCTTATTTGAACGAATCACATGAAAATAAGAATAGTGACTTTTAAACGACAATAAAGAATTATGACGCATGACTTTTCATTCGTGCACTTTTGAAGTCTAGCAATACAGCTAGCTTTGTAGATTATAGCTATGAATTTAACACAGGGCAATTAACTTCTTTGCAAACAGGCATACCTTCAAAATAGAACTGTATCGAATCTATGTAACACATGCAGTTCTTTTCCAGCTATGGCAAATGTCGCACAATTAGGTAATGAACCATGAAACATCGTGTTGGATTTATATTGCCTTTTATTTCTACATGTCAACATCGTATGTGATCTTCCCCGATTCTTATTTACATGTAAAAGTGGTGTTCTTTCATCCATGCAAACTAAGAGTTAAGGGTATTAATATAGATTGTCCATCGACAAATACGATTATAACTGTAGTGGTAATTTAAGCATAATCATAATGTTATATCGTATGTTTAAAGCTAAGAATTTAATCGTGTAATATTTTGCCTGACCACTTACAATACCTATCTCTTAATTAGCCCTGTTTTTCTATAATATGCTAGATAGATTTAACTAAATAGGTTGCTAGCTTGCGGGATATTCCTGATCAGGCTTGCGCAGTGTATACCAGGCTGATAACCGGGAAATGTGCCATGGTGTTTAGCCTCAGTCACGATAGACCACTCATATAGGAAACAGCAAATAGTTTCGTGGGTACAGTGTATGCTTACATGCAATCATTTTTGAACAACACTGGCTAAATTAAAGCAGACTCCCTTTTCCTAAATTGGAAGCATTGGATATTCCATGTAACTCATGCAATGCCCAAGCTTAACATGGATACCACCTAATATTTGAAATGTATTTCATACACTCGAGTACCTCTCGTCCAAGCAAACGAATTCCTAACCGATGCTGACTCCCTTGAACAGAATACTACTATCATCATATCTAGCACCGTCATTATGCGCAGTCGAGTTAACATACATTTGTTGGGAGCGATGTGGCTAATCACCGTATGTGATCTTTGTGTTCCTAATGCAAGCGATAAATGCAATGTTTGTACAGAAAAGATGCATCAATTATAATATCGTTAACAAAAGCATGATGTATCGCTGTGATATCGGCTATATATGTTACAGGTTGTACCGTAAATGATGATTGGGCAAAACTAGGCAAGCCTTAACAAAAGTCACAGAGTCTTGATCTCATTCAGCGTAACTGCGACTTTGACGTGCCAGCTTCCATTTCTTGGCCCAATAAGATCGTGAATGAATGATAAAACGCCACAGCGCCGTGTAAAGGCACCATGGGGCACGATAATTTCATAACACGGTAGCTACAGTGAAAGGTGCAGTCCCATCCCCAAGAATTATCATCACAAAATCTCCACCTTTAGGTGCTATTTCCATAATGGAATTGCTCCTTTATCAACAGTACATCATACTCTTTGTAACTATCTATCTATCTATCTATCTATCTATCTATCTATCTATCTATCTATCTATCTATCTATCTATCTATCTATCTATCTATCTATCTATCTATCTATCTATCTATCTATCTGTCTGTCTGTCTGTCTGTCTGTCTGTCTGATCTATCTATCTATCTATCTATCTATCTATATCTATCTATCTATCTATCTATCTATCTATCTATCTATCTATCTATCTATCTATCTATCCATATCTATCTATCTAGGATCTATCTATCTATCTCTATCTATCTATCTATCTATCTATCTATCTATCTATCTATCTATCTATCTATCTATCTATCTATCTATCTATCTATCTATCTATCTATCTATCTATCTATCTATCTATCTATCTATCTATCTATCTATCTATCTATCTATCTATCTATCTATCTATCTGTCTATTAACCAATCAATCGATCAATTAATCAATCAGTTATATCGGTTATTTGACGGCTGATGTATCAAGTGGACAAAATTAGGCGTCAATTGTGAATATCTTGAACAGAAAGCCAAGACGTTAGGAGCACGTGCTGTATTGTTACAGAACAAGTGGGATTGTTAAGGTGATAATATAAAGTTTACCAATGTTAGCTGTAACATACTAACACATGATGGATAATCACGTCACAAAAATATCAGCTACCGGATCATAGCTTATAATAGCAACACTGATTTTCAACTCTTTAGGTCAGTTGGAATATTCTCGTATATCGATTATGAACTTGCCTCTCAGTCATTATTTATGTAGACAGGGCGGTTGGTGTATTTTCCTTGTCATTAATTGACTATCAATTTCTAATAGTGCCGCTCTCATATCACATCATATCTATAGTCATATAAATTTACAGATGTTATCAGCTGACAGATATATCCCGAGAGGGCTCATAACAACAGCGATATTCACCATGCTTTGCGCGCGTATGTTATAGATATATCGCTGTTCACATCACTATTATAGAGGAAACTGTCTGTCGAGGTAATACTTGATGAAAAATGTGTTGCCCCTAAATTTCGATGATATAACCCCTCACCCCCCACCCCCCAGCCTGTCAATATACGCACCCAGAAGGATGAATAACTTCTCGTCTATCATTCACGAGGACGGATGTCTCATTGATTGGCTAAATTGAGTTTTATCCTGCATCTGCTCACTAGACTCTGGCGAGGATGAGACTTCACATGGTGCCGTTTATCACTGATATAATCATGTAGTGTTTTCTTAGAATACTGATGGTATCAGATGAGCTGATAGATGTTGTGATTACGTGGAGAATCGTGAATGTTTTCCCGAATAATTCATTTCATTTATCTTGCCATTGCTTGAATTGGGGTAACCCCAATGGACTGATATTTGAAATGTCTTATGCTACGCAAACACTTATGGAGAGATAAACTTCACTTCAACTTAGAGTAACATAAAAAATCCGATATACAAGGCTATTCAATGTTCTACTTACGATTTAAGCAATATCTAAACCGATATAGTCCCATGGTACTGCTGGAGGGCCAAAGTACACCAAAATGCATAGATACTTCCAGACTTGTCAGCTTCCCTGTTGAATGAACACTGGAAGAGGGCATGTAACCGCCACATGTCATCCTCTGTGTGTCAGTCCGGCTTTCTCTCATATGACATAGTGGGCTCTTTATATTGGGCTTTGTCTTGAGCCGACATCTCCAATGTATCATATGCGGGATTCTCTTGAATCAAGTCCCTTACCAATAGGCATGAATTATAGGACAGACCATTTGCCTGGCATACGGCTTGATTGGGATGGAGGCAACTGACATACACATATATTGCACGAGGGCAACTATTCTACCATTAAAGATTAAATTGAGTTGGCGAGATGTCTGCTTTGCTAATCCTACATGTACTTATGCTGTGTACGGCTTGTGTATCGGTTGGTGTTTGTCTTCATTGCGCATTCCTTCTGGAATCGCAGATGAAATACTTGTTTGCAGTATAGACAGGTGCTACGATGCCTTAGCATTGTACGTCTTTGCTCAGTGATATCCAATACAGGTGCTCTCCTTGCGGCTGCATAAAGTGTATATGCTGACTGGTTCTGCAGCGCTCTCTGGCTTAGGGTTACAGCGGCTGGAAAACCTCGTTTTCGTTGATGCAACTAATCTTCCACTTTATGTATAGCGCAAACAGCAATGCGTAAATAAGTAAAGATCATTCACTAACAGAAACTTGTTAAATGGCGAAACATTGCCTGGTCAAATACTATAATTAGTTAATTTGTTATTCTATATGGAACTTCCTCGAAGCTACAACATCATTATTCAATGCTTGATCAACGGTAACTAAAGATCTACTGCTGGCAAGGGCAGCTTGTCGAATGATTTTTAAAAAATGCAGCCAAGTTATCCAAATATAATTGAAATTTTGTCTTTCGCTTTCAACCAAACCAAAAAGTCACACCACGACCCGCGGATATCTTACGACTTGTAAATCAATGGAGATACGTCACTTATTTGCTATGCTTGATGGGTATCTTGCCTAACCAAGGCAATGATCATCAGAGGAATTAATACCACCCCGCACAGTTTTTTACAAGATTTTATATATATAGACATATATATATATATATATATCATCGATATATATATTGCCATAGAGGAGAGATAAGGCGTCCATATATATACCTATGAGATAACTGTAATATATATCTCTCTGTGTGTGATTAACAAGGCTTAAAGATATCATCTATCTATAATGTGGCACAGCTTTTTGGATATATATATTGTCAGATAGATATCGCCAGGGAGAAGGCTGCATAAACCTATACAACTGTATAGAGTCTTATGTGCATTAAACAAGGGTGAGAATCAAGTCAATGTGGCACAGCTGTTTTGGTCAACATTTGTACTTGTCAGACGCTAGGCTGCATCTATGAAGCCCACATCCCGTTTATATGTTCTCTGTGACCACCCACAGTGGTCTACCTAACAATAACTACAATGAGAACTACCAGCATTTGCTCTTAACATTGCCAGATCTGCGAATCAACATTCTACCATAACCTGAACATTTGTTAGTTTATAAAATGCTGATAAAGTTTATTTGCATAAATGATAATGAGAAAAAAGTAAAACAAAAGGATTGTGCTGTAAATTTAATGAATTAACACATTAATTGTATTTGATGAATCGAGAAGTACGTTTTGAAACAAAGTTCCATCATTTCAGTGTCCTGATTAAACATACGACAGAATACTAAAGCAATTGTCGATTAGCTATCAAGTTTGGTATGATAAATTTTTATTGTTTGAGGTACCTAGCTACACCCGCCATAAAAAAAAGCTATAGAGATCTCGGTGAAAAGGAAATATATCTTCTCAATTAGCCTTTTAATATCCACAAAGTACCCTTCCATTAGCAATCGTGTATTGTGTGGCACAGTCACTAACAGTCAACACACCTGGCGTGCCTATGCAATGCATAAATGGCCGTTCACCCAAGAAGGCACATAATTAATGTTACGAGATCATAACCCATATTGAAGAACTCCATAAACACATTCGGTGTCAATGATTAGACTCACCTCTGCATTCCATCAACCATATATTGGATGTCAACGTGTCTAATGCTATGCAATGATTGCGTTGTTCACACCCATAAATGAGTCAACCATGCGATGAAAACCCAATACAGCATGCTAATGACTGAAGCATTTATCTTTAAAAAAAACCCACAGAGTGGCCAACAATAGACGTAAGAGCCTACCTCGTTCGATTTTATCAAGTTTGACACGCCATGTCTTACTATAGCCCAGGCAGAGCGACCTACTATTAACCTCCAGTGTACTCTACTAAGAAATATGATGACGAGCTGCTGAGTACTCTCACGTTTAGCAGTTTCCTGGAAGGACTTACATTGAATATTTACTCGGCTCTGTCTATATCAGAGAATATCGAAAAGTGAATGATACATCCGCAGAGAGATTACTTCTTCTGATTACCATGCGTCACATATATCATATCACTAGGCGAACACTCGACTGCATTTTCAAACAGGAGCAACATTCATGTAAAGTCCACCGGGCCATGTATGCAAATTATCTTTATCCTAAAACAATGTGCATCGTCTGATAATGGTGAGTTTTGGAAAATAATATATTGATTCAGCATGCTTATTTGAATGTGAATTTGAGAAGCATTTGTTGATCTCTCAGGAAGCACGTTAGCTGGATTATGTGATATTCATTTTACTGTCATTCTATCGTTCGTAAATAGTACTATATATTTCTTATTCCGCGTGCCGACATTATCTTCAATCATCCAGCATTATTCATAATGGCTAATGCCAATGCAATGTGCATTGCTTAAAGGTGCATTATTTTTCGGTGTTTTTGTGGAATTTAGCTGTATGATTGCAAACTATGTTTTTCCTATTATTTGGACAAGATACTCTGAGCAACTCCGTATAACATCTGGACATAACTTTAGCGTCGTATTTGATTTCCTTATTAATCGGTATCCATCGGATTTCTGGGCCTTCACCGTAGTTCCGGAATAAGACGGATGCATCTATTGTCAGCCGCTGTATCCATAATTCTCGCACGACATGAACGATATTGTCGATACAGCTGTACTGAATGGCTTGAAGATAGAATAATTATATGCACAGGCTCACCCGGACATGTTTGGTGCCTGGGTCTTATTCATGCGATGAGGGCGTTAGAGAAGTTTTCTGTGGGTTTGTTACAGTAGTCTATACAAGTAATGGTTCACCGGGAAACACACCAATCAATTATCTGGATATATCCCTGAGGCATCTAATACGGCATTCTTTCCATCGGGAAATACAAATGATGTACGTACGATGACATTACCAATGCAGTAGCATGCCCCCCGCCCACACCGTAAATATTGGTGCGTCTAGGTTTGTTTGCTCACTGGAATTGTCGAATTCCTGAGAGATGGTTATGGTATGATATATATGACAGCTTGTCCAACGATGTATTCAGGGTCAGTGGGGGCTTTTGTCACATCAGCAAACAAGATTGATAGTAACTGATAAATTATCAAAACCTGTACTTTTTATGCAGTACTGGCAAGAGCCATCGTGTTGATACTTCTTTATTGATATAATGATGCCCTTCCAGTAACGCAATGAGACAAGAACACCCCATTGACTTTACAAATAGATATCACGTGAGGTTCCTGACCATGGCGTGATCGCTAATAAAGTTTGAATTTACGTAGGCGGTCATGCAACTTGTGTGGTGTAATGGGACACATTTTAAACGAGAATAGGTAGCCAAAATAGTATCTATTTTCAAAATTGACACGTACGCTTTATTATATCTCAAGACAGGTTAAATGCCAGCCCGCATGTATGGTTTACTGTTATGGAAGCAATAGGTCAATTAACACGATCTACACGGTTACCGGGCTCTGGATACGACGCATGATTGGTGAATCGATTATTCGTTACAATATACAAGATATGTCGATCAGCATGATACAAAGTATTTATGAGTGAATTAACGTCGTGACGATTACATAATTGATGAACCTATGCGACACTGGCGATTGCAGTATATGGAGCCCCTCCCCTTGATTTGCCATGATAGAACGTAAGCATCAATGCGCACGGGGCATTGTTTTTATAAATTCATTTGCACAACGCAACCTTGAGTACGTTCTTTTGTTAAGTAAGAATGTCACATATAAAATGCAATTCAATTTTCGCATGTGAAATATGCAAGCACATTTTTTTGGTAATTCAACATTATAATGTGCGTTCTTTCTGAGGCAATTCATTATTTAGATTCATGTGTTCTCAGCAGGAAGGCAGGTGTGTCTGGAGTGACTCACGTAACGTCGTGGCACATTAGTGCTTCATGTTGTCTGACCGGTTACTGAGGGAATAGCTTGCATTCAGACACATCGTCTCCTTCTATGCATGATGCCTCTACAATTTCATATTAGTAACAGCAAGCTCCCATGTTGAAAAGTTATGCCCGTACTTAACGTTGGATTGATGATCATTTCCGTATTACACACACTTACATATTTCCTTACTCATTTACCTTATTATATGACCCACATAAAAAAGTGTCGTCAACCTAGTTATACAATTATTATCATTCGATAACCAATAATGTTGTACTTTCAATTTGCAGCAGATCACACAGACACCGAAAGTGTCTTGCAGAAATTGCGATAGCCGAAATATGTCTGGGTTCTGCATGTCTTTGACTTCGAATGCGCAGTGGCACCTATGTATTTATTACGGAAAACGTCGTTTCATCTGAAGCAGTTGTACCCTTTATATCATTCTGAATCTTTCTTTATACTTAGTTGACATATAATAGGCCACCTGTTGGCCATGGGTTGTGACTGGTGTTGGTGGGCAATGGGATCCTGGTGGTTGAGCGGAAAGGTTCTTGCGAGGGCCATTAATGGAAAACACCTGGACCCTGTGTTTAGCTCCCTACGTTAATCATTGCCGAATAGTTCTCCAAAAGTTGGCTTCAATCCGTTAAGTTTATTTCCCGAATACATGTGTTTTTAATGTTTTCCCGAGGATTTGGTGGCGATGAATATTTATAAAGACACATGGGGCTTGTCCTCTTTACTTGTAGGCAAGATTTTCTGAGGCAATACCTGGTTAAGATTTTTAAATAATGTGGCGGGAGAACCTGAGCAAAATAGTGAGAAATATTCCTGTAGGCCCTGACAGGCATGGCTCCAATTAAATCTAACGTCCGGGAGATATGGTCATTGCACACTTTCCAAATAGGGACTGCCAGTGGGAAACCCTGTGGTGGTGATAAATGATGATACATTAATCCAATTATTGGAAAGTTGTAGGGTGGATATACCAAGAGAACAAAAGAGAGATTGTTTTTTACTGTTTAATGTAAATGTAGCCATTTGATTACTGTGAGCAACCACGTTCGTTGTGGATTAACAAAACTGAAGGAACTTAATTCCTTAATTTGCATTGCCAATCTAATGCAATGACACTATTCATGAAGTAAATGTATTGCAGACATTTAGTAAGTTAAGTAAGAAATCAAGGACGCGGTGTGGTTATTGTAACAAACTCCTATATTAAATCGTTTGTTAGAGGTAATAATCTTAACAATTTATGAAAAAAAAGTTTGCAATGATGGAAGAATGCAGTACTTCAAAGTTTTAAGCACGAAGCAGCTCAACCAAAGTGTATGAGGTCAACGGCGATTTCTTTTTAGAATCAACAAATATAAGCATACTTTGTTGCTTCTGGCGAATTGAGAAGCCACTAAGGCAGTTATAAGCAAAAATTGCTTTTTCTCAATTATGGGTCCCCCGAAAATGAAAGCAATTACCTCCAATCATAGATACGTCAATACCAATCAATAGCTTTGCGCTTACTTTGTGATTCTCTAAAGAGAGTGATGAATTTACTGGCGAATAAGTTCTTTGAGTTCTCTTTAGTAATGAATTAAGGACTGAATGCTTAAGCTGCACGTGATGTGTGATGATTCATCTGATGATGATGGGAGTTATAGGCGGGATTCTCTATGGCTTCCTGTGTTGGTGTGTTTCCTATGATGAGAAGGTATAAGGGCAGGTTATTTTAATCGAGGGTTAACAAATCGCGTCTATATGTTGGGCTCATTCGGTCTAATATCGACACACCTGATGTGAACGTAAACTGCGTTTTAAAGTGCCTCTTATTACGGCATGTGGAATGTTGGTGGGCTCAAAACCGGCAGGAGCTATTGCAACACGAAATAAGCTCGCTTGGTCTCTATTGGACAATGTAGCTTAGGTGTTAATTCACCGCGCCCTACAGGGATGGCTTGTTTCCATTTTGAAGTGAGAGGCACCAGATGCTGTACAAAAATGCTTCTAATGTGGCGCAGTCGTATAACATCTCATCATTATTTACAGCGCAATGTACGAAAAGCAACACCAATACTGCATATTCCTATACATACAACCGAAATATCTGCATTTCCCCATCTAATATCTGTCCTTGTGGTACTTTGTTGTGATCAGTGTAAGTCTGTGATCATTACATAATAAGTGATTATGGTGTGAGCCCGGATGCACGCTTCTTTCTACTGAAGGATTTGATTGCGGAATAAAAGTACCGTCTAACAGCTTTACGACGTTCAAGAAGCCCGTAATGGCTACTTGGGAAACCATTTCACTATAATATATGTGTCTTTGTTTTCTGGTCGTACTGTTTGTATTTAAACAGTAAAGTTACAATGGCGAATTAGGGAGGATGGGAGTGTGCAATAGTTGAGGACCACGGAATGAGCTGCGTAGACACACGTCTTAGAAGGACGCCCTCGTTCGGTTCTTGACGGTTACATAAAAGAGTTTATAGCCGTATCTTTAACAGACGCATAGCCCCGAGACGTTAAATGAACAGTCCCATGTGTTTTTTTCATGATATCATCGCTTGATTTTATGCTTTTTCAAAATCACCACACAACTTGACGGATGTAACACTATTGGCCAGCTGTAAACTGTTGATGGCAGATCGAGGATAGTAAACGGCGCGGACGCTGTGCGAGGCGAACTGTTTTCAATAGGCCTACCCCAGACAGGACAATATATTAGTTCACATTTATTAAATATTACAATTGTTATTCGCTTTACTTTTAAACCTATTGTGCGATGTGTTTTGGCAACAGAAAGGCTCTGCATTTTCCCCACTCTCATCAATCGCAGTGACGTCAGCCAAGTATTCCCATGTCCTTTGTTATACAACAGTAGCGCCACCCAGCAATGAAAGTGGATTATATTCAGAAAACGATCGCCGCAAAGCCACTCGGAGTGAACCCTCTTAGCGTAGCTATAAACTCTAAATGACAAAATATGAACGCGTCATATGAACTTGAAGATAGCAATACTGCCAAGTTTAATCTAAGACAACAATGCAATTGTGATGTCAATTTATGTGCTGGCTTCCTACCATCATAGCCGGACAAACCTGATATCGCCATATGCGCCGCCTAACATTAAAAAAAATGTCAGGTTGTCCCATCTGGCACAGTGTGCCAAATGTGTACTTAAACGTAGCGAAAGTACCTACATATTGTCCTACATTAGACACATTTTGACGGTGTATATACCTGTTGGTATATCTGGGAAACAATGAACCTTGATTTAATCTTCTCTGTCTATCTAGCAATTCTGGTTGCCTATTTGTCATCAGAGCGTAGTGTGGTCATGTTTCGTTTTCATCAATGCATATGTCTTGTAGAAATTGTCCACAGGGAAATTGTAAAGCTGGTTGAAATGTACCGCAGTACTTCAGTAATTACTGAGGAGTGACTATGATTGTTCGAGGTTTCTAAATGGTTCCTTGCGGTCACCAACAGTCTTTTGGACTGCCTCAACAGGGCAAAAAGTCGTGGATGGCTTTCAGGATTCCCAAATTAACCGTAACTTATCCCGGCCTACAGATACCCATGGCTAACGTTCATTATGGTGTAGCAATAAAGGTAGAGTAGCTGTGTTTAGCGTCATAGCTTACAAATGAACATAAATTTTTCCCGAATAATTTTAAACCGTACAACCGAAGAATGGTGGTTATAAGACCAAGCACGAGTGTAATAATCCCCGCACTGCCTTCTTCCCATTACAATATTGATCGCCAGTTCAATGTGAGGATTTGATCTGCTGCCAGCGATATAATGATACAACAACACAGTAAATAGAGTAAAATGGCTTATCTTAAAGATTGGCTTGTTATTGGAATGCAGCGTTTCTTTTGAACACTTATGACAAGCCGCGCAGTACAATCCCGTATGTGATAATCATAATATTTAGTTCCGTCGACAAGCCAACACAAGGCAATGTCTGCTACAAGGTCACTTCGTGGGAGGTGGTGAATGCGTTCGTCTTGGCAAATACATCTTATATATGGGTCATCCATTCATTTACGAACTCATGTTAATAAACATATATTTAACAACAAAATAACCTTCATTGTCCAGCAAACTAAAACATTCGTTTTCACTCACAAAAGTGGCCAGTTGTATTTGTTTCTATTTTCAGCTTGAACTCAATATCTGTGACACATACTAACTGACATATTCATTCGCAAAGGCTTCACCATTGTAAAAATATTTGTTAATTACTCTCTACAATGCAGTTATTGCAGACCGTCGGCCGTGTAGATGGTAGGTCGAATATAAGTTACAATAAATGCGTCCAGAACGGAGCAAAAAATAGTCGAGTTATATGACAGATTGACATCTCAGTCAAATATCTAACTTTTCACCTTTTTGCACCCATTCACAAATGTAGTCATGCAAATTATCATGCAATGATGAGCTTGAATGTACTATGCTTGCATCTCATTACGTTGCAATACCTAGGAAACACTACCAACCCGCTATTCCTACGTCTTCAAAGTCTTTCATGTAATTCAACTCCTATGGCACAGTTGAATGGGAAATCATTTGTGGTTCACGATCGGTAATTGCTACTCAGACTTGCAATAAATCCACTGTTTTGAAGCGCTAATTGAATATGCAGGTTCTCAGTGACCACCAAGTAGTAACCTTGTTGACGGCTGCCCTGATTTCCGTAAACTGAATATTTGTCCACATTGCTGCCTAAGGTGTAGCGGTGCGATGTGGGTTTATGGATGGGTTCGTCGGTTTTAAGCAATTCGTTGGTCGATATTTATATTAATAAAGGGATCGATCCATTGAATGACAATGGCATGGTTTGCCGAGAGGATGAATGGAATGATAGGTGGATCCGCTGCAAAAAGGGAAGTGCGTTATTTCTTAACAATATAGCAAACCGTGATTGACGATAAGTGGGGGTTAATCATGTTCCCTGGATCTTTGATTGCCTTATGTCTCAAAATCATGTTATTTGAATTATTTGTACAAGTATATAAATTGAATTTATTTAGATTACATAAGCTTATTTAGTTAAACATAAATTTAAAATTCTATGAATAGCAGGTCAAGACTATACCGATCAGTTCAAGTCGACGTTTGTGGTTTCTAAACATGATCAACTGACCTTTATATGAACATGTGACATTGAACAGCGCTACTTCGCAAACTACCAATAGCCATCCGTTCATTCGCTTTATCAACATTTGATTATAGGGCAATACCCATGGTGCGCATGGACGGACTCAATAATGCAGTGCCATGATTGTGTTTAGACAGACTAATAATTTACCGCTGCCCGAGGCTCTGGCCTGGAGGACGAGGGATGGAAAGTGCTTACTTAACTATGTTAACAACGATTCATTCGCACATATTATTAGAGAGGTAGTCTGGTCTACCAATGTTTGGAATGTTAGCGCTCTCTAAAGAATGCGACTTGATGTGGCTGACAGTCACTATGCCAGTAAGGTTTGCAAAATACGGGTAAGCACACCTCTCATACGGAAATGGCCAGCAATCCCATGTAAGGTGAGGGTATTACTAGCAATTTGGGAACTTGTTTACTGAGCGTATTATTGGAAGTATGCTCAAATAGGATGTTTAATATGAGAAGCCAAATAAGAGAATATTCAATCTGGCATCCGTTCTGAATACCAGCTCCCTGTTTGTGGAAATAGAATGCAATATCCTTCCCTTCATGATTTATGCAGCCATTCGAGATGTTGCCTCTGGCGACACATAAACTGCATGAATATCTAGAGAATAGAAAAAATGCATTGAATCATAAATGCATTGAGTAGCTTCGGGGTACGACCAATTAACCATTTTTTGTGAAATGTTATGATGTCATAACATTTACTTGTCGCACCAGAACACCACGCGTGAAAATGTAATCGCTGCACAAACCAAACATGAGCAGCAGGCAGAAAACACATCTGCACTCTATAAGTATTACGCGGAATAGGGCTAGTGTGGTGAGCAAATTTGTTGGGCGCGGATTGTTCGCTGATGAAGTATACATGTGGAAGATCTAGGCTAATGCTATTTGTAATCGTGCATCGTTCTTTAGCTTTAGGGTATCTGCTGCCGTAAATTGACAACAAAACATATTCATTCTCGTGCCGCCATTATGATAATTGATATCGCCTAACTCATATTGAATATCATCAAACATCTGATGACGCTATTGATTATCTTGATGACTGCGCATTCACAGCGTAGCAGACAGGTCGTTGTGGTGTACTGGCAAAGTCTGTTATAACCTCGCCCACAACATTAACTTAAATGAAACCATATCAGCATTGTCCGTTATCTTTTATGTTGGTAGCCGGCTGACTGATTACATATCGACCGCAAATCCTGTCAATAGTTGGATATGGCTATTAAACATCATGATTATACGGCCTTCTAGATTGTAACTGCACGAACATTTCAATAGGGCTATGTCGTTAACATTCCTTTGCTCTGCTGGAAGCAGAATAATGTCAGAAAAAATCTTGAATGCATGCTGTCAGCTTATAACATCATACATACCCATTGTTCTTATAAGATGAAGCAAAAATGCGTCACGCCGTGAGATGAGTCATCCCACTCCTATCCGCCCTTCTGCTGAGGACGCTTTACTCTTAAACATCTCACAGTGAACACACATTGCAATGTTTAATTACCAAAGCAATATGCTTGTATACATCAAATAAACATGTTAATTGCATTCAAATTTTATATGATATTCTTGCAAAACAGAAGAATATAATCAAACGTCATTGATTATATGTCAAGGCTTTTCCATTCGCCTCTAACGTTATTATGAATTTCATATACTGCAAATAGCACCTTTAGATCCTGTATTGATGATTCTTGAGAATGGGACTGCATCTGTCGCTCTAGCTACTGAGTATTGAAATTATCATGCCCCATGAGCTTTGAAAACTTCATTTACACGGGGTTGGAGTGTTTAATCATTCAATCATGATCCTATTGGGGCCCAGAAATGAAAGCTGCCACATCAACGAGAACATCACTGTTGTGCTCAAGCAGATCATGACTCTGTGTTTTTTTAATGCCTACCTGATGCTGACACAAACCTCTACTGTCTACATATAGAGCTGATATCTCAGCAATACATCATGCTTTCCATTACATCGTTCAAAGTGCCGAATACAATGCTGGTTCTATGCTTCACTTTCAGAAGCCAATCTCACAACGATTAACTTTCATGCTGCATAATAAAACGTTATATTACGTAGGATAATAACTTGGACCAGATATTAGCGTCTAGTCGTGATTGGTTTGTCGTCATTAGTAGGCAGGATGCTCCGGCTTTGGCATCATTATTGACACCCACATACACCGACTGACACATACGGTCAGTGGCCACGTCGTTTCCCCCACAGTGATGTAAAGTCGACTGCGAACAATGCGAAAGTTGACCATATTAGATATGATGAGTGTAGCGTACTGTTTAGCGAACCAACATTTGTTATGAACAAATAGACATTGCATGAGTTACACATAATAACCCAGGCCACCGAGTAAGCTTTGCTCTAGTAAACAGCACAGCACAAATATTTGGGACAGTCTCCTTCAGGGGTGCCTCTGGTTCATACAAGCGTACCTGGACTGATGCTTGAACATTTCTACCGACATAATTATCACAACTATGCTATAAAATGGCGATTGTGTATTGGATCTCGGTCCACTTGCTGTCTGAATGACACAAATAGCAAAATAATGCAAAATAACAACAACAATGCATAAATACTCCACGGAGACCAGTTTTAAAGGATTCGGATATCTGTGCTGACCCGGAGGATGAGTTGTCCTTGGGACTATATCAAAGCGCTTATAGCTACGCTAAGAGGGCTCATCCTAATTGACTTATGCGGTGAACATTTCCAACACACCCACCGTCATGTAGCACTACCATAAAATCAATAAAAGCGCACAAGCAGACTGCTGTTTATGTTCGAATTAATGAAGCATAAAATTGGTAGAAGAGACCGCGCCTCCAAATTTCCACGTGGTTGTATGATAAACGTGCTGCACACTGGTGGCGTTTTTGCTTATTGTATTAGGAGAGAGCCTTTTTATCGTAGCTTTAAGCTCTCTGACTACACCATCGCAGTGGTCCTTAGTTTGTGCCCCACGGACTGATCATCAATCAGCCAGGGTTTATTGAACATATGATACCTCCTAATGTTGACCTATTCTAAATAATGTATAACAAACGGAGAAGACGCTGTTGAAGACAGTCCATATCTTGTAAAGAACGGCCACACAAATCTCCCCCATTTGCCACATTACAGTGCATTTGTACGGCGTCGTGAAGGTAGAAACACGAGGCGTTATCTGATGTAGACCGCATACTCATTTTGCAAATATTTTACAGCAACAACACAGCGGCAAAACTATACTCTTTAGTATAATAGTTAAGTCCCCCCAAATTTCCATACCTTATCATACAGGAGATGATAAAAGGGCCGAGTGAACTATGCTGTTAACCACTGTACAGCTGTGCAAACAAAAGAACGGAACCAAATTTATTCAAACGACGGCAGAGTACACCAAAGGCATTACGAATTATTTATTATCGATTATAAAATGCATGTCAACTATTCTTGGCAATTCTCTCAAAGTTATTGTTAGTTTCGTCAGGATGAATATTGATTTTACCGCAAATGGCATGTATATGGGCAGCGGAATGTAGAATTGCATTTGTCCGCCTTTCTTACTAGGGTGTGTAAATTCCGCCATTATTCTTTTATTGGGATTCAATTGATATAATAACACTGAATTTTTAAGGGTGACTACTTACATGGTGCAGGGAAATCATCAGTGGAATCCAGATGGAAGCATTGCGTATTCCCATTATGATCAGGTATAAGTGGAATTTTGTTCCTCAGCATTGCGGTGTCAGTCAAATGAGAATTCATGAAAGGAATATCATTCATTTGTAGACGTCACAGAGGGCAACTTGCCTAATAAATGTCAAAATATAACTGCAGAGTAAATGTCAAGAGGATTAAACATACGTCAGCAACAGCAACCCGAAATACACGTGACAAGCTGTATAAATCACGTGTGATAATTGCCTCCATGGCGCGGCTTATAGGTACGCCTACCTCATTTCACCGCAATGACACCTGTTTACTTTCAAGTTAACGACTCGCAATGCTGTCCATTAAAGTACAAATAGCACCCTCAATACTGGACCGACTGAGTAGCTACTGAAAACATCATTGAGGAGCGTTTTTCCCCCCTTAAGGGTCAGTCTGTTATGTGACTGATGTTACATTTTGTGATGAAAAAAAGTGTTTATCTTTACTTTATATCTAAGCTTGGCTTTCGTCGATATCTCTGAGCAACTTCCAAATTGAACCTTTCGAAGTCACGTTTGCTTGTGGATATAATTCATTTTACTTTGTGCTGGTCGGTCTCTATGCAGAAGACGACGACGTAACGGCCGAGACATTCGTCGGCACCTGCTTCACATGTACAGAGATTGCATATTGATTTGAAAGTGTAGATGGGAAATATGATTCCTGAGAGATGTGCGTGTGGCATGCTAAGGAAAAGGAATAGTACAAGCAATCCTCAATCCTCAAGATTTATTGATCTCTGTGGACATTGGGCAGTATTGACCGTCGCTATCAATATGACCACCAGTCGTGAAGGCGCCACTGGACGCAACCAGCACTGCATTATTTTGGATCCCTTAGCACTACCTCCATATATGGCAGCATCCTTAAAACCTGTTACATTGTATATTTGCGGTTGTACCCAGGCAGCAAATCATATAAAAGCTTCGAATGTTCTCTACTTGGAACTATTTTGAGATTATGATTGACGTCACAAGTGCTCTATTTGGCACTAGGCCATAATTTGGAATTCCTGAGCACACAAAAAGTCAGCTAATATCTTGGCTACTTACAACACGGTAACATTAATAGCTGAGCCCATTACCCCCAAAAACGCATCTGGTCATCGTAATGCGACGGTTAAAATGTGCCCCTCACATTCCTGTTTGTACTAACGGAATTATCCGTTAAAATTAACTGGGTGTGAAATGCAGTGCGAATAAAAAGGACACAGCTATACCTTCGTCATCCAACCTCATTGAATTTAATCGGATTATGTTCACCAAAATAACGATTGCTTGAGATTTTCTTAAATAAAACATGATATCGATAGATTTCGAGAAACTGATGACTCCATCAGTGTCTCACAATTCATAAAGAGGCCTTTAATTGCCATTATCTTTCATTTCGTATTCAGGAAAACCCTCGATATCACTACCGTCACAATTTGACAATTGGTTTATTGGGACAATCAGCATATCGATGGTTGCATAAAGACTGGATGAATGCTTAAAGGTACCATAGCTGTCCAGACAATAGCTTGGGAATGACATATGCATCACCGAAAAAAATGAACCAGGGGAACAGGTTAATGGATTGAAGCCCACTTATGGTGAATTACTCTGCTGAAATTAATATCTGGAGCTAGATATTATGTTCAGCAAAGTTTGCAAAGGAAGTAATAGCCATTTTAGTAAGCACTGTTTTACAAAGCCACATTGCAGTATTTATGGACGAGACTGTATATTATAAAAGAAGGAATGATGACATACGTTAAGCTATAAAAGTACCGTATAGATTGCGATTGGTTTAGTATAAGAAGATTCTTAACTTGATGGCAGCTCTGGTAGAAAACATAGCTTCTCCTCATGAGTTAAATTAGTATTCAGTGAAACAATATTATTCTTTGTAGCCGTTACGAAGGGCCATTTGTCAAATAAATGTCAAATTGTTACGGCAAATGAAATATTACTGAGATCAAAACCAGCGGCAGCCATAAGAAAAACGAAATGAGCTATATAAGTCACTCATAGATATAGTGGCTTTAATGTACAGCAAGATGTAGAGAAGACTTGTTTTCATTGTGAAGAGAACAAATTGTAACGCCGTACAATTAACATGCGTGTTAATAGAAACGTTTATACTGCCGTCACACAGTTGCGAATCATGCAACTGATGGTATGGTAAAGTGACACCCGTGTGGCACAAGCATCTTGAATATTAATGCCACTGTATTGGGTCATGGCTCGATCAATTAATAATCGCGATTTTCAATACAACAGCTATCAACAGTCTAATGATAACAGAGATATTAAGGTTTGCTCGGTCATCAGGGCAGCTTTTTCAGGAACGACACAGCACAATTTTATCGTCAGTTATATTTATTTGGCTCACCTTTTATCGTTACGCTATGAATAAGATTTGCTCTCACTCTCTACAAGGAGCCTTCTCTAATTATTCTGACGTTACATTTGCTTCTTATGTTATAATTCATCATAAAGTGAACGGAAAGTCGACGACGCAATTATGGTGACATCCACACCCGAGTCAAACCTATGAAAATCATTATATTTGGCCGAGCAAATCGCAAAAAGAAAAGATGCATATTCCAATACATGCTATATCGCCAATCTTAATATTTATACTTTTTGTTAAACCATTTTGTTGTGATCGATATGTCAATGACCTGTCCGAATCAACTTATTTGGTTTTTGGTGTAACCCCGGATACATACGTATCTGTCAATGAGAGAAGGCAGTTTGGATTTAAAAGCAGAGGAAAATTACCGTTCTTAGATCCGTTCAGGCAATCATGAAAATCATTCCGCTATTATGTGTCTGTGTTGACTGGTCCATGTGAATACTGATTTTACCATGGTGAGTAAGGTGGTAGTATACAATGGTTGGAGTCCGGAAGAAGGTCCACACAATCAGCAGTGCAGACGCGTGATTGGATGAAATAAAGCTTTAGAAATACCTGATACTACCAGACATTGCATTCATTTCTGATGTGCATGACTGATATAGCTACCAGGAACTCGAATGCAGTTCTGGTTAAAGTAAGACTTATAAAGGGACACTTGTAAAATAAACACTTCTAAATAATAGAGGGGCCATTAATTGACCAAGCAATTGGGACTCTTTTAACCGATCGTTGCTTGTCGGTGAAATGAATCAGCCGCTGCTCGTAGGTAATGAGTACACAAGAGGTATGCTCATGCTGAAAAAGGTTATTGTTTGGCAACCCATCGCATCTGCTTTTAATTTAAATTACGTGTGTACCATTATATTACATTGGCAAATTCATGATGCACATCGCCTGTGTCACATGAACCAGCGATACAAAAAGCCCTGAAACCCTGAAGGCTTCTCAGCGGCCATCCAGAAATATCTTTTGACCTCGTTGACGGCTCTCCAGAGTTCCGTTTTCCATGTACCAACGAATAGCCTTACTTCGCTGCCTGGGTCAATGCTTGATTATATTACAAAACGTTTTGTTCACGTCAAAGGACCCAGTAATACAGCAATTGTGCGGAGATAGACTATAGTTGAAGACAAATGATATACAGCTATATATTGGGTACATTGTAAGGAGCAGGTAGCAGTCAGAAGCCCACATCCAACTACGACCGTGAGAGAGCCAGTGAACACCCATGTACTGTGTACTCACTATTAAGACGTCCGTATAAATCAATAGCCATGTTAGTTTTAGTTGCTGCCTGTACGGAACAAAGCCATGTGCATAGTACCATTGCATTTGAAAAGATCAAGCCTTTTATGCATTATGTTGTGAACATTCGAGTCGAACATGCTTATTATGAAATGCCAAAAGGGTCAAAACCTAAAGCATCACAAACACTAAAACAATCGTTGAATCTATATTGACGCTATCACTACAGGAAGAAAGCAATACCAAGTGAATCCATATACGCAGACTCACAACCAACCCGACGTTAATTATTTATAATTACTAGCAAAAGTCGTCTATCAACAGCGATGCACTATTAACCCCTGCATGCATGTCTATGATTCTCAGACGATAGGAAAAATCAACTCTGCTTCAGAACATAATATGATATCATTGGCAATGGCAGTTGCAGTACCATCGTTATTATTGTTATGCAAATGTCAACTTGCTGAGATGAAGTAATCAGTAGATAATGTTTCAAATATATTAAAGGAAGATTAGCCCAAAGATGCTTTCCATAGCGGATATATTGGTGCTATTTCAACAGGATTCCTTGACGCTGCACAGTCTCGTCATGACATGGATTGCCCAGACATATTTACATTCTGTAATAGCAATGTCCTAGTGTATCTCGGTGCCTATTTAGTCTGCGCTTCCATTAGAGAGTAATGTAATTTTGTCTGCCAATGATCTAAGACCGGAAAACTGGCGCTCGCCTAAGAATGTGACTTTCTTTAAAACAGTTAATTGTGCTTGTAAATTAGTCGCAGTGTGAGCAAGCACATAACATGAAAATGCCCAGCAAACTAGTATGAGAGTGGCGATTCATATTGGGAAAAGGTGTTTGGGTTACATAAAAAGCCAATACAATATTTAATACAGCTTATTCAATTTGCAATTTAATCAACAGTATGAGTTGAACGGGTAATCACTTTACGCATAAGATGAACTGATATAGGTCACTCTGCGTGAGAGTGATTCAGGGTGCACACATTGAAAGCAGCGCCCATGGGACCTAGTGGTTTCAATGGCTTTGGAAAGAATCTAGCATGCCATATTTATGGTTAGCATGTATATATATTTCCAGGGAAGAGACATATTGAATAAAACTGTTGCCTGAAACCTATTGTATGCCACTCCAAGATGGAACTTTTATACGGAAATGTTTCTTATCATTTCCATTCTCATGGGTAGATAATGTGGATCGAACTGTTTTTTGATATGGACAATTGTATAACCTCGGTTAATGGCGATGCCAGTTTTTTGTAGAAAGACAAATGTGGATGTCACTACACGAGTCTCCCGACCGGCCTTCATTGCATAATTGATAACTACTAATGAGCTAGCAGTTCTAGCAAAACCTGCATGGCCACGTCCTATAGCATTACTGAAACAACGCAATGCCCTATACATTATTACATCGCAAAACACCAAGATAATCAAAACTTCTATACAAAATTAGGGCTGTGAAGCATTCCAACTGTTTGGATAATTATTAAGCTATGCCTGCGTGCTCACACTATGGACTCAAAAGTAATTGTATCTGGCATAGAACAGCGGTAGATATTGGCTATGTGATCAATGTTGTTGAAATGAAAATTAAGTAAACCCCAGTTTTACATAAATGGCTTTCATGCATTTTGCATAACCTTTGTGCAATGACTCCACAATACTATAAATATTATAGTCATATACCTACAAAGATAATGCAAACAGCACTTTGTCCTGACATGGGCGATTATAAAACCTCGGCACAGTCTGTTTTTTGTTATTAGACAAATGGGTGTGTGTCCATACCAGCAGCATAACAAGAGTCCCCTTTGTGTGTAGCCACCCGTGCCATATTGCATAATTAATCAATACTGATGAGTTGGCACTTTTAGCAAAACTTGCTTCGCCGAGTCCAACAGCATTTACACAGCTAAATTTGTCATACGCCATAAGGATGACAGTTTCTATCCATGTTGTATGCCTTTGTTCTTAATCTATGATCCCTTCCGTTGTATATATATATATATATATATATATATATATATATATATATATATATATATATATATATATATATATATATATATATATATATATATATATATATATATATATATATATATATATATATATATATATATATATATATATATATATATATATATATATATATATATATATATATATATATATATATATATATATATATCAATATACAAGTATATATCCACACCTTTCGATTTTTGGTCAAGATCGTTTTCTGTGTTCATTGTATTTGTTCGCTCAATTAGGTGTAAACAATGTTCTCTTTAAAGAGAAATGTGACACTTCTCCCTGTATCAAGTAACAGTTTGCGCGTTTGTCCACAGATTTAGCTCGCCATGGCTGCTGACATACTAATCTTGTGCAGTAGAATATTAATACGCACGAATCATCCACACATACATGATATTAAATGATCTTTACAAAAAACAAACATAATCGGTGAATCCTCACATAAATTAACAAAGTTAGCGCAGTATAAACCTCCGATGGTACCGCTTACATTCTTCCTTGATTTCCATGCTTCACAAAGGCTAATTTATCATTTGTGACTAACAGAAGAAGTGTTCTATTGGTTGCTTTCCTTTGTTTTTGTAACTAAATCAGGGTTATAAATGTTATAAGGATTTTAAAAGGTATGTATGGTACTATTATAATATTTCCTTCGCTTGCTTGGTGCATATGATAAATAAGAAGGTGGTATTAGATACAGTACGATTGATGATTGTGTAATCATAACATGCGTAAATGATTGCGCCCAAAAAATCCCCTTGAGTGACTTATGGAAAATATCGATTTTTATAATATTTACCATATTCACAACAACTCTCATTTAGATTAAGTTTGTGAACGTCATGATAAAAACCAATATTGTACGTACAAATCATTTATGTTATTATTGAGAGTGATCAAATGAATAGAAGGGCAAATCGAAACTGTAACAGATATCTATTTTGTAAGTTTCCTTTATCAAGCACAAAATATATATGCACATTTGCAACTTTATTGTATATTTTAAAATTGTATGTAATATTCCACATCGGCGAATAATGAGTTAATGTGCACGTATAAGAATATAACTAGACGTGATTCATATGAATAACTTTTATTCGAATACATGAAAATCATTAACATTATGAACATTTCGAGCTACATATGGAGCCATATTAGAGCTGCAATAATAAGTTAAATGTCGCATTTGATGCCGCTTTGATGTCATCTCTGAATAATTGTTTTGTACATGGTTTGTTTCATATTATTCTAATAGCGTGCTTTTGAAAGATATGTAGTTTGGATTATTTTTTATAAGCTGCGTTTCCCCTTATGACATTACTATAAGTAAGATATTAATGAATAATGAAATTAAATATATATTGATAAGAGTTGGTTTGTCTAACCTGTTTATAACTTTCACGGGGAGGCAAATGCTTTTACCTGCTGCTGACACGGATAGAATTTTTCTTCTACAATAATTGGTTATCTATGGTAAGATAGAATTATCAGTCTCTATAGCAATTCTACTAATAGCAATCACCTTCTTGTTTACAGAAACAACTACAGATCATGCTAGTATTGTTTCAGCTTATAGGATCAGACCACGTTTAACAGGATGTGCTATCCATACCTAGTTAAAGCATATCACGATTGGCTGTCGCAGAGGGTATTCACCATAGAAAACTCCGGGTCTATTTGATTCACATGAGAGCGTTGTTAATAGGCCTGCGGCCAACACATAAGCATCATGTGTGCGCTAGAGTCAGCAGTGGCATCAACGCCAACGGCAATCTGTTATAACCACAGAGAATTTACACAGGCGAACGAGGATATACATGAGCCACAAAATATATATGTATAAGCCTCACCAAGGTCATGTGGTTCCATTGGGATGGAGAAACTGTTAAAACGCCGCATGGGGGATAACGATGGTGTAGAGTCATAATATAAGTGTCATGCTGTTATGGAGGCAAGGTGTGGGTTGAATGTGAACTGCTGCACCCGTAACGACCGCCATTGCCATAGCTGAGTGGCTGAGGCAAAAGCTTTTGATCTAAATAGATAATTAATTACACTTACTTAATATTTGGGTGATTATGAATTGGTTCATACTACTAATAGAAAAATCAGCTGTGGTTGATGACTTTATTGAGCCAAAATTACCATATCCCACGCTCTTGTGATTTGAGATATGTGCCTCGCAAACACAACGGAAGGCATAATATTTGTGTGTATTATTGGTCACAGAACGACGTCAATGATCAAAATGAAACACAATTAGCTTACTAAAGTTGATTGAATTGCTCTTATAATCTGCTTGCAATTTGTAACTTGGGGATTAAGGATCTTGTTCAATCAATATATCAACAGCAATGATCAGGCATCATTGTAATTACCTTTTATACTTTGTTATAATAGTTTAAATGCATAATTCAAAATTTACATATACTAAGTACAGTTAATAACAGCACATCACGTATTGTTATATGAATTATATACATAATTCAAATATTTCAATAAAATTATTCTCAGCATGGTACAGTTTTAAGTAGGTTGTATACTTCATCATTTACACGCAATCAAATTTAATGAACGGTTTTTGTGGCGTAGTGGTTAACCGCCTCCCTTTGTGTAATAACCTGACTGGTTACACTTGACTCGGATGTTCACGTAAAATGCGGGTACCATTTCGGAAAGGGAATGTAAAACATCATCTGAGGACGACTTGCTCCCTGGAAGAGACCACCCCCAGAGTTACGACAAATTCACACACACACACACACACACACACACACACACACACACACACACACACACACACACACACACACACACACACACACACACACACACACACACACACACACACACACACACACACACACACACACACACACACACACACACACACACACACACACACACACACACACTCACATATAATGAAAGAATTTCGATAACCAAAGAAACCCCTTTTAGCACAGAAAAATTGTGCTAAGCCAGTCCGTGCCTTCCTAATGCACATTCAAGTGAAGCACATCTGTCTGAGGTTGTTTTCCTCTATAAAACAAGAAATTGGCGCTCGCATTGCTTGAACAATTTATACCCTCGCTCGAGAGGCACGTCACATGAGCCATGAAACAGATGGATTAATGCAAAATTGCGATTGCATGTTGCAGTAGCTATTGGCTATAGGATAATCCATAATTTTATTACAATAAAAATTACTGATTTACTTTGGGTAACCAGTGTAAATCATGCCACAACCTATATGGTTTGTTCAGGTATAATGAGCCGTCGTTTGGTACATATGTGGAAACACCTATTCTTACTCATTACCTTCGCAATGATTGATGTAACACACACGATGAATCAATAAGTTTCACTATTTATCTTACTCCTCTATCTATGATTCGCTGTTGTCCCCTGAAAGTTTGCCCAAAATATTTTAAATTTTACCTCAAGAATTTAGCCTTTCATCACCGTTAAAACACGCCTAATCATAGGAAAATGCAGTAATACCAATGAAATAGTCTGTAAAAACAATAGATGTATAGAAAGCAAGTACTTAGTTATACATTAATACATTTGATGATTGCACATGAGCATTGTAGAAAAAACACGATGGATCATCCGTAGAGTATCGTGTGTAGCTAAGCTAAGAGGGTTCACTCTGTGTTGCTCTGTGGTGGTCGCTTCACTGATTATAATACACATCCACCGTTAGGTAGCGCTTCCGCGAGGTAAACAAAGGCGCATGGGAATACTGAGCTAATGTCAGTACACTCCAAAATTACTAAGAAGGTAGACTACCGTCATCAGGCGACGATCCCATGAAATGTACAATAGCACAAGGGCAGTTGATCCAACTCTCTGGGGACGGCGTCTGTTAAATATGGCTCCGGATTAATCAGAGAATTCTACGTGGTTTTAAGGGACGCTATGACAAAGCAAGGCACGGCGCCTAACAGGTGGCGTCTTCACATGTTTTCTCTGGCTGAAGCGCTCTTAGCGTAGCTATACACTCTTTGGTAACAAGTTGAATATGTTCTACAAAGGTGGAGGTAAAAGATTAAAGATCAGCAGCGTATGTAAGAAAGAATGAAAGTTAATGGGTCTGATATTATTGAGTTTATGGCCTAGCGAAACTGTACTATCAAAAGCCTAACCGGTTGTTCCAAAGCAGAGGCCTCTCATAGACTAAATGGCCGCTCTTTGTGAACTACTCAGAGGTGGTGATAAAAGTGACGAGGGGAGCTATCTGGTCATGTTAAGCCCCATTGAATTATATCCTCCAAGCGATATCAACTGCAAAGAGGAACTCAAGCCTACTTTTGCATCACGTACAACAATGGTCACTTGGACAAGTAACGATCAGATTATAGAAGTACCATATTATTCCTCCTCGTGTTGCCTATATTGCATAATTGATAACCAATAAACGGTTACTGTAGAAGACATGCTATTTTTAATCTACCCTTGCCAAAGTACTGTGCATTTCTACGACCAATTATTTGTGGGTGCATTCAACAAAAAAAAACCGTTCGTTTTCCCACTTCATCATTCATCAGATGCTAAAAGGGCTGAGTGCACGTGTAATTGCAATGATTACCACTGTACAATGTCTGCAGTTATACAACGAAGGGGACGAAATTCTGTACCTATTTGCATTACTGCAATCTTTTAACCGAATGTATTTCCCGCTTTTCATTATCAAGTATAACACGCATGCGAAATTTTGTTGGCAATTCATCGAAAGGCCATTGTAGGTTAAATCATGATAAATAATGATTTGATCAAATGAGGCATGAATATGGTCGTAGTACACTGCAAAATGTCTGTGATGAATTCCGTTATCATGTTGCAATTGAAAATGTATAACAGTTGCAATTATAACAATAACATTGTAATGATGCTAATGAGACTATCAGGTAAATCAAGATCAGATTCTGATCAGTTATAGGAAGAATTACTGCATCTCGGCAAGGGAATGTTCCTCAAAAGAGAATTTGTGAAAGCAAAGGGCAACTTTGAAATTAAGTGTCAAAATGTCATTGGAAAAACAGAAATTGATGGGGTTAGACCGACATCGTTTGTAGCAACATGACATACAAATGACAAGCTCAATCAATCACGGGCGAACATTGCTTCTATGGCGCGGCTTAAATGTACACCTAACTCATAACACCGCGATGGCACATTTTTTTTTATTTTCACGTTAACAACTTGTTATGCTGTACAACAATGGTCAAAAAAAACATCGCCAATAATGGACCGACTGATAATATCATGAAAACTTTTTGAGGAGCCCTTGTTTCTTTCTGAAAGATATTTTGGCAAGGTTTAATTTTTAAGTGATATATGTTCACTCACTCCAAGAAGCTTTTAATAACTCCTTTCAAATTCATCGATATTTGCTACAATTTCTGTTTTATTTCTGCATATTCCTATACATGCAAAATTATTTTTGCATTTCCGTGGGCCAATGCCGGGGTAAATGGAACTGATCAAATCACACCAACATTCCCTCGATGATGCTGAACTTGTAGTTGGGAAAAACGGGAGTGTTGTGTTGTGTAAGAGTGAGCAATCTATAAATTTCTGTAAGATTTATGCCAATGATACTGGGCATAACTCAGGTGACCACTAATCGTGAACAACCCTTAACTCAAACAGCAAACCATTCCTTGAATATGACAACATCCTTGAAGAATTTATTTGTGATGCTTTAATTTCTCTTAAAGCATACGGTATGCTTGCCATCGTCTGAGATAAGGCTGTAATCGAAGGCCGACATTTCTTTGAATAAAGAAGTTGATGACAATATAATTTTCTGCACATCCGCTTTCTGTGTACGAAATCCATGAAAGAGAAACACCGCCATTTCCAATGACAAAAAATGAACCTCAGCGACTTTACGGAGCTGCAGTTGTTTATGCCTCCACTTAATTACTGTGGCTACAGTGATCCGCTGAACCAATATATGGTATAATCGCTTGTGCGTCTGTTATTATCACCAGGAAAAACATGCAGTGTCAACTCCTACAATATGTTGAGTTACAGAAGTGTTTGCTATTTGGGCTTCATGGGCTGATTTTTTGTTTCTACAGTTAGAATTTTTTTTAAGGCAACTGTTAATTGTGCTACTGTAACCGTGCTACCACGATTACTCGCGCCAACCCGGAAACATAAATTGAAGCCGCAAGTCAAATAAAAGCGCGAGTTAACGAATGTGGGTCGAAAGTAGTGCCCCTAGCAAACAGAGGGAAGGCAAGCTTGGCGCGGCATCCGCCTTCTTGCGGGCTAAACTTGTCAGTAGAATTGTTACACGGATAAGAAATGAAAATAAATGTTATTACATTGATTTTTTTAGAGGCGATAGTCGATGGGAAATGCAAAATGAGCTGATTTCATTAAGTTTTGGGCTGGTTTAAGTACCCCCAGCACCAAATCTTTTTTCATCTTATTCTCATCTTATTCCTATTGCAACACCTCGACCAGGGATGCAACTATTGATAGTGCACTATTATGGATGGCGGATGTCAATAAGAATTCCGTTTTAGTTCCTATTTTGTTAAAATAACTCACTATTTTGGGCTACAAATCCGGGTCCAAGACCTGAGCGGGAGTTATTCGACGCGAGTTATTGGGGTAGACCTGTATTAGACAAACAAACACAACCGGTACAAGGAATCATATACATTTGTTATGAATATGCAATCGCTGTACTGACTGTGTTTCTGAACCAATATAACCGCAATGCGTGTAACATCCATCCCATGTTTAAGAGACAGCTTGGCTTCCAGGCTGCTTTCTTGTTAACATTACCAGACACATATAACATTCCACTGGCGCCGCCTCCCATTACAGATGCCAAGTAGCCCCGTCTGGTAGAGTGCGCCAAATGTTAACAGGGCTAGTGTCGCCGCTTTCTACATTGTTAAAGATATATCGGAGAATATATCCGTTGTTTGATGACAACATACAAGACAGACCCTTGTTTTGAATCGGGTATCGGGTTATCTAGCAATCTAAGGTCTAACATGCAATGTTGGGCTAAATTGTGAACATACAAGGAGATGGATGATTGAGATTTGTGTTGCTTTCGACAAAGAGATGACTTTGTTTATATACCTCTGTAATGTGGACAACGATCGGTCTGAATGTTGTCCGCGGTCCGCTGTGTTGGAGCAAGAATCGTGGTTGGCTTTCAGGATTCGCAAATTAGGCATGCAAATCAGTGGCACAACTTATAAATAGCACATGCAATGTATCTTCGAATGTAAGGTAACTGTGCCTTAATGCATATAATCCCAACAACCGGTGCTTCCAAATACACCTGCATTTTCTTTAAAATATATGACCTAAAAGAGATGGTGTTCTCAGACACGAATTGAATAATCCTCGCTCTTGGTTGTTTCCATTAAAATATTCATTGTAAGCTTGGTTGTGAAGATAGAATTTGTACTGCGAACCCACGCACGCTATAATGCAAAAGACTCACTTAAGATTGACAGATGTTGTTTATTTGTGTAACTCGTGTGGTCTCCAAATCCTGTTAATGTATACTTTGTCAATTAGCAGTAAAATTATTCCAGCAGAAATTGAATCGATTTATGTGAAAATAGGGCATTATTGTGAAACACAAGCTGTATCTTGTACGAGTAGCAAGTTAAGATTGGATTAGTTAAAATCAACTTCCTTGACATGCTCAGTCGACCTGCTGCGCTTAAGTCAATATATCAATGCTTGATTATGTTAAAATACAATGTTTTGTAACAAAAAGTCTATATATAGCGGATGTATAATGTACTGCTAGCTGAGGCCCTTGTCTGGAAGACGCAGGTAACAACCATCCGCACCAGCTGCGTTCGTATGACAGCCTGTGATCACCCATGTAATTATAATGGGTAGCGGTTGAGATGTAAGTGCCAATCTATAACCATGTTGGATAGTGTAGTATATTACAAAAATAAGAATTGCTCAGAGGCGCCTTTGTCTTGTCGTAGAAGACATGCTATTCAAAAATATAGTTATGTCTGAATTTATTGCTTCAATGATGATAGAACCTTATCCAAACAAACGCAGCTATTGTTTTGTTAACATACAACAAGTACAACAGAAATTGTTTCGACAAAAACCTCTCATTGTAAGTGGTATAACATGTTGTGGAGAATGCAACTTGGTCAATATAACAAATACTCCTTTCGTAGGTCCATAATATAATTTATGCAATTCATAACGTTGCTTAGTATTGGCTATGTATTCAGATAGCTTTTAAGTCATACTCTCGTTGCATTATTGGATTATATTCTTTGTAACTCGATAGATTATTCATAACAATCTTCCCGGGAAACATCCGCATGCGGAATAATTTGTTGAAGCCAACGGTACAATGGGTTCCCATTGTCGTTAACGCAGCTACCATAGAGGGGTAACTTGGGAAACCCCTGTTTCCCTGTGTTTAGTTATGGAGTGTCAATTATGTATCAAAGTGGAAGTGTATTGGGACCGCACCATCGATAAATGAATGACAGGGTCTTACAGACCATTCCCCGTAAGAAGGGTGTTCCGGTTGGGTCAGCACAGAAATCGAGATGCTTTCAATGTTTGTGTCAAAAATTGCCCAAACATTAATTGACTTTCTTTCATAATGATGGAGCATCTACATAGATAAAAGCCCTTAACCATGATGAGGTGTAATCCTATTGAAATTCATGCGCGTATAATTGTGAGTGGTAGTGCTCATTAAGGCGTAAGAGGTTTAAATAGGACCCACTTAAACACAAAAAAACTCTTAATAGAATGGGGGTGTGCCGTAACACGGACATAACATTGGCATGAGCTATTATATAAATACTGACACAAAACATGGTTTTCGTCCGAACCACATTATCTTTTGCTCAGGAAAAGGCAATTAGTAGCTTTTATTCTTGTTGTATATATTGATATGAAGGATAGAATAATGATAGCCATGACTCTAATTATAGCAATCAGTTTTGGGTGCTCATGACAATATCACCAGTCATGATGGCAGCACTTAGGTCCATCGTGAATTGTGAATGACCACTTAAAAACAATTGACGTCATTTACATAGGTAGTCACAGGCTGTCATCTAAGCGTAAAGGCGGTGTGGTCACCTGGATGCTGGACGCGGCTTCCTTACAAAGCGAAGTCACTGGCGATGCTGGCTGTTTGAAGTATTCATACTTATGGATTTACATTGCTCGAATAAGGGAAGCTACCTTAAGAATGTCATAGACTCTGCTGGTATATGCTCTACATATAGAGCCATTACTTCCATGTTATGTTACAAAAATATAATGAATTGGAAATATCGATTGCATGATGTACAGCCGTGTAGTACGTTGATAACGCGATATAGTGTTGTTTTAGTTGGTGTCATGACCAATCATTCACTCACAAATTAAAAATTGGCACAGAAGCACAAACTTTATAACAACCATGTCAATGTACCAAAATGGACGCTCATAACCGACGACAGCATAAATGTAATCGAGGCCTGACTGGGATCTTAAATTTATTCATAGTAATTTCCTTTATAGATATATAATAACACTATATTACAGCATTCCACATTTTACTCGTGGAACTCTACCAAGGTCGACTATTGTTTTGGTTTACAGAAAGTCTCAAGATGCATTGAAGCCAAAAATATATTACACCTTGAATATCATCAAGATCCATTGATAAACAATCAAAATCCGTCCCAAAAATGTAACTCAACATTATGTAGTGTTTTGTGCCACGCTACCAAGAATTTGTACCAATCAAAATCAGACTCATGTGGATCAGATTTAAAGGGCTCTTGGAAAGAATAAAATTAATTGATCAGTATTAACTTTTTTTTTAATGACAGTCCAATGACACATGAGTTGATGAAGAAAATAAATTCTTTACAGGCGTAGGATCATTGCATGCCTCACAAATGCGAAACGCTGATTGAAAAAGCACACAATAAGTATATGAATGATTAGAACAAAAATTCGTGTTGCCTTGTTAGGTGAAAAACTTTATTGTTCGCAAAATAATCCATGCATAGCATTTGACATTTCACCAACTAATTTATGATCGATGGAATGTAAAATAACGGTGCATTGTATTTCACCATCGACATGAAACCCCTCAATGTTGCACTACATAATATTGACGCCAATCGCTAAAATACAAACCATTAAACAGTGATGCAGAGCGCGGTGTAGTTTTGCTCTTTCAACATATACTTCATTAACTATGAGAGGTCATCACTCCGTAGGTCAAAAAAATAAAAAGACACTATGGCTGTGTTGTTTAATATGTTCAGTTCCACTTCCATACCGGCACGTGCCCATCGCATGGAGTAAATGGGGAAAAGGCAACGAAGACATTTCGCCATCCCATCTTAATCTGTAATGTTAGAATGATCGTCTCGGCGCAATAAGGGGCAGTATGGTATCATGAATGCTATACATTGGCGATGTCGGCCAACCACAAAGCCCAACATATAGAGTCTGATATGTCGAGCGCAGGAAAGCCGACCAGACTCGCAAAATATGATCTGTTGTGGTTGCATACGTTCATCCATATATAGGCGTTAACGGGAGCTTACAACGCCGCATGGATGGACGCATATCTATACATCGGTCGCGCAGCAATAACATTTTCTTGCATCGAAAAATCGATAATTTCATGAAATAGTTATAGCTGAGATACGTTTCAAGGGGCCTGAACAAACTGTATGAATATGCTGAAAACATTTACAATAGTGATTGATACAATCTTACATTGAGGTGTACGACGATTGTCATTGCATTTACGTTAAGTTTGCAGAAGGAACAGATTGTAGTGGGCCGTGGAATCTCGAAATGCAGTAATACCAAGACTTGTCCACAACAAATCAGACATCAGATGCCGCTGCCTTTAAAATGCGAACTTAGTGGCTATTCGCCCTTTATGAAATATGGCTTAAATGTTTGAGTGAAACCCCTGAATACCATAGAGTAATTTTATAATTATTTTGGATAATTCTTATGTGGTGTGGAAAAGATATCTTTGCATAAATTCAATCCAAAATGTTCGCCGAACATTGGATATTACTTCAGTATGAACATTAGAGGTATTGGTGGGCTATCTGTATTTCATGGTGAAGCGAATCGCCCGGGATTCCGCATCATCCTTCATCACAATACTTATCAACTCATCTGATGGAGTTGTAGAGGGTCATATCATTTATTTATTGCACAGTATGAAGCCCAAACTGACATTCAACTAGACCTCTATCGTAATATATGATGTACGAGGGGTTGACTGACCCGGTCATTCATCCCGGAGATGTGTATATTGACAGACTATTATGCTCTTACATATGAGATATGAAAACGTCGCCTGGGGAACAGCTGTTATTTACCGCTGATATGTGGTCCAATATGACGAGGACATTATTTGTCTCGTAGTCAAGCTCTATATACCAGTAAACTCGCTACCACGTAAAAGTGTCAGATGCTTTTCACTAAAAGATTCCTTCGCGAGGGGCATTTTATGTAACAGAGAAAAGCCAGATCGTTTTGCTAGGTTTATGGCAGCCTAACTATCGAGAAATATGAATGAATACAAATAATATAAAAGATCACCCAAAACAAATTACATTTGCATATGCAAACAAATCTCTCATAATGATAAAAGTCCGACCAGCACTAAAGCATCGGTTATGAGCATTCATCAACGCAGCACGGAGTATTACCCATGCATTCACTACTGGCTAGTTTTTTACCAGCTCACTTCTCATTGAGTCATATTATTTAACGGAAGCTGTTTAACTCTAGAGACAGTTCACATTTCACTACCGACTAGCAGTCTCCATTATGAAGGTAATGTAAGCGGCAGTATATTCATAACTAGGGCACGCAAGGTACGGTGACGCATAGTGTTAGTGCCAACCAATCCCATACATGATGTGCTAATGGAAGGGCAATTTGCAACTAATAAAGGCTAAATGCGATTCTGACCTTTAGCAGTATTTCCACTTTTACCGCAGACTCATAGGCGATAACGGATATGGGTACCTAAACCAATGATAGTCATTACCCCGAGCTGAATCGCGAACTCGGTGATCACGTCACTGTTTGGTTGGTGGGTGGTGGGTGCGCTTAAAGATAATCGAAAATACCACAATTAAGATCAGGGCAAACAAATAGCTGACAATTCTTACTTAATGTAATTAATGATTCATTAAACAAAGTATTGTATTCTATTTATTATAGTATATAGAAGGAACATTCCTTCTTGTCTACCATGTCCTCATTGAAATTGACCCAAATACACTTTTCCCACACATGGCAATCACCTTTGAATTTGAAAATGCTTAACATAGAATGCTTATTCTTGGTAATGGAGTCACGTCAGCAAACCATTTCGTTCACGTCTTATCATGTTCCGTCGCCAGTGTCGCAACTATAGCTTTCGACAGAAGATATAAACGCAAACATGCAGTTTATCAACAATCTGTTTGAGTTATGGTATTTTAATGTTCTTCATTTCATTTGATGATTTGTTCATATGCCAACCGGACCGTTGACGATTCGTGAGGCGCTTGTGCACTTCAAAGGAAGGCTAAAACGGTCTCAGTCATGCTGATGACTAGGTCAGTAAAAAATCAATTGGTACAATGTAGCGCAGAATATGGACCTGTGGAAAGTTATATCCTATTGACTTACGTCTGGGTATAAATCTAGTTCATTCATAAAACCATGACCGCCTCTATGCCACACATTGAATGGTATGACGGATGGAGTGCAATAAAGGGGAAATGATTAATTGATTGAATGAACTGCTTATCAAAAGAACCAATACAGACAGTATGCATAATAATGATCTAACAGCTAGATGTCCTTTATTTGACGTTTGCGCATGGATTATCCTCAACTGCTATAGCCAATACGGGACCGTTAGGCCTTCAATGATCCCTGAGAATGTACTGAAATTCATTGCAAGTCTGTGTAGTGATTGCACAAGGGATGACTCACACAGGTTTGCCACATTCGTGACTAGCAACCCGTTTCCTTGTACGGATCGATAAACACCTAGCCGCTTGTAGCCCCGGTTGGACGGTGATAAAAATAATGTTTCGAAGAGCCCGCGCTTTATATCAATGATCTGTACTACCGTATCTATATGGATCGAGAATCAGGATTAATATCTCGCGTCTCGTACTATTTTGATTATCTTCTGTAGCGTGATTGTTTATGAATTGTCACATAAACCTTGAGAATGCCAAAAGACAATGCTGGAGACGTGAACTTTAAAAGTTTCTCTTACTGGGTTGAATAACGAAATCTCACACGGGAACTCACTCATGTACGTTTTGTGTGGGCATAGGCTTCGGAAATTGCAGGATGTCAGCCACATATTTACTTATTCATATATATATATATATATATATGTATATATATATATATATATAGATATATATATATATATATATATATATATATATATATATATATATATATATATATATATATACATATATATATATATAAATATGATATGTATACATATATATATATATATATATATATACATATATATATATATATGTATATATATATTCATATACATATATGAATATTATATATATATATGTATGTATATATATATATAGATATATCTATGTATATATATATATTA
Source organism: Urechis unicinctus (assembly GCA_034190875.2). Lineage (NCBI taxonomy): Eukaryota > Metazoa > Annelida > Polychaeta > Xenopneusta > Urechidae > Urechis > Urechis unicinctus. The sequence goes on from CM067344.1 coordinate 11,931,180, forward strand.
TACATTTATATATATATATATATATATATATATATATATATATATATATATATATATTTATATAAATGTCAGTATGGTTTCATGTGGCTGTGCTCTATTCAATTGGTCGTCAAGGAAGGTGCCAGCTATAGCGTTGTATTGCAGGGAGTGCTAACGCAGACGAGGCGGCAAGCTTCTGTAACAGGGGCGCCTTTGTGATTGACTGTTATCGATTTTAGACCATAATAGCGCACCTGGTACGATAACAGCCTGTTGGGGAAGGGAAAAGGACGGTATAACAGTGTGTGTGTGTGTGTGTGTGTGTGTGTGTGTGTGTGTGTGTGTGTGTGTGTGTGTGTGTGTGTGTGTGTGTGTGTGTGTGTGTGTGTGTGTGTGTGTGTGTGTGTGTGTGTGTGTGTGTGTGTGTGTGTGTGTTGCTGTTAGATGTTTGCCAAATCGCAATTCTTCTGTGGTTTGTTGTGGCTTGGTATATTCTGAGAGCATTCCCACAAATATTTATGTCAGTTGTCTATGTCATATTCAGGCCATATGGCAGTCAAATGAACCGTTCAGTAATTCAGACCTACTTGTGAGGTTCTGAACCCGGTGAAAGCTATACATTAGGGATGTCGGCTCAACACGAAGCCCATTATATAGAGTCCAATAAGTCAAAGGAAAGAATGCCGACCTGCTAAGTAATGAATGAGTTTCAGCGGATTCATGCACTTTGCTATTGTATGGGTTAATTCAACAACCTGGGGTAGGGGTAGCAACTTAGGACAAATGTAAAGACACGAAAGATGGCGGTCTTTTGACACCTAACGCGATTATGACGTCTTCCTACTGTAGCATTTCATTAAAAACCTTCTTAAATTATATTTCATAATTTTTATCACTTTGGCTGATATGGATTTTTGTCTGGTGGAGAGCATTCCGGTTGTGTTGATGACGTTGGTTAAGTCCTGATTGTCTCTGTTGGACTGCACTTGACCTATGAACCTTACATGACATGTGGCATAACGTCCTATTTTCGCACTTTTGGGTATCAGATAAAACAGTGCTTTGATGTTTGTGCAGTAAGATTCATTTGTGAAAGGTCATTTCCGTGGAACAGAAAAACCTGTTTGCCCTGTTCGGTGTGCATCAGCTTAAGTGTAGGTTAATACGAGAGAATACCAGGAATTGACGATAATCAAAGCAAGTTGCATTTTTTTTTAAACTGTAACTTGCGTCTGCAAATGATCATCAAATTAGGACCGACATGTGATCTGGTAAAGTCAGCGATATTGAAGTGAAATGGATTGTGTCAGTAGCTTTGATCAACGTTAATTGGTGATTCTATATTCTCCATCAGTCCAGCGATGAGTTGTGTTGAACGAGCTCACTCTCTATGAGTCATTGTACATAATGGAAAAACGGGCAGGTTATTTTTCCACATGTTTTTCTTTGATGCGAACAGTATGATAACGTCAGGTAACAAGCCGCCGATAGAAGCTCAAATTTGGCTTACGCCCAGGGTTAGTTCTAACTTTACGGAAAAGGTCAAGGTGGTTTACCTCCCATTTGAATGCGTGGGACGATAACAGCAACGTGTAAGTTATAGTATCGTCTCTTCTGGGCGACGTCGACGGACAATATTTGTGAGCTATGCCAACCAGACAAGCTTACACGAAGCTATAACATATTGCATAAGTTACCTAGCAAAGCATCAAGAACTGCAGCCACCTCGGATTCTTCAGGAAATAAAAAACAAAATACCGATGCAAACAATATTCCGCTATATTGAACGATAGGCCGAGCGTGAATGAGCCGTGCCCTGGTGTAGATGACACGAGCTTATGTGAAGGGTACGTTCATTGCAGTGTACCAAGTCACACACCTCTTTCACAGGTGTTAACAATCTAATGTATTGCGTGTTATGACGACGACCAATGTTATTTTGCTGATACATGATGTGACTCAGTAAAGACGCATGATCGGATATATATTGTATTGAGTACAGCATGATCACAGCAGCTGAACTCCGAAGATATGGCGAAATACTCCCGTA
>CM067344.1:11935708-11958231 GCA_034190875.2 Urechis unicinctus
GGTTAAAGCAATATATATAGCAATATTATATTACATTACATTATAACCACTGACTGTTCGCTTCTGTGTTCCTATGTGAGGACTTTCCAAGCACAAACAAGTCTGAGCAGGTGACTTCTCCCAACCACGCCAACCTTAAAAGCTGACCTTATTTCACAAACAGAATCCCTGTCGTCGCATTGCGTTTTGTTGTTTTGTATTAGTCATGTTACAGTGGGTTAAACAGGTTTAGTCTAGTTGTTAAATTCACAGTCTATCAAGCAAACCAAAACACAAACCTCACAATCCGCACTGATTGCACTTTGTGTTTATTAGAACCTCTCAAGATACTTATCTAGAACAAAGAAACAAAGAGTATGGAGGACATGATATTGATAACACCTTGTTACGGTTACCACTCCGCGACCTTGATTTCTTACTTAACTTACTATATGTTTGCAATACATTTACTTCATGAATAGTGTCATTGTATTAGATTGGAAATGCAAGTTAAGGAATTCAGTTCCTTCAGTTTTGGTAATCCACAACGAGCGTGGTTGCTCACAGTAATCAAATGGCTACATTTATATTAAACGGTAAAACACAATCTCTCCTTTGTTCTCTTGGTATATCACCCTTCCCCTTTCCAATAATTGGATTAATGTATCATCATATATCACAACCACAGTGTTTTCCAACTGGCAGTCCCAATTTGGAAAGTGTGCAATGACCATATCTCCCGGACGTTAGATTTAATAGAGGCCATGTCTGTCAGGGCCTACAGGAATATTTCTCACTATTTTGCTAAGGTTCTCCCGCCACATTATGTAAAAATCTTAACCAGGTATTGCCTCAGAGAATCTTGCCTGCAAGTGAAGAGGACAATCGCCATATGTCTTCATGAATATTCATCACCACCAAATCCAAAGGAAAACCTTAAAAACACATGGAATGACATATACATCGACTGAAAATGGTGAAGTTTTGCGAGAATTACGGATACAGCGGCTGACATTAAATGCATCCGTCTTATTCCAGAGCTACGATGAAGGCCCCAAAATCTGATGGATCCCAGTAAATCAAATGTGACGCTAAAGTTATGTACAGATGTAATACGGAGTTATTGAGAGTATCTTGTCCAAATAATAGGAAAAACGTAGTTTGCAATTATACATTGCACAACAAAAAAGAAAAATAATGCACCTTTAAGCAATGCACCGTGCATTGGCATTAGCCATTATGAACAATATGGTCAAAAATGCTTTGTCCGGCTTGTTGCCACCTTGTTAAAAATTGGGAGTTTGGTTGGTCGGAAAAACCTCCAGGTAACATCCTAACCTGTCGAACGTACTGGTCAAAACAGACTACACAGCAGATCAGCAGCTGCGACGGAGAGTAGAATGAATAACCCGCGGATTATTCAAATACAGGCAAATATGTGGGGAAATTATATGTTTTGGCCATTATGAGTATAACTGCATGATATAGTCAGATAGTTAGCGAGGGATATTTTCGCATTGTAATTGACGACTATCACCCAATACTTGATTCATTGCTAATGGATGGAAACTTTGTAACCAATGGAGCTCAGCCGCGAATTATGCCAGTCCTCTTTGGCTATTTCGCGATGACGAAGGTTTCTCAACCAATGCCCGAAAGATCAAATGTGTATTGGTTACTACCTTCATTGTTGTAAATGTTATGCACCCGCTGATAGTTGCAATGGGTACTGTCTAGCGAACAAAGGATTAGAAGAACAATATAGACAATGTCCATAAGGTGACTTGTTTATCGTGCCTTGTAACACCAAATCAATCATACGGCGGGATAATATCTGGCACCATTAAATACACTGTAATAGATTAAGATCTGGAAAATTGAGACAATGTTTTGTGCTATCGTCAAGTCATCTCGTAGGCTGGCTCTTCGCTGCGTCAGCATACGGCGAGTGGAAAAACAACCCCAAGTACATAAAATATTTACAGAACTTTTCTGTTTGATAACAGCACTGAAGCATTTTTAATTGTTGCTCTTATTGAGCCGTGTTATCCATTGATAAACGAATCTTTCAGCAGTAACATTTAATATTTCTTCGTTTTGATTCGCAGTGAACGCATCACTGCCTCAGTGGCATCGCGTGTTTGCATTCGTCGGTGATGAAATGGAGTTAATTGGTGGTGAATACTCAGGAAGCTGGTCAAATAGAGGCTAATGCATGCGTGCGACGAAATGTCCCATGCAACTGATAACATTATTGGTTTGTTTGCACCGCCATTAAATACAATGTCCATAGAACTTATATGCACTTGGGGCATTAGGGAATCTAAGGGATAAAGACTTCAACTGCTGTCACACACTTCCCTGTCATCTGTTATTATGCTCAGCCTAGAGACACTTTGCAGTAATTGGTTTGACGTTCTCACGATAAATGGCATGTTTTGCATTAGGGTGTGTTGGCTTAGCAATGCGTCATGGTGTTCATAAATAGCAAACCTCCGGTACTATTATCGGATATGCTGTATTAATTTACGGCTCATATCCTGATACATACACCCAGTATGTGGCGTTCTATTGACATCTGTTTGATCAAATCAAAACTCTTTGATTATGATTATCATCATCATCATCATCTTGATCGTCTTGATCATCAGCTTCTGTGTTTCGATTATACAGGCCTGAATTAATCCACTACCGAGGGTGGGGCCTGTCTGACTGACTTTCTCCCACGTAGAGCAGTCATTTAGCGTGATCATCTGAGTCACTAGTACCAGTCAGGTTGCTACACCTTGGTATCGAACCTACAACTAATGGAGAAGCAGTAAACCACTACTCCAGTTTAAAAGGATTCGAATATTTCTGCTGACACACAATACATGCCTCCATGACAAGACGATGTTTTCTATCTGACGAATGCAATTGTTATATATAGCTTTGTTAATCACAATGTGATAGTGCTGCTTCTGAATGATGAGGTGTTTGACTCGTTATGTCTAAGTCACATGAGACTTAAAGGCTGTTTACGGGCTGTTTACGGGCACGTACAGGCCAAAACCATGCGAATCCGTGCGGGCCTCATAGCGTGTCGTGCAGTTCCGTGCGGGGCCCCTACGATTTCTTAAATATCCTTTGACCCGTACGGGCCCCGTCGAGCCAGTGGCCAAAAGTTGAACATGCACTACTTACAGACACTGGCTTTTTACCGGTTTAAGTCTGAAGCGCAGGTCTCTTAAAGGCCCGCACGGTTTTCTTACGGGTTCTCTATCGGCCCGTACAGTGCACGTATTGGTTATTTCGACCCCGAGGCTAGATTCCTGTAAAGAACTCTTAGACCGCAGACCACGCGTAAGACATGTGACCACAACTTTGTACGGGGATGATTTCCTACGGCCTCAAATCTGATGATGTCAATTTAAGTGTAATTAGGGCATGTTTTTAACTCCACAGAATAACTTTAAATACAGATGTTATGAAGTATTTATAGTAACATTCATTGTCAAAATTGGATTGTTAAATGTTTTTGGAGCACTTCTGTTGTCTGTCACAAAGAATGGTGCTTTGATTGTTACCCTGACTAGAACGGTTGTGATCAAAAGCAAGTCTGGTTTGGGAGGGAAGACACTTTAAACTGCATCCTATAACTGCTGCAAAACAGAGAATACATACCACATTCGTTTTGTTGAACTGGTGTTTGCTACATTCCGTTCAATTCATGTACAACAAATCTTGTGAGCACTGGTGGAATACGGTTAGAATATATCACATGTTATTCTGTGAGCAATAGCTTTGGCACGCAGGTAATGAGGACATATTCGTGCGAACTAATAGATACATTGAGTAAGGCTATATAATCAGTGACGTTACATAGCAGTATGAATGCTAGAACAGTACAGAACAACACAACACATTGTAAAATATGAGTTGGGGCATTTGAGGCTGCCAGACTGTAAAATCAACAGGTGCTTTCGAATAATACACTACCATGAGTAGATTTGCTAAAACAACAGTCAATAATATTGTGGTTTACCCAGTCACATTTCCTCATCCTGATATGTGCGTATTGGTGACACCTGTTGTACCTGTGTATTTCTGCTGATTGCATTCTTGACATGTCTATTGCTCTTCTAGGTTTGCTAATGCAACGGCGTTTAGTGAATATAATTTATGAAAGCCATGTGCATTTCTACGATTAAGGAAAAAAGACCAACCACGAAGAACTACTATCATTGAACTGATTTGTCCTAGCTCTGAATATGAGCAGCTTCTGATAATCCGCAATTATGTACTCAGAGCCAACACCTTTCCCTAGTGTCATTCGGTCTAACTTCCAGCACCATCTGACTTATTTTCCTGTTCCTGGTCAATACTTCAATCTATTGCCTTATACTATCGCCCCCTAATGCCTTCATTTATCTACATAACATTTTCCCAATTTTAGAAGACTTCTTCATCACCATAAAATCATCCACTAACACCATTTCTGCTAGGCACGTCGACGAGCGAGCTTTATTGTCCCAATGCACCAGATGCAGCGTGTTGTTGTCTGACGAGTTAAGCTGCCCTTGGTCTTATCTCGTCACAATATTGCTCTCCTTGTTGACCTTACTATTGGTACAAGGAGATCAGTGCTCGAATGCGTTCGCAATAAAGCATGTGATCTGATAACCTCGTTACTCCTTGCATTGATAATATGCTTTCTCTGCAATACAACTACTTTACACACGATGGCATTATGCCACATTTGCTATGCAGGTGATGGTATGTAGTCCTAGATTTGCAAATTGGAGGATATATGGATGAATCTGAGGTATATCGGCGTGTAGAATCCTCTTCCCTCCGCTACCCCATTACACGGCCACCTGGGACACATTTATCAGCCTCGACCAGGCGTTGCCATGAACTTGGATGAGCTTCGTTCTTTAAAGTAATTGTGCATCCATGCCGATTGCAGCTGTTTTGTAAACCCTGTTTTCCGCATTTTATATAAACAGAGTGTATGAATTTAGGTTTAATAGATCCACAAGAGTTACCCATTTATTTAGCACCAGCAAAAGTGAATATGAAGCATACAATGTTCTGGCATAGCTTATGATAGTAGACATAACAGTCTTCATGGCCATACCATCCTGTAAGCTGTATTGCTTTGAAGACTACAATACCCCGGGGATCCACAGTCCAAAGGGCGACATTGTCCTTTGAACTGATTCTCGCGGAGTTTATAGTTGTGCGGGCCACATAAACCCGGAGGATGAATTGTCCTTGGACTATATCAAAGCGCTTATAGCCACGCTAAGAGGGCTCATCCTAATTAACTTATGCCGTGAGCATTTCCATCACACCCACCGTCATTAGCGCTACCATAAAATCAGTAAAAGCACATGGGACTGCTGTTTATGTTGAATTAATGAAGCCATAAAATTGATAGAAGAGACCGCGCCTCCACGTGGTTGTACGATAGACGTGCTGCACACCGGTGGTGTTTGCACATATTTTTGTCATAGCTTTAGGCTCTCTGACTACACCATCGCAAGTGGTCCTTAGTTTGTGCCCCACGGACTAATCATCAATCAGACAGCGTTTATTGAACATGTTATACCTCCTAATGTTGCCCTATTCTAAATAATGCATAACAAACAGTCCATATCTTTTTAAGAATGGCCAAACAAATCTCCCCTTACAGTGCATTGCTACGGCTTCATAAAGATAGAAACACCAGGCGTTCTTTCATGTACACCGTATACGCACTTTGCAGATATTCTTGTGTGCAACAACAACACAGCGCCAAAACTATAATCTTATGTACAATCGTTAAGTCCCTTCAATTTTCCATGACTTATCATACAGCAGATGATAAAAGTACTGAGTGAACGATGTTATCGACCAATGTACAGCTGTACAAACAAAGAACGGGACATAAATTATTCAAACGACGGCAGACGTTTCACCAAAGGCATTACGAATCATTTATTATCGATTATAAAACGCATGCGAACAATTCGCTCTATGTTATAGTTAGTTTTGTCAGGATGAATATTGATTTTACGACAAATGGCATGTATTTGAATGCAAAACGCTGCAAAATGTAGAATTGCATTTAGCAGCCTATCTTACTAAGGTGAGTGAATTCCGCCATCATGCTTTTATTGGGATTCACTTGATATAATAACACTGAATTTTTAAGGATGTCTGCTTACTTGGTGCAGGGAAATCATCAGTGGAATCCAGATGGATGCATTGCGTATTCCCATAATGATCAGGTATAAGTGGAATATGTTTTGATGTATGAAGACAATGAAAATAAAACTATATTTAATGAAACAAGAACAAGCAGACGCGAACGCAGCAGTTGTGACCTGTTACGAACAATATAATCCAAGATATGTATATGAATACTGAGACCAACGGATAAACGTCATGATCCCGTCACTTTGATATATTGCTTGCTTACTGAATTTTGTATGAAACCATTTGAGCACGAGTAGTGATCCGGGTTTTCTTGGGTGCATAGTCATCGACTGTTTTCACCCACTCCATTGTCTTCGCTTAGTATGTCCATTCAAGCTACACATTCGGATAATTCGTTTGACATTCTCTTAGTCAATGAGATGACGGACGCCTTATTCCCACTGTATTTTTTTGTTTTGCAAAAGGGTGTATTAGCTTTGTTTATCAAACAGTTCCACTCGTTTTGACGTAGCGCAAAACGCATGAATAATTCACACACGTATTTGTTTGCCAGCTAGAATATATTTGCCAACTTAAGTGATTCACCTTCTTTCATAGGAAATTGAAATAGGTTTCGATTCAACAGATACAACATTAGTATGATTAGTAAGGCCAGCAACGCCTCATCAAAATACTAGTTGGTATATTTTTGGTAAAAGGCATTCCCCCGTTTATCCAATTAAATAAGAGTCGCCTCTTTCAGGAGACAAATATAAAGGGGCATTAGGGTGACTCTGCATGATCTACAATTATGCCAAGGCGCCAATCTCGTTGAAATTTTCAACATCGATACCATTTATTTTGGAATAAGTGTATTCTTTTCCCCATTGAAAATCGGGTGATTAGTTACTTCATATCACTTAAAGATGTTGCTGCCTTTTGCAAAATGTTCAAAGCAAATCGCGGCAATATTTTATACTAAATTATTGACGATGATAACACATTTCACGGTGCCTTTACATTATCTATTATTGATGCCAATAGCTATACAGATACCCTACCACCCGGAGCAATTACTTCATTATGATATTTCCCACCTCCTGGCTCATTTGATGACGCAATCCTACTGGATAATTAGTACATCAGTTGTTCATGGAAGCTGGTTTCCCTTATAATTGGAAATGAATTTTTAAGCTAGGCAATGCATGTTACAAAATCACCTTGGATCAAATTAGAGGTTGTAACAAAGCAGCAAATAGCATAAAAGCCTAGAATGTACGCTACTTGGATCTATTTTGAGATTATGTTTGACGTCACAAGTGCTCTATTTGGCATTAGGTCATCATTCAGAAGTCCTGAGCTCACAAAAAGTCAGATATTATCATTGCTTGTTACCACACGGTACCATTGATAACTTGTCTTCGTAAAGCGACGGTTGAAATTTTCCCCTCTTGGGTTTATTCATTCCTGTTTGAACACACGGAATGACCAATTAAAATTATTAATTAATCTGGGAGTGAAATACATTGCGAGGAAAATGCCACACAGCTATACCGTCATCCAACCTCATTGAATTTAATCAGATTATGTTTACCAGAATACCGATTGCGTGAGATTTTCTTAAATAATACATGATATCGATAGATTACGAGAAACTGATGACTCCATCAGTGTCCCACAATTCATAATAAGGCCTTTTATTGCCATTATTTTTCATTTCATATGCAGGAAAACCCTCAATATCACTACTGTCACAATTGATTTATTAGGACAATCGGCATATCGACGGTTGCATACAGACTGGATGAATGCTCAAAAGTACCATAGCTGTCCAGACAATAGCTTCGGAATGACATATGCATGACCGAAAAAGATGTATCAGGGGAACGGGCTTAATGGATCGTATACCACTTTTGGTGAACTACTTTGCTGAAATTAATATCTGGAGCCAGATATTATGTTCAGCCCAGTAGAATAATATACTTCTGACAAAACCAACTAACCCTGAGTAAGCTAAAGGGATAAATACCCTCTAGTTGCCACCGTGTAGCAACCGTCTGCGAGAATCATCTCGCCAGCTTCCGCACTGATGTGTAAATCTGAGCTGCATACAACAACATGCAGGTTGCTAAGCTGATTGAGTGAAGAGTGGACAAAATAATTTATGAAAAAAGTTTTAGATATAACCTCATGATATATTGATTATATTTCAACCATTTGTACATTCTGCCTTCCTTGTTGAATATTTTTTCCTCCGTTTGTCGCATGGATGCGTAAATAGCCACCATAGTTAGTTCAATTAGTCGCATGTCATATAAATAATGCATTTGAATACCCCAGATAATTTGTTTGCATATTGAGGTTTGTCATCACCAATGGTGAAAACTACGACCGGTTACTTTAATGTAAACAGAAATTGGCGGAAACTAACTAATGATATTGGCCTAAACAGCACGATGGCCTCTGTAAACTTCAAAAGCAATTTTGATCTAATGGGAAATAGGGCTATTGTGTTTGGTGATAAAGAACGGTGTTTGTGGCATAGCTTCGTCTTTTGTCATTATACAGGTACACAAGTTTGCGAAGGAAGTAATAACCCATTTTGTAAGCACTGTTTTACAGAGCCACATCGCAGAATTTATGGACGAGACTATTATACAAGCTGGAAAGATTACTTACGTTAAGCTATAAAAGTACCGTATAGAATGCGATTGGTTTAGTATAGGAAGATTCTTAACTTGATGGCATCTGGTAGAAAACATAGCTTCTCCTCATGGAACTGTCAGTTAAATGAGTATTTATTGAAATAAAATTATTCTTTGTAGCCGTTACAAATGGCCATTTGTCAAATAAATTTCAAATTGTTACGACAAATGAAATATTATTGAGGTCAAAAGCAGCAGCAGCCATAAGAAAAAACGAAATGAGCTACATAAGTCACTCATAGATATAGGGGCTTTAATGTACAGCAAGATATAGAGAAGACTTGTTTTCATTGTGACGCGCCGTAAAATTAGCATCCGTGTTAACAGAAACGTTTATACTGCCGTCAGACGTTTGGGAATCATACAACTGATAGTATAGTACAGTGACACCCTTGTGGCACAAGCATCTGGAATATCAATGCCACAGTTAATTGCAATGCTAGTTTTTTTGTAGAAAGACTAATGTGCACAAGTCACGCCAACAGTACACGAGTCTCCCGTCCGGTCTTCATTGCATAATTGATAACTACTAATGAGCTAGCAGTTCTAGCAAAACCTGCATGGCCACGTCCTATAGCATTATTGAAACAACGCAATCACCAGATTTACATTAACGTCTTTCATTAATTTTGCATAACCTTAGAGAAACTCGCATAATTTACACTTGCTTAACATTGCAATATCTACCTTTGTGCAATGACTCCGCCCACAAAAGTTTGAATAGTATAATCATAGTAATTTGTCTTGACATGGGCGATTATAAAACCTCGGCACAGGCCGTTGTTTGTAATTAGACAAATGAGGCTGTGTCATACCAGCATAGCAAGAGTCTTCATTGTGTGTAGCCACCCGACTCATATTGCATAATTGATCAATACTGATGAGTTGGCACTTTTAGCAAAACTTGCTTTATCACGTCCAACAGCATAATTGACACAGCTTAATTTGTCATACGCCAGAAGGATAGCAGGTTCTATCCATGTTGTATGCTTTTGTTTAACCAATATCCCCTCCCGCAGTTGATTTGATATTATAACATGGTATATATCAACACCTTCAGGTTTTTAGTTGCTATCGTTTTCTGTGTTCATTGTATTTGTTCGTTCAATGAGGTATAAACAATGTCCTCTTTGAAGAGAAAAAGTGACACTTCTTCCTGTATCAAGTTACAGTTAGCGAAATTGTCCGTAGATTTAGCTCGACATGGCATGTGTCATACCAATCGTGTGCAGAAGAATATTTATACGCACGAATCATCCACACATACATGATATTGAATGATCTTTACAATAAACAAAAATTATCGGTGAATCCTCACCATCAAATAAAGAAAAAGTTAGCACAGTATTAACCTATATATACCTTTAACATTCTTCCTTGGTTTCATGCTTCGCAATGGCTAATTCATCATTTGTGACTAACAGCACAAGTGTTCTATCGATTGCTTTTCTTTGTTTTTAGCTAAAGCAGGGTTATTTATGTTAAAAAGATTTTAAAAGGCGTGTATGATATTTTAATCATATTTCCTTCGCAGGCTTAGAGCAATACGATTGATGATAGTGTAATCATAACATGCGTATATGATTACGCCCCAACAATTCCCTTGAGTGACAGATGGAAAAATATCGATTTATATAATATTTACCATATTCACAATAACTCTTATTAAAATCAAGTTTACGAACGAAATGACTCAAATCAATATTGAACGTACAAATCATTTGAGTTATAATTGAGAGTGATCAAATGAATAGCAGAGAAAATCGTAACTAGGACAGATATCTTCTTTGTAAGTTTCCTTTATCAAGCGCAAAATATATATGTACAACTTCATTGCATATTTTAAAAATGTATGTAATACTCATCGACGAATAACGTTTTAAAAATATAACTAGATGAAAGACGTAATTTGTATGAATAACTTTTATTCAAATACATGATAATCATTAACACTTCAAACATATGAAGCTAAATAACAGAAAAGTTTATAATTTAAATGTCGCATCAGGTGCCGCTTTAATGTCATCTCTGAATAATTGTTCTGTACATGGTTTGATTCACATTGTTCTAATAGCGCGCATTTGAAAGATATGTAGTTTGTATTATTTATTTACAAGCTGCATTTTCCCTTATAACATTACTATAAGTGAGATATTCATAAATAATTATGTAAAATATATATTGATAAGAGTTGGTTTATATAATCTGTTTCTAACTTTCTTGAGGATGCATATGCTTTTACATACTTTAGTGCTGACAAGAATAGAATTATTCTTCAACAATAACTGGTTATCTATGGTAAGATAAAATTAACAGTGTTTATTGCGATCCTGTCAATAGCAATGTTATTAATTATAACATGGATCTATGGTTTCTTACGAAATCACATCATCTTCTTGTTTATAGAAACAACTACAGATATCTAAGTTATTGTTTCAACTTATAGTATCTAACCACGTTTAACAGAATGAGCTATGCAAGCCTAGTTAAAGCATGTCACGATTAGCTGTCACAGAGGGTATTCACTCCTGGTCAATTTGATTCACAGAAGAGCGTAGTTAATGGGTATGTGGCCGACACGTTAGCATCATGTGTCATCTGAAGCCAGCACCAGCATCAAGGCCAACGGCAATCTGTTAAAGCCACAGATAATTTACACAGGCAACCGAGGATATGTATGAGCCACAAAATATAAATTTTTATAAGCCTTACCATGGCCATGTGGTTCCACTGGGATGGAGAAAGTGAAAAAACGTCTCATTGGGATAACGATGGTGTAGAGTCTTAATATAAGTGTCACGTTGTAATGGAGGCAATGTGTGGGTTGAATGTGAACTGCTGCAATTGACCACAATTGCCATAGCTAAGGAGTGGCTGAAGCAAGAGCATTTGATCTTAATAGATAATTAATCCCTCGTACTTAATATTAGGATACATATTTGAATAGGTACATACGACTAGAGGTTCTTGTGATTTGAGATATGTGCTTCGAGACTCAATAAGTATTCGCAAACACAACGAAACGCATAATATTCGTGTGTATTATTGGACACAGAACGACGTCAATGATCAAAAGAAAACACAATTAGCTTACTAAAGTTCATTGCGTTGCTCTTATAATTTGCTTACAATTCGTAACTGGGGATTAATGCTCTTGTTCGATTAATGTATCAACAGCAATGATCAGGCATCATTGTAATTACCTTTTATACTTTGTTATAATAGTTTAAATGTATAATTCAAAATTTACAAATACTAAGAACACTTTAATAATTACACGTATTCTAATATGAATAATATATTTAATTCAAATAATCAATAAATAAATTCTCAGCATGGTACAGTTTAAATTAGGTTTTATACTCCATCATTTGGACGTCTACTTATTTCATAAACGTTACACGCAATCAAATTTAATGAACGGTTCCTGTGGCGTAGTGGTTAATAGTCTACTTATGTGTAACAACCTGAATAGTTATACGTGACTCGGATGTTCACGTAAAAAATGGCGGGACCATCTCGGAAAAGAGATGTTAAGCATCATCTGAGGACGACTTGCAAAGCCAGTCCGTGCCTTCCTTCAAGTGAAGCTCCTTTGTCTGAGGTTGTTTTCTTCTATAAAACAAGAAATTGGCGCAAGCATTGCTTGAACAATTGATACCCTCGCTCGAGAAGCACGTCACATGAGCCATAAAACAGATGGATTAATGCAAAAAAGGCAATAATTTATTACAATAAAAAATACAGATTGACTTTGGGTAACTAGTATAAGTCATGCCACAACCTATATGGTTTGTTCAGGTATAATGAGCCGTCGTTTGGTACATATGTGGAAGCACCTATTCTTACTCATTTCCTACTCAATAATTGATGTTACACATGCGATGAATCAATATGTAAATATTTAAATTTTAGCTCAAGAATTTAGCCTTTCATTACAGTTAAAACACGTCTAATCGTAGGAAAATGCAGTAATACCAATGAAATAGTCTGTTAAAACAATAGATGTATAGATAGCAAGTACTTAGTTATACATTAATACATTCGATGATTGCACATGAGCATTGTAGAAAAAAACACGATGGACTATCGTAGAATGCCCTGAGTATCGTGTATAGCTACGCTAAGAGGGTTCAATCTGTGTTGCTCTGTGGTGGTCGCTTCACTGATTATTATACACAGCCACCGTTAGGTAGCGCTTCCGCGAGGTAAAAAAAGGTGTATTGGAATACTGAGCTAACGTCACGGCGATTGATGAGAGCGGGAAAGATGTTGGTTCGCAGATCCTTTACGATGCCACAACACAATAGGCTCAAAAATAGCTAAACTAACAAGTACTATATTTAATAAATGTCTTCTCAATAAATTACCCGGTCTGGGGTAGACCTTTTGAAAACGTCCATGCCGACAATCTTTCATGTCCGCGCTGTAGATGGTGATATTAGTTTGCCAAAACTTTCTAGAGCGAGGAAACTGGCCTGGGTTAGACATTAACATTTGTTAGCTTATCAGGGACATGCGAAAATCCTACACAAAGAAATTACACTCCCAAATTACAAAGAAGGTAGACTTCCGTCATCAGGTGACGATACCATGAAATCAACAAAAGCACAAGGGAATGTTGATCAAACGTCTCTGTGGACGGCGTGTGTTAAATATATGGAGTCATATGATTGTCTCTCTCTGTATGTATCTTCTATGTATCTTCTGGATGTAATAATTTGTGTCTGATGTAGTAGTTTTTATATTGAAAAATGGAGGTGGCTTGATATGGTGAGCTGTGAGCTGTGATAGGTTAATCGGGTGCTTGGGGTTATTCGGGCTGATCTACATTTATTTTAAGCTTTAATATTGAAACCAAACGAGCTTATGTTAAATGTTATTGGAATTTACGGGATTTGAATGTTAACCTCAAAGAGATGTACTTGCTAAACCGGGACTATCTAATCTGGCAACTGACCTGTTTGGAACATTAACTTAAAAGGATTATAAAGTTTTATTTAAATAGGACAGCAATTAATCGATTACGAGTGAAAAGGGGGGAATTTCATTTGGGTAAATTGGTTAAGCTTTCATGTCGATCGCTATTATTTTGCAATGTGTGATTATCTTGTCTTTGAACGAGTGAAACATTCACATTAAATGCCTGTCTACCGGCCTCAAACCACTCAAAACACATTCTGAGCCCCCGAATCATACAATCTGAAGGCCGTCTATCAGTTAATTCTGGCTTATTAAACAGACATGTTATGACCTGACCCTCGTCTGCACGATACACAATTATAGATTGGTAAGATAAACAAACAATATGAAATAAATGTCAAAAATTGCCCGGGTAAACCTATTGAAAACAGTTCGCCTCTCGCAGCGTCCTCGCAGTTTACTATTCTCGATCTTTAATGTCCGCGCTGTAGATGGTGATATTAAGTAGTCAACCACCTTCTAGAGCATGGCAACTAGCCAGGGGTAGACTTCAACATTGGTATGCTCGGCAAAGACATGTGAAGATCTAAAACATAGAGTTTATAGCTTCGTTAAGCTGTCTATGGATTATGACGACATAAAATACCATACCATAAAATCAACAAAAGCACATGGAATTGATGATCCGACGTCCTGGGGTTGGAGTCTGTTAAAGACATGGATTCATTTGATTGATCCAGGCTTTCATGGCTACGAATTAATCACAGATTTCTAAGTGGTTTTAAGGGACGCTATGACAAAGCAACGCACTGTGCCTAACAGGTGGCGTCTTCACATGTTTTCTCGGGCTGAAGCTTGAGTGGGCGCTCTTAGCGTAGCTATACACTATTTGGTAACAAGTTGAATATATTTCTACAAAGGTGGAGGTAAAAGTAAAAGATCAGCAGCGTATGTATGAAAGAATGTAAGTCAATTAGTCTGACATTATTGAGTTTATGGCTGAGCAGACCTCGGTACTATTAAATTCCTAACCTATTGTCCCAAAGCAGGGGCCTCTTATAGTATGATAGCAATAGATATCAGGAAACATTGATTTTATTAGTCATACCCAACACAACTAATCATAAAATACTTCGCGTTCTCTTCATCTCTATGGTTTTAAACAGCCTTCTATATCACTACAATAATGATTTTGAAATTAACATCAAATCATATAAGAGCTCCGAGGATACTGAATTATGCATATCTTCCAAAATGTGTGCAATAAAAGGTTACTTGTGTCCACCATTATCTTTAACAGCAGGCAATGTGTTTAGCTTGACAGAAGCTCGGTGTGATGTCGTTCTATCTTTTGTTTGTGGAAACTTCATCGAGTAGAAAGTATGCCCCCGTATAACTTCCCAATTCGCACGTAGAGTATTTCCCAATATACATGCATTTATTATTTCCAATAAATTTAGCCCTATAAACTCAGGTCACGTCGTAATTCCGTGGTTGACCCAAATATACCCGTCCGTCGCTCTACATTGTTATGCAAATCTTGATAATATTAAACCGTATAACGACAAGCTTCATGTTTATATTAGATTTGGCCTCTTAGATGCCTTGCTAAGGTTTAGCCGTATATCACTAAATAATTATTGATGCAAGACTGACGAAGGCCTTGGTTAATCTCCATTTGAACTTAAAACATCAATATACTGCACTCCCATGTAATGTTATCAAAACATAGCGTCTATTCTGTTTACCCCGATAGTCATTGAAATTGTAATTTTATTTTGAAGCATCGTCTAATGAATGAATATATATGTACTTTACCCTAATTGCATATTTGTAAAATCTTTTTTCATGGCGTATCTACCTTAACAGCATCCATGAGGGAAATGTAGCACAAACACATCTCCCAAAACATCACACTTTATATGGGTCGTTCTTTGGAAATATTTCTTACCCCTTATGTTTACATTTATCCATTAAATCATATGGGTAGCTTAACTCCGGATGATATTATCTATAAAGCTAATAGGACAAGATATATGTGTCTTCATTAACATGTAGCTGCACCAATCCTTTGGGATTACTTTATATACTCAGGGAATGAAATGTGCATCAACTGAAAGAGAATAGACTTAATGGATTTAAGGCCGCTCTTTGTGAACTACTCAGATAAAAGTAACGAGGGGAGCTATCTGGTCATGTTAAGCTCCAATGAATTATATCCCCCAAGCGATATCAACTACAGAGGAACTCAAGCCTACTTTTGCATCACATACAACAATGAGCCCGCGGCAGTAAGCACTTGGTAAAGATCTGATTATAGAAGTACTATATTATCATCGTGTTGCCTATATTGCACAATTGATAACAAATAAACGAGTGCTGTGGAAGACATGCTATTTTTGATGAAAAACGGCTCCTATATTAACCCTTGCCAAAGTACTGTGCATTTCTACGACGTCATAAAAATCGAATAGCGAGTCGTTGTTCAATGGTAAGTGAACACACAGCTTTCCAATTATTCGTGGGTGCAATCAACAAACAACAAACACAAGGGGGCAATATGATATCTCCATGCATAAAAGTAAGACCGTTCCGTTTTCCCACCTCATCATTCATCAGATGCTAGAAGGGCTGAATGCACATGCTATTGCAATGTTTACCACTGTACAATGTCAGCAGTTATGCAACGAAAGGGACGAAAATATGTACATTACGCCAATCATTTAACAGAATGTATTTCCCGCTATTTATGATCGAGTATGAAACGCAAGTGACATTTTGTTGACTATTCATCGAGAGGCCATTGTAGATTAAATCATGATAAATATTGATTTGATCAAATGAGGCATGAACATGGTCGTAGTGCACAGCAAAATGTCTGATGATGAATTCCGTTATCATGCTGCAATTGTAAATGTATAAGAGTTTGTATAATAACAATAACATTCTTATGATGCTAATGAGACCGTCACGTCAAACGTTGGTTCCCGCAGCCATCGAAGACTTTCCATAGAAACCCCAACCAAGCGTAATTGTTGAGTTGACGTATTTGTTTGTTTCCTTTGCATCTGAGTATTGATTAATATGTCTGTGGAGGTTTTGTTTCCATGTGAGCCCGTTGGATGAGTACGCATGCTTACAAGACACTCATTCTTTCAAATATATACTTTTAGTCCTTATCATTAATTTGAGAGATTGATTCGTTTCAAAAAGGAAAATGCGTTAATTCGTAAGAACATTATAAACAGTGATTGATCAGATGTTGTTTATTTCTGTAATTCTGTCTCCAAACCTTGTTAATGTATATTTTGTCAATTGGCAACAAAATTCTGCCATCAGAAATTGAATGTGAAAATAAGGCATTATTGTGAAACACAAGCTGGAAATTGCACGAGTAGCAAGTTCAAATCGACTCTGATGGGTTCCTTGACATGCTCAGTCGACCAGCTGCGTTTAATCACTGTAGCGATGTTTGATTATGCTATGATACAATGTAAAATAATGCAGTTCCATTATTGTGTAAAAAAAGTCTATTTGTATAAGATGAGATAGTATAATGTACTGCCACCTGATGCCCTTGTCTGGACTGTAATACGCGGGTAACAGTCACTCGCTGCGTTCGTGTGACAGCCAGTGATCACCCTTGTAACTAATTGTAGCATATCACTCCGTAATTCAATAAAATGAAAAGACACTATAGTTGTGTTGTTTAATATGGTCCATACCGGCACATGATCATCGCATGGAGTAAATGGGGAAAAGGCAACGAAGACATTTCGCCATCCCATCTTAATAATTAACCTCAGAATTATTGTCTCGGCGCAATAAGGGGTAGTATGACGTCATGAATGCGGTACATTGACGATTTCGGCCAACCACAAAGCCCAACATTTAGAGCCTGATATGTCGAGAGCGAGAAAGCCGACCAGGCTAGCAAAATATGATCTGTTGTGGTTGCATATGCTGATCCATATATAGGTGTTAACGGGAGCTAACAACGTCGTATGGGTAGGCGCATATCTATACATCGGTCGCGCAGATTGATAATTTCATGAAATAGTTCTAGCTGAGATAAGTTGCAAGGGGCCTGAACATACAGTATGAATATGCTGAAAACATTTACAATAGTGATTGATACAATCTTACATCGATTGTCATTGTATGTACGTTAATTTTTCAGAAGGAACAGATTGTAGTTGGCCGTGGAATCTCGAAGTGCAGTAATACCTAGACTTGCGACAAGTCCACAACAAATTAGACATCAGATGCCGCTACCTTTGAAATTGCAACTTAATAGCTATTCGCCCCTTATTATTAAACGATAGTTGAAAGACATATTGCTTTAGCCAGAATTTTTTTTTTTCTCCAGTCAAGATTTTTTCGGGCTTTTCTCCGGAACGGTTAAACATATCAACATGAAATTTTGGGGACTGATAGATCAAGTTGGGACACAACTGCCGATCCAGTGTTGGAGGCTTATGGGATCGATTTTTCGTCGATTTTTCCCCCCATTTTCTGTAACTATCTTCTCCATTACTACTGAAGTTACGAACATATGAATTATATGGTTGTAACAAGCAATTATCGTAGCATGGAACAGGTGGAAAAAAATACTTCTTTTCATCTTTTATACTTTGTATAATGACATGTATTTTAGAGTACCTATCGCGATTTTTGCTACGAGTTCTCTGAAACGGCTGTATTTACGCACATAAAAGTTTGTCATTATTTAGAACTTGGTCTCGTGATAATGATTGTAACAGTTTTTTTAGCATTCACAGCAGCAAAAAACAGTAAAAGGACGATTAGTTTCAAGGTTTCCTACTGCAGCAGCTTAGCGCGCAGGCTAACAGTGGGTGCTGTTTAAGTAGGACAAACCTTACGTAATCGACCAGAGGCATTCATCCCTTCCGTCGGCTCAATATTGACTTGGAAAGGGGTCATGTCAAACATCTAAGCTCTCCTCGGTCCGTGTATATACTGTCTTTTTGTCTCAGCGACAGTGTGCACTGGATGTCCCCGCGCAATCAAAGCGGGTATATATACACAAACACACATACACACACACACACACACACACACACACACACACATATATATATATATATATATATATATATATATATATATATATATATATATATATATATATATATATATATATATATATATATATATATATATATATATATATGTATACACAGGCGCTCGGTTTTCAATGCCAAGCTTCCGAGCGCCGAGCCGCTATCTATAAAATGCATATATATGTGTATATTTATAAGTGTGTGTGTTTATATACGTATATATATATATATATATATATATATATATATATATATATATATATATATATATATATATATATATATATAGTATATATATATATATATATATATATATATATATATATATATATAGGTATATATATATATATATATATATGTATATATATATATATATCTATATATATTTATATATATATATATATATATATATTATATATATATATACATATATATGCATATATACATATATATATATATATATATATATATATATACATATATATAAATATACATATATACATAGATATATAAATAAATAAATATATATAAATATATTTAACTATGACTGTAATGTTTGAGTGAAACCCCCTGAATTCCATAGAGTAATTCCATAGCTAATTTAGGTAATTTCTATGTGATGTAAAAGTGTATCTTTGCATAAATCCAATCTGATAAATTCGCCGAAAATTGGATATGAAAGTTAGAGTTTTTGTGAGCTGCCATAGTGAAGCGAATCGCCTGGGATTCCGCATGATCCATCATCACAATACGTATCAACTCATTTAATTTCTGATGAAGTTGTAGAGGGTCATATAAGTTATTTATCGCACAATATAAAGCCCCAACCTTATCAGACTCTGATGCAAAAAGCAAAATTGACATTGAAATAGACCTCTGTCATAATATATGATGTATGAGGGGTTGCCTGACCCGGCAATCCATCCCGGAGATGTATATTGACAGACTATTGTGCTCTTACATATGAGATATGAAAACGTCGCCTGGGGAACAACTGTTACTTACCATTGATATGTGGTACAATATGACGAGGACATTTTTTGTCTCGTAACCAAGCATTATACCCGGTAGTTCCTTCGCGAGAGGCATTTTATGTAACAGAGAAAAGCCAGATCGTTTTGCTAGGTTTGTGGCACGCTAACTATCGAGAAATACAAATAATAAAAAAATCACCACAAAAAATACGGTGACGCATGGTGTCATCCAATCCTATACATGATGGAAGGGCACTTTGTAACTAATAAAGGCTAAAGGCGATTCTGACCTTTAGCAATATTTTCCATTTTTTACCGCAGACTCATAGGCGATAACGGATATGGGAGCCTCAGCCAATGATCGTCATTACCCCAAGCTGAATAGCTAACTCGGTGATCACGTTACTGTTCGGTGGGCGGTGGGTGCGCTTAAAGATAATCGAAAATACCGCAGTTAAGACCAGGACAAACTGAAGCTGACAATTCTTACTAGATGTAATTAATGATTCATTAAATAGAGTATTGCATTCTCTTTATTGTAGTTCACTCATGTACGTTTTTTGTTGGCATAGGCTTCGGACATTGCTTGGCGTCAACAATATATATACGTATACATATATATATATATGTATATGCAAATACTGGAGCGATATATCAATATATATATATTATATATATATATATATCTATATATATATATATATATTTATATATATATATATGATTATTTATATATATATGTCATTATTGTTTTCTTGTGGCTGTGCTCTATTCAATTAGTCGTCAAGGAGGGTTCAAGCTATAGCGTTGTATTGCAGAGAATGAAGTACTTACGCAGACGAGACGGCAAGCTTCTGTAATGGGGGCGCTTTTGTGATTGACCGTTATCGATTTTATAGACCCTAAAAGCTCACCCGGTACGATAACTGCCTGGCGGGGAATGGAAAAGGACATACATGCGGTATAAGATTGTGTGTGTGTGTGTGTGTGTGTGTGTGTGTGTGTGTGTGTGTGTGTGTGTGTGTGTGTGTGTGTGTGTGTGTGTGTGTGTGTGTGTGTGTGTGTGTGTGTGTGTGTGTGTGTGTGTGTGTGTGTGTGTGTGTGTGTGCGTGAGTGTAAGCGCGCGCGTGTGTGTGTGTGTTTCTGTTGCTATTAGATATTTTCAAAATCGCAATTATTCTGTGGTATGTCGTTGCTTGGTATATTCTGAGGGCATTCCCAAAACTACTTATCTCTCGGTGCAATTTAGGGTATGTCAGTTGTCTATATTATATTCAGGAGATATGGCATTCAAATGGTCCTGAGCCCGATGAATCGTGAATGTAGTACATTGGGGATGTCGGCTCAACACAAGGCCCATTATAGAGAGCCCAGTTAGTCAAATGAAAGAAAGCCGACCTGCTAAGTAATGAATGATTTCGGCGGATTCATGGACTTTTCTATTGTATGTGTTAATTCAACAGCCTTGGAAAGGGGTATCGACTCAGGTGTTTATATTGGCCGCCTGGCAAAAACATTTTTTTCCATCATCGATCGCTGCCTATATAGCAAAGGTTTAGCTATGGACCGCTCTACGTGGCTTGGTTCCTGAACAAGTTTCCTGATCTACTGAAAACATTGAAGTATTAATAAGCACATATCTGGATACGTTAACATACTGTGCAGCTGAATTAAGTGGCTCTTTCCACTCTTATGTTATCAATGCATTACCATTGAAATGCCTCTTTTCAACTGTGTCAGCTTCATAATCTCAACACAACACGTGACAGGAGATACTCTTTGACAAATGTAAAGGCACGAAGCGTTTTTTTTACACATAACGCAATTATGACGTCATTTGTACAGTAGCATTTCATTAAAAACCTTCTAAATTATATTATAATTTAATATTGGTCTGGTGGTGAGCATCCCAGTTGTGTTGATGGCGTTGGTTAATACCTGATTGTCTCTGTTGGACTGCACTTGACCTATGAACCTTACATGACATGTGGCACGTACTGTTGGGTTTCTCTAAGTCATCTCATAACGTCCTATTTTCGCACTTTTGGGTATCAGATAAAACAGTGCTCTGATGTTTGTGCAGTAAGATTCATTTGTGAAATGTCATTTCCGTGGAACAAAAAAAACCTGTCTGCCCTGTTCGGTGTGCATCAGCTTAAGTGTGGGTTAATACGAGAGAATACCAGGAATAGTCGATAATCAAAACAAGTTGCATTTCTAAAAAAACAGTAACTTGCGTCTGCAAATGAATATCAAACTAGGACCGACGTGTGATCTGTAAAGTCAGCGATATTGAAGTTAAATGGCTTAGTCAGCATTGATCAACGTAAATTGGTGATTCTATATTCTTGATCAGTCCAGTGCTGCGTTGTGTTAAACGAGCTCACTCCCTCTGAGTCATTGTATATAATGGAAAAAATCAATTTCTACGGGCAGATCATTTTTCAGCATTGTTATTCTTTGATGTGAACATTATGATGACTCATCGGGTAACAAGCCGCCAATAAATATTGTCGATGACAGGAATCCTCTCACGGAACGAGATACAAATCTTGCAGACAATGAACGGATGTGGTTCTCCATACCATACCCAGTAGACGTTTTATTGCATACGATATTTATCTTACAAACGCCACCCTGTTTGGAATAAGCAAATCCATGCGGCAATAGATATCGATGGTATGAGGCGATACCGA
>CM067344.1:11963331-11998664 GCA_034190875.2 Urechis unicinctus
GACATACATTTACACATACATGCATATATACAAACATGCTTGATTAATACATAAAAGCATACATACATGCAGACATACAAGGTTATTACACCCATTTACATTCATGCATACATACATATATACATATATACAGATTAACATACATGTATATATACATATATAAATAAACTGCAGGCACTGCAGAACATGTTTCCCGTCCGCAAACTATTGCGTTGACACAGGGGTATTCGCTAGCCATGTTCAAACAGCACTCCAGTCAGACAGACGCATCGCACCCTGAACACTAATCCCCCCTGCGGCCATCCCCATCCTATTGCATACAGCGTTGTGCTCAGACCCACGTCCCAGTGCTTCACAGCCCCTCCACACGGCGCTGAACAATATTGGTAAAACTTGTGACATTTATTGCGTGGAGGCGCATCATGCTCTTCAGTGCAGTTACAGTCTATTTGGAGGAGCCAGGCTGGTGTCAGAAGAGAACATTCATAAATAATCTATTATAATTGTGTACTTGGAGATAACAGAGAGCGCGTCGTGGATTCGGAATGTAATGACATGAATACTAGTTTTAAACAGAGGGTCAGTTCATTTGAGGCAATATCGATGATTGATTGTTAAAGAAGGATTACCCTAAGATATGGTGTTGGACAAGTCACCGATTTTATTTGCTTATGAATGATGAATTCATGCGGGCAATGCAAAGACAAAACATCTGCCAGATAAAAAACGGAGAGAAGTTGATTGATGGATAAGTCTGACATATAATGGGGTTAATTCTGACGAGGAGGTTACCGCGGAAAAACGGAGTGACTTCTGGTGAGCGGGGCTATTGCGGGCGAGCGTCTAATGAGTGGGTTTACTTTTGGCGAGATGTATTCTTTGTTTCTAATCCTCAGTGTGTTATCGAGCTGTGCCATCCCCACCTGTGACGTGATGTGGCTAGAGTGAACTTAACTTTTTTGCACCAATCTGTCCATCATGAGTGATCTGCCTGACGAACAGCTATGACCGGGTGCCTGTACTGCAGACGCCTCACGATAGCCGTGTCGACTGTTGGGTGAAGCTGGGGGCTGATTGACAGCAGTGACCAGGTGAAGAGGAAGGTACAATATCATGTAAGGTAAGATATCGCCCGACTGGTAAGGCCAACATGAAGTCATGGCCTTGGGACTGCATGACGTCATGGCCATGCGAATGCATAGCGTTATGGACATTGGACTGCACAACGTCATGGACATGGAACAACCCAGCTGATGATTATAGGCAATATCACATTGTACGACCAATGAAATACTTCAACTTCGACAAAATATAATGATATATATACAGGCAATTATCATCGTAGCAGCATATATACATAATTGTTGCTGGTGAGCGACAACATACAGGATCAGTGCCTGGTCATCGAATCGTCCACATCAATCATTTTCTGTTTGACCATTTCATCATCCCGCGCAACAAAACAGCTTTGAACCTCGCCTACTGTATGCCCCCATGTAATCAGGCGAGTCACCACAACACTCTCACGCGTGGCCGAGAGAGGACGCCCTGCAATTACTTTTACGATGCCTTGGGTTAGATATTTGCCAAGCATTACAGAGCCTTATTCATTACGCTACCGCCAGCGCCGTTATCATACCGGTGCTATTGAGGTAACCTACTGGTGCCATTAGTTTGCCACTCGCTTTGAAAATGCATATGGGGACCTCTCTGTTCGTCTAAAAAGGCATACAAAAATCAGCCAACAAGGCGGTCACGAAAGGGGTTGTGGTTCCGGCAGTCACCTCGTGGTAGACTTCATTCAACTGAAGGGACAGTCCGTCACCCACCCACAAACGTTGGCACTTATCTTTAAAAAGGATGAATATAAAATTTCCAATATACTTCTTTGAAATGACATTATTGAATTATTAATGCTATTTCGGGAAATGTCAGTACCACATCAACATCCCTCCCTGTGTCAATCTCTAATGGACAAAACTTACATCACATCGACCACCATCACCCCGTCTCACCCGCACACAGAAAAACCAGAGCGTTCTTGTAGCACATACGTAGAGTAATATAAGTGTCCGCATGAACGTGTTTAGTCTGAATAGTCTGATGCCATATTGGTGACTAGACTCGATAAATAGCCAACATATGATTCATGGCCTGAGCCATCAGACATCTGAAGCAGTAAATGGCGAACATATAAAACAAAGAATGATGGCTTTGTTGATGCTTAGCCACTCGACCCTGTCACTTCTCATTGGTATATCTTGTAAACGCCAACATTTTGCTATTCAGCAGTATTTTGTCGCAGGTTTTATATAAAAAAGTCCACGTTTGTCGCTTTAATGGATGTGGCGTTATTGATATTGTACTCAACGACGTATATTGTCAATTATATCATATAAAGATAGTCGAGTCAAAAGAGTTTAATTGGCTGGCTGAATTATTTCGGCTGGTGAACCAAAACATGTGGTCACGACTCAATGGGGAAACCAATTGCGATTAATTCCGTCCTCGCCATAGGTTTGGTGAAGATGTACGAATCTCCGCGGATAGGCCGTTATCCGAGAGATGTCAGCCCTCCTAGGCGCAATTGTTGATCGTAACGTTTGTAACGCAACACAGACACTCACAGCTTAAATGCTGAGAATTCATGCATAGGCATTTATTGTTTTCCTGCTACTCGTTTTAAGGTTCTTCAACAACATTCATCAAATATTTGAAGCATATGGCTAAAGTCTGGACCACACACCCAACTTCCAAAACCCCCAAACAAAAGACAAATTTTAGATGCTGCGATGCGTATACTGCAATTCCTATGTCGACAACACACAGACCGAAAACAACACAAATGTTCCTGTTGAATTCGTCCAAGTTACTCTTGTTGGCTCCAACAAACTTCTGATCAGAATAAAAATTTTGATCAGCCAGCTTTTATTAAATGTTGATCAAGCAAAATATCCATCGACGACGGCGGCAATAAATGGGATATTGTCAATGAAGGTTGCAGAAGGGCCCACTTGGGACACCCTGCAATAACAGCAAATACCCTTCCCTTTAGATGCAATCGTCTGGTAAATTTGTATTGTAACAGCGACCCCTGGATGTGGATAACAACACCATTAACCTCAGTAGTGTTTCGATGAACCTTACTCGGAAGCAGTTATTCTTTTTTAATTGAGCTTATAATTCCTGATAAGAACATCCCTACGGAGTTGACCCCATCATGCCCGGATTACATATGGCTTCATCAGTGTTATGCTTGGTGGTGCAACAGGGATTGCATGCAACTGAACGCAAACAAGGTTATAGATTCCAAGGGAATATTCAGATGTTTACGACTTTATCATGGAGCATGGAATATCCCCATGTCTGAAATACATTGAGCAGAAATAACATATACATAGTGCCTTACTAGTCACCAAGTACAACCATCTCAACATTGAACTAAAATCTTTATTAAAAATATATCTAAAAAAATGTGACATACCATGAGATATACAAAACAAAGTGTGAATAGAGAATAGCCACAAGTAAGCCATATTATGACAAGTGGAAAGTCACATGATGCTCGAGGTTGTTTGTATTAATGAATTAAATTAGCAATTTATATGTGTAAATTTTAAGCAACGAGTATCAACTGACAGTTTAGCTGTCGACTTGGCCTAGCGAACCGAAGACTTAGCTTGGGATATTGCCGCCGATACATAACCTCATGCGCTTAATGCAGTGGTAGGCTATAGCCTGTCTGACTATCTCTACCACGTTGTCACAGTTAATCTAAATAATGAAACAAAATTCACCAGTAACCAAAGGAGCCGCAAATACCGATATGCAAGTGCTCTTATCAGCACTGTTAAGTTCACCAACGTAAATAATCACCTTTCATGCTACATGGATAGATGACATTATTCCCATGCCGAGCCAATATGGTTTGCTCACTGGTTTGATAAGCAGATAAGTCCGTCGACTCGTTGCGACTCGAACGCATATATTATATGTAGAGATCAGCGTCCATCACACCCAGATCCCGATGTAGCATCCCGTCTATGCAGTGAATCCCTGAAGGCCAAATCGCAGACCAGACATCCAATAGCTATGTTCTATTCATGCCTATACAATCCTCATAGACATAGGCCAAGTCTCGTGAGGCCCCTTATCTAATAATATACATGCTGAAATAAAGCAAAATATATGTGGCCAAGTCCACCAATGTATATCTAAGCTGGTCCACCATAAGGATGTAAACACCATAAGGACGATGCGCGGACAAGCTCGCCAGTATATGGTTGATGCTAGCAAAATCGCCTATATGGTGCGAAGTTCATTAAGGGCCGTCTCTCCAGTGTAATTACAGAAACACAGAAGGGTCCACTAAACCAAAGGCTATGGCAGTCAGATTGTCTTTCATTGACAATAAAAGAATCAGACCAGATCAATAGTAATCAATGTTTATTTGTTGTTTTTTTACTTATTTTCCCAAAGTGAATTATTCTTCTGTGGACCAAATCAACCCTCCATTGGTAAAGTTACTCAATATTGGATTACGGCAGCATTGGTTATACACGCATAATTTAACTACACGAACATATTGCCTATAACTATATATATATATATATATATATACATATATATATATATATATATATATATATATATATATTTATATATACATATATAATATATATATATATATATATATATATATATATATACATATATATATATATATATATATATATATATATATATATATATATATATATATACATATATATCATATATATATACATCAAATGCATGTTATGTTGTCGTCAGTTTACAGTACTCCATGTTAGCAGAGCATTTCCATTATCATGGAAGAAATACATACATCTGTAAAGAAAAATATAATTGTTAATTCAGATAAAACATTCACATGAGCATACATGAACCGAAAAATAAAAACAACTTGCCTACCGCCTGAGGCAATTGCAATGCATGAGAGTGCTTGATGGAGTGCTGCACCGCCAAGCATCAATGCTGCTACAGTCGACCTCAGAACCCTCGTAGATGACGTGTGATTGCGATAAATATGGTTGCATTGGGGGAGAGAGAAGTATCACAAAAACAGGGACAAGGCTTTGAAGACAACAATCCAATTTTCAATGCCACAAATTATTCAAATATACCCCACGCAACAGAATCGAAAATAGGCCATGTACCCGCCATGTACAAATTTTATTTGTAAGCAAGTCAAGTACAAAATATATAGGCATGGGGTTTTTGGTTCCTTCGGTTTTGATTGACTAATATCCACCACCTCATATATTGTTGTTCAAGTTTATATTGCCCCCTTATCTGTGTAATCTCCGGCGAGCATGAATGACACAGGTGTCATGGGTGAGTAATGGGACATTGACCCGAGTCCAGTGAAACGATAGGATCTTTAAATGATCAAAGGACGTTAAGCTGAGGTCATAGCTGACAATTGGTGATACAGGTGGATATTTATATGAAGCGGGACTTTAGTAACGTTTGGATGAATATCGAAATGGATTTTGAGCAATATGTACAGAGTTGCTAATTTGGCATTGTCGCTTGGAATACAAATGGAAACAAATGTAGTTGATGTTATTTACTTGATGCTACTGAGCCTTCTGCGGTGTCAAATGATTGGAATAATAATGATACGTTTTACTATTTGACTGTGTCTATATTTAACAATGGAACCAATTGATCAACGAAAGCTGCTTAGTGCGCATGTAGTGTTATCATGGGGAATGTCGATGGGATTACTTTAGGCTAACCATCAATAATTGCCCTCATTATTTCAATCAATTATAGACCCTCTTCATTTCCGTCATAACAATAATTACAAACCTAGAGTTGGTGTACCAATATTTGCAATTGCATAGAGATTTTTTCCCCAAGATTGTTAAGATTGCGCTTGCTCTGCATCACTAAGACCGTGAATAATTCACGTGGCCCTGTCAGGTAATCTAATCAGCAGGTAGCGCACGCGTGGGGAATAAACAAGCTCGACTGTAAGTGGCTGGAATGCATTTCGGGATCATATACAACCACACCATAATGACATGGTAATCTGTCATTGCGAACAATATGCTCATGATGCTTATTGCACGCAATCAGCACTTTCAATCATTTAATTAGTTGAGCCCAGCAAATGCATTAATTTCATCCTAATTCCATAGCGTATAGCCCTTCTTATCGAAATTTGTTGTGCTCAAATATCAAGGTATTCATTTCCCTGATAGTCATCTGCATGTAAATGTCGGTCGGATAACGAAACCATGGTGTAAATTCGCTTTGTATTGCGACAACGTATAATTACAGCTATCATTGACTTTGTTGACACGACAAAGGCTTCAACACTTTCCACAATTCAAGTCCAAATCCGCTATCACAACAACTGCAGAGAGTCCCTGCTGGTTTAGGATACGCTTGGACCATTCGACTTTCACTTTATAAACACCGACGATGTTTATCATCTCCACGCTGCCCGCAGTATCAGGTCATCTGGCATCGCAGCTTGTGAACTGCTGTGTCCAAATGAAAACCGGTGCATCGACTAACGCGGTATATAAAAGTCTTGTCTGACACAAACGACTACATCTGCTGGCAAAGAATTGAAGTCACATTCCGTGAGGATTTTACTCACCGACAGTAAATTGTGAGGGGGTCAATGATTGAGGGGTAATATTATTTCCGTATATTAATCAATAATATTAAATATTATCTATCGCGTCGAGCGCATGGTATGAACTATGCAGGACTAATGTGAATGCATGTCAATGATTGTAATATCTGAAAATATGTGGTTTTAATCAACTCTTTCCTATCGATACCATTAAATGTAAAAATAGATTGCTCTATGACAATGCAATTTCAAATATGCACATTTTGGCTGCCCATGAAGCTATTCCGCTTCTAGGAAAATGCAAAGAAGGGGTTCTAGCCACACCTTTCACAGCAACAATTCTGCCTCCAATACCCAGGTCAGGGATAGGACCCCACCTCATGCCTGCTATAGCAGGTCAAAGTACCAGAGATTGTTGCTAAGTGAGGTTTGTTGATAAACATCCTATGATGCAACGTAATTATTTAAATGTCTTGAAGCAAATTTACTGTTAACAAAGATTTCATAATCTAATACCAACCAGATCGTATAGCCAAGTTGATCTTATCGGCCTTGGTATGTGACCGGCGTCATCCCTACACCCCGCGTCTTTATGACTGCTTCATTAGATTCTCCTCGAAATTTTGTGTACTCCCGTTCGCGACTGTTAGCGCCCCTTTATGGATATATCCCGAGTGGAGGTTGCCAAATTCATGGCGGATGTGGACAAGACGATGTTTGCCTTGAGAAGCGTTCTGTTGTGGCCAATGATTAGGTCACTTTATGATTCCCAGATGGTATGTCCCTTGCGATCTGCAGAAAATGAACTAAAACAAAGACAAATGTTTCGTCTGCATGAACGTCCAATGGTCGGACACGGACCGCATTGTGTCCCATGATGTTGTGACTGTGGTATGTGTTCAAGTGAACGTTAGCAGCAATAAATATTAATCTGTTTTTTTACTTCGTCAGAAACGATTGTATTCCCGTGAGTAAATTCCTCTGAGATCCATAGTATAAGATGCAATTAAACGACATAGTCCATAGAATGAAATACTTTGCAAATAAAAATCTTCATAGCTAATATACTTGAATGAGACTGTAACGAAGACAGCAGTCGAACCTAATGATTAAAAACGTAAGCGTTGGTCTCCTGCGTTATTTTGCTCCACCGCTGGTTTCGCTGGAGGCTCATACATGCATTGCTCTGGTCGTATAGTTGCTTCAGTGGGCAAATACAAGGGCAATAAAAAAGCGATATTGCTCCGTTGACATGCAGTTTATCTGTCCTTTGGGGTCTTTGAACTCTTTCTCGACATTTAGCAACGATGTTTGCTAGGTATTACATAGCTAAGCGGACACACATGGCCGTCCCTTGATGCCTGCAGCTACAGCAATTCACCGCTAATCATCCCACCCGATTCCTACTCAATACAATGCACCCTCGTAAGGGAAGTCTCTGACAATATCTTGTGCCCTTGACCTGTTAAAGACGGGTTATTACGATCATCTTATCAGCAAATGTCAAAGAGGAATGACGGTTCCTGGAATTCTGTACAACCAATGCCGTGAAATGCGATGTGACCTTGGGTAAGATCAGTGGTTCTGCTACAACGCCACAATCTGATATTCTGCAAATGCTAATGCGTTGATCATTGATGAGCTTTCTGCAGATACAAAAACAGCCATCGTGTACGTGTTAATCTGGGAGCCAGTCAACAGAAACCACAACACGGAGTTCGAACATTGCATTAAGCGCCAAATCTTACATTATTAATCTTCATCGCCAAATATAATGCAGTTGTATTGTGCTTGCCTGCATGGCATTTTGTCTAGCCATAACCGTAACATAATCGACTGGTAGACCAACACCACAACCAGTCCCATAGAGTCCATTGCGCCAGGTTTCTTTTTATTATTCAATGGGTGTGAAATATCTGCTATGTTTTTCTTTTTTCATGCTGCTTTCAAGTACGGAACAGCATCATCATGGATTTAATCGCTCATAAATAGAATGCAGTACTTCGTAACAACTGATCCGCCAAGAGAGCGGGTAACAAACCAATGGATGGTATTAAACTATAGAGGCTAACTTAATGATGCGTAGACAACTTGTATTAGGTATGATGAACATTCACTAGCACAACAATATCCTCACATACTGTTTCACCTTATGTTTAGCGTTTGAATCAAAATGTAAAATTAGCCCTCAAAATGCATGGCGTACATTGAAAGTTGCGCGTCACATTCGCTGGGAAACTATGTACAGAATACACCTATTAAGGTAGACCACAGGAATAATTGTGAACAGTGAACTGTGTACACACTTATATTTGTGCACCACATACACTTTCAACTGCGCGCTAGATACATCTTAAGATGAGCATGGTATACGTTCAGAGTGCACGGCGCACCCATCCCTAGCTGTTCATTAGATACACCTATGTATGTGTAGCACATACCTCTATACCTTACCATCGCATACTCCGATAAGTCATAATAGGACTTCGAAGTGGCATCCTGCATAATTTAATCTGTTACTGAAAATACGTTTGTTAGGTATGTTAGTCATATATTGCATATATGACATAAAGGCGACACAACAAATGCAAAAAGGCTAAAATGGCTGCTGTAATGCTGTAAACCTCTGCCAAATACCCTCACACCTGCCGATTGAAGACACATACTTACTCCACAACACTGAAACCCTCATCCACCAAATATTTGGTGTTTACTCTCCTATCAACAGGCAACATTTGAGCAACATTTGTTGCTTTGTAGCAGAGACATATCTACTATGAAATATAAATTATAGCAAGATCACATTTACACATGATCATCGCATTGCCTTGCCACAACTGCAAAGCGTGTATTGTATATTTATAGTTTCACCCTTGAATAGCCTTACATGAGCAGTGTTTGTTCCCGCGTCTTATCTGGTTTGAACAAGAAAGAATACAATCAAACTTGGTTGACGCATTCCTGTGATATTCGTTCGCTAATCGTACACCCTGATCAGGTAGCCTCCACGGAACGCATCGTTCATTTCGTCCAGACAGCAGAGCTTAAGTCGACCCATAATATAGCTACAAAGATCAGACAAGCTCAGGACGATTGTTTACATGCACAGACAAGGAAATAACTCTCGACTGTGGTGGCTTAATAATACACGAATGGTATCATCAGCTGAGCACGATTCGTAACAAGCTTATCAAAACACAAGAAACATCAAGTGATAGACGTCCCCTCGGTCGCATGCTCATATTCAAACTTTGATACGTTTCATAAATTAATGTGCTTGGTTTAATTCAGAACATAAATATACATCGATGCCATGTATCTATAATTTCTAAACCCAAATTCAAATTTGCTTTGCAACATTATCGTGAACTTAATGTCTGATTGCTCTTAATTTGAATGCGCATAGGAGACTTTAAGTTCCATAGGACAGCATACACATCTTCTGCAGGCTTAATTCATCAATGCACTGTGGCTATTTTGCTGACCGTATGACCTTCTGGGATAGCGAAATGTTACATGGGGTTACAACGTGACTGCGATGTTTATATTTGTGCTTACTTTTTCATGTCCCGAAAGATGAACTAAATTATGCGCTAATGCATTCTTGGCCCGGTGCAGACAACGATTATTTAATGGTAAATCATTACTGTATATAATTGCACACGGGGCACATGAGTAATTCCATGGAGTTCATACTGTAGCTGAAAGCGAGGTAGGGTGAACAGAAAAGCCCGGGACATAAGCAATGTTCGTTCATATGGTCCCTTTTTCCGATGTCTATCGACACGAACCTCTCCCAACCATTTACCCGAATGTCTTGAACAAATTCGCTGTTTTTACAAATTCGCTGTTAACAACTTCGCTTTTTCACTACCATCTTCGTGTGTGCTTACAAGCCTCCGGGCTACCATTTTGGAGCTGGCCAACACTGTATTTAATTTCCCTGTAATCTTACGATGAAAATAAACAAGCAATTATCCCGTTCTTGGTTGGTTCGCAACGGTACAACTGTAGTTGTACTATAATGTCAATAAAACACCACCAAATGCCGTTTTTATCGATGCACAGGGCATCGTCTGATTGGACATTGTGCAATAAAGAATCTAAGAGGACTTGTTCATCGACTCCTCTGTTGTAAGGACGTTTGCATCCAATTGCACAGCCTTAAAACTGATCTCCTCTTGTCCGCGCAAGTATTCTCATATTTCTCACCAGTATCCTAATACATACCTGTGTCTCCTCAGGTCGCATTATGTCTCTCCATTTCTGTCTATGTCTCCTCGTGTCTCCTCGTGTCTCATCATACCTTCTCGTGCTTTCCAGCCAACAATAAATGCAATCAAGCATTTCATCACCAATAGACAGCGCTAGTATGATCACATAATCTATGTTGATGCTGTTGGGTCCCCACTATATGAATAAACAGCTGGTATTGAAACCAATTGCGATTAATTCCGTCCTCGCCATAGGTTTGGTGAAGATGTACGAATCTCCGCGGATAGGCCGTTATCCGAGAGATGTCAGCCCTTCTAGGCGCAATTGTTGATCGTAACGTTTGTAACGCAACACAGACACTCACAGCTTAAATGCTGAGAATTCATGCATAGGCATTTATTGTTTTCCTGCTACTCGTTGTAAGGTTCTTCAACAACATTCATCAAATATTTGAAGCATATGGCTAAAGTCTGGACCACACACCCAACTTCCAAAACCCCCAAACAAAAGACAAATTTTAGATGCTGCGATGCGTATATTGCAATTGCTATGTCGACAACACACAGACAGAAAACAACACAAATGTTCCTTTTGAATTCGTCCGAGTTGCTCTTGTTGGCTCCAACAAACTTCTGATCAGAATAAAAAGTTTGATCAGCCAGCTTTTATTAAATGTTGATCAAGCAAAATATCCATCGACGACGGCGGCAATGAATGGGATATTGTCAATGAAGGTTGCAGAAGGGCCCACTTGGGACACCCTGCAATAACAGCAAATACCCTTCCCTTTAGATGCAATCAACTGGTAAATTTGTATTGTAACAGCGACCCCTGGATGTGGATAACAACACCATTAACCTCAGTAGTGTTTCGATGAACCTTACTCGGAAGCAGTTATTCTGTTTTTATTGAGCTTATATTTCCTGATAAGAACATCCCTACGGAGTTGACCCCACCATGCCCGGATTACATATGGCTTCATCAGTGTTATGCTTGGTGGTGCCACAGGGATTGCATGCAACTGAACGCAAACAAGCTTATAGATTCCAAGGGAATATTCAGATGTTGACGACTTTATCATGGAGCATGGAATATCTCCATGTCTGAAATACATTGAGCAAAAATAACATATACATAGTGCCTTACTTGTCACCAAGTAAAACCATTTCAACATTGAACTAAAATCTCTTTTAAAAATATATCTCAAACAATGTGACATACCATGAGATATACAAAACAAAATGTGAATAGAGAATAGCCACAAGTAAGCCATATTATGACAAGTGGAAAGTCACATGATGCTCGAGGTTGTTTGTATTAATGAATTAAATTTGCAATTCGTATGTGTAAATTTGAAGCAACGAGTATCAACTGACAGTTTAGCTGTCGACTTGGCCTAGCGAACCGAAGACTTAGCTTGGGATATTGCCGCCGATACATAACCTCATGCGCTTAATGCAGTGGTAGGCTATAGCCTGTCTGAGTATCTCTACCATGTTGTCACAGTTAATCTAAATAACGAAACAAAATTCACCAGTAACCAAAGGAGCCGCAAATACCGATCTGCAAGTGCTCTTATCAACACTGTTAAGTTCACCAACGTAAATAATCACCTTTCATGCTACATGGATAGATGGCATTATTCCCAAGCCGAGCCAATATGGTTTGCCCACTGGTTTCATAAGCAGAGAAGTCCGTCGACTCGTTGGTGTTTGCTTTGCAATGAACACATATATTATATCTAAAGATCAGCGTCCATCACACCCAGATCCCGATGTAGCATCCAGTCTAGTTGTGCTATGCAGTGAATCCCTGAAGGCAAAATCGCAGACCAGACATCCAATAGCTATGTACTGTTCATGCCTGTACAATCCTCATATACAAAGGCCAAGTCTCGTGAGGCCCCTTATCTAATAATATACATGCTAAAATAAATCAAAATATATGTGGCCAAGTCCACCAATGTATATCTAAGCTGGTCCACCATAAGGATGTAAACACCATAAGGATGATACACGGACAAGCTCGCCAGTATATGGTTGATGCTAGCAAAATCGCCTATATATATATATATAGATATATATATATATATAGAGAGATATATAGATAGATATATAGATATAGAGAGAGAGAGAGAGAGAGAGATAGAGAGATACATATATAGAGAGAGATAGAGAGAGATAGAGAGAGAGAGAGAGATCTATAGAGAGAGAGAGAGAGAGAGAGAGATAGAGATCTCTATATATATATATATAAATATATAGATATATATATCTCTCTATCTATATATATATATATACATATATATATATGTATATATATATATATCTATATATATATATATATATATATATATATATATATATATGTTATATATATATACATCAAATACATGTTATGTTGTCTTCAGTTTACAGTGCAAAGATGCACACAAGAGATATATCGTGTCTGTAAGGACCTGTATTGAGATTCAACACATGCTGCTTGGTGATCATTCACGAGCCACGGTTTTCATCACGTTGGCAACCGCAAACATTTACACTCAACACTGGAGCTCTGAGATGGCAGGAAAGACAATGGTCGGTGTGCTCGGTAACTCCATGTTAGCAGAGCATTTGCAGGATCATGGAAGAAATACATACATCTGTAAAGAAACATATAATTGTTAATTCAGATAAAACATTCACATGAGCTTACATGAACCGAAAAATAAGACCAAATTGCCTACCGACTGATGCAATTGCAATGCATGAGAGTGCTTGATCAAGTGCTTGACCGCCAGGCATCGATGATGCTACGGTCGACCTCAGAACCCTCGTAGTTGACGTGTGATTGCGATAAATATGGTTGCATTGGGGGAGAGAGAAGTATCACACCTACAGGGACAAGGCTTTGATGACAACAATCCAATTTTCAATGCCACAAATTATCCAAATATACCCCACGCAACAGAATCGAAAATAGGCCATGTACCCGCCGCACGGCTGCCCCTGCCCGCGCGAAATTTTATTTGTAAGCAAGTCAAGTACAAAATATTTCGGCATGTGGTTTTACGATGTCTTGGTTCCTTCGGTTTTGATTGACTGATATCCACCACCTCATATATTGTTGTTCAAGTTTATATTGCCCCCTTATCTGTGTAATCTCCGGCGAGCATGAATGTCACAGGAGTCATGGGTGAGTAATGTTACATTGACCCGAGTCCAGTGAAACGATAGGATCTTTAAATGATCAAAGGACGTTAAGCTGAGGTCATAGCTGACTATCGGTGATACAGGTAGATATTTATATGAAGCGGGACTTTAGTAACGTTTGGATGAATATCGAAATGGATTTTGAGCAATATGTACAGAGTTGCTAATTTGGCATTGTCGCTTGGAATACAAATGGAAACAAATGTGGTTGATGTTATTTACTTGATGCTACGAAGGCTTCCGCGGTGTCAAATGATTGGAATAATAAAGATGCGTTTTACTATGTGACTGTGTCTATAATTAACAATGGAACCAATTGATCAACGAACGGCTGCTTAGTGCACATGTAGTGTTATCATGGGATATGTCGATGGGATTCATTTAGGCTAACCGTCAATAATCCCCTCATTATTTCAATCAATTGTAGACCCTCTTCATTTCCGTCATAGCAATAATTACAAACCTAGCGTAAGTGTACCAATATTTGTAATTGCATAGCAATTTTTACCCAAGATTGTTAAGAGTGCGCTTGCTCTGCATCACTAAGACCGTGAATAATTCACGTGGCCCTGTCAGGTAATCTAATCAGCAGGTACCGCACGCGTGGGGAATAAACAAGCCCGACTGTTAGTGGCAGGAATGCATCGGGATCATATACAACCACACCATAATGACATGGTACTGTGTCGTTGCGAACAACATGCCCATGATGCTTATTGCACGCAATCAGCACTTTCAATCATTTAATTGGTTGAGCCCAGCAAATGCATTAATTTCATCCTAATTCCATAGCATATAATCCTTCTTATCGAAATAAACGTGTCAATTTTCTATGCTCAAATATCAAGGTATTCATTTCCTTGATAGTCATCTGCATGTAAATGTCGGTCGGATAACGAAACCATGGTGTAAATCTGCTTTGTATTGCGACAACGTAAAATTACAGCTATCATTGACTTTGTTGACACGACAAAGGCTTCAACACTATCCACAATCCAAGTCCAAATCCGCTATCACAACACTGCAGAGAGTCCTGGCTGGCTTAAGGTACGCTTGGACCAATCGACTTGATCTTTCTTTATAAACACCGACGAAGTTTATCATCTCCACGCTGCCCGCAGTATCAGGTCATCTGGCATCGCAGCTTGTGAACTGCTGTGTCCTAATTAAAACTGGTGCATCGACTAACGCGGTATATAAAGGTCTTGTCTGACACAAACGACAAAATCTGCTGGCGAAGAATTCAAGTCACATTCCGTGAGGATTTTACTCACCGACAGTAAATTGTGAGGGGGTCAGTGATTGAGGGGTGATATTATTTCGGTAGATTAACCAATAATATTAAATATTATCTATCGCGTCGAGCGCATGGTATGAACTATGCAGGACTAATGTGAATGCATGTCAATGATTGTAATATCTGAAAATATGTGTTTTAATCAACTCTTTCCTATCGATACTATTAAATGTAAAAATAGATTGCTCTATGACAATGCAATTTCAAATATGCACATTTTGGCTGCCCATGAAGCTATTCCGCTTCTAGGAAAATGCAAAGAAGGGGTTCTAGCCACACCTTTCACAGCAACAATTCTGCCTCCAATACCCTGGTTAGGGATAGGACCCCACCTCATGCCAGCTATAGCAGGTCAAAGTACCAGAGATTGTTGCTAAGTGAGGTTTGTTGATAAACATCCTATGATGCAACGTAATTATTTAAATGTCTTGAAGCAAATTTACTGTTAACAAAGATTTCATAATCTAATACCAACCAGATCGTATAGCCAAGTTGATCTTATCGGCCTTGGTATGTGACCGGCGTGATCCCTACACCCCGCGTCTTTATGGCTGCTTCATTAGATTCTCCTCGAAATTTTGTGTACTCCCGTTCGCGACTGTTAGCGCCCCTTTATGGATATATCCCGAGTGGAGGTTGACAAAGTCATGGCGGATGTGGACAAGACGATGTTTGCCTTGAGAAGCGTTCTGTTGTGGCCAATGATTAGGTCACTTTATGATTCCCAGATGGTATGTCCTTTGCGATCTGCAGAAAATGAACTAAAACAAAGACAAATGTTTCGTCTGCATGAACGAGCCTACGCCAATGGTCGGACACGGACCGCATTGTGTCCCATGATGTTGTGACTGTGGTATGTGTTCAAGTGAACGTTAGCAGCAATAAATATTAATCTGTTTTTTTACTTCGTCAGAAACGATTGTATTCCCGTGAGTAAATTCCTCTGAGATCCATAGTATAAGATGCAATTAAACGACATAGTCCATAGAATGAAATACTTTGCAAATTAAAATATTCATAGCTAATATACTTGAATGAGACTGTAACGAAGACAGCAGTCGAACCTAATGATTAAAAACGTAAGGGTTGGTCTCCTGCGTTATTTTGCTCCCCCGCTGGTTTCGCTGGAGGCTCATACATGCATTGCTCTGGTCGTATAGTTGCTTCAGTGGACAAATACAAGGGCAATAAAAAAGCGATATTGCTCCGTTGACATGCAGTTTATCTGTCCTTTGGGGTATTTGAACTCTTTCTCGACATTTAGCAACGATGTATTACATAGCTAAGCGGACACACATGGCCGTCCCTTGATGCCTGCAGTTACAGCAATTCACCGCTAATCATCCCACCCGATTCCTGCTCAATACAATGCACCCTCGTAAGGGAAGTCTCTGACAATATCTTGTGCCCTTGACCTGTTAAAGACGGGTTATTACGATCATCTTATCAGCAAATGTCAAAGAGGAATGACGGTTCCTGGAATTCTTTACAACCAATGCCATGAAATGCGATGTGACCTTGGGTAAGATCAGTGGTTCCGCTACAACGCCACAATCTGATATTCTGCAAATGCTAACGCATTGATCATTGATGAGCTTTCAGCAGATACAAAAACAGCCATCGTGTATGTGGTAATCTGGGAGCCAGTCAGCAGAAACCACAACACGGATTTCGAACATCGCATTAAGCGCCAAATCTTGCATTGTTAATCTTCATCGCCAAATATAATACAGTTGTATTGTGCTTGCCTGCATGGCATAATTGTCTAGCCATAACCGTAACATAATCGACTGGTAGACCAACACTACAACCAGTCCAATCGAGACCATTGCGCCAAGTTTCTTTATATTATTCAATGGGTGTGAAATATCTGCTATGTTTTTCTTTTTTCATGCTGCTTTCAATTACTGAACAGCATCATCATGGATTTATTCGCTCATAAATAGAATGCAGTATATCGTAACAACTGATCCGCCAAGAGAGCGGGTAACAAACCAATGGATGATATTAAACTATAGAGGCTAACTTAATGATGCATAGACAACTTATTAGGTATGATGTACATTCACTAGCACAACAATATCCTCACATACTGTTTCATCTTAAGTTTAGCGTTTGAATCAAAATGTAAAAATTAGCCCTCAAAATTCATGGCGTACATTGAAAGTTGCGCGTCACATTCGCTGGGAAACTATGTACAGAATACACCTATTAAGGTAGACCACAGGAATAATTGTGAACAGTGAAGTGTGTACACACTTATATTTGTGCACCACATACACTTTCAACTGCGCGCTACATACATCTTAAGATGAGCATGGCATATGTTGAGA
This sequence comes from Urechis unicinctus, assembly GCA_034190875.2. Taxonomy (NCBI): domain Eukaryota; kingdom Metazoa; phylum Annelida; class Polychaeta; order Xenopneusta; family Urechidae; genus Urechis; species Urechis unicinctus. The sequence continues at coordinate 11,981,005 of CM067344.1, forward strand.
GTGCACGGCGCACCCATCCCTAGCTGTTCATTAGATACACCTATGTATGTGTAGCCCATACCTCTATACCTTACCATCGCATACTGCGATAAGTCATAATAGGACTTCAAAGTGGTATCCTGCATAATTTAATCTGTTACTGAAAATACGTTTGTTAGGTATGTTAGTCATATATTGCATATATGACATTAAGGCGACACAACAAATACAAAAAGGTTAAAATGGCTGCTGTAATGCTATAAACCTCTGGCAAATACCCTCACCCCTGCCGATGGAAGACACATACTTACTGAAACAACACTGAAACCCTCATCCACCAAGTATTTGTTGTTTACTCTCCTATCAACAGGCAACATGTGAGCAACCTGTTGCTTTATAGCAGAGACATAGCAACTATGAAAATATAAATTATGGCAAGATCCCATTTACACGTGATCATCGCATTGCATTGCCACAACTGCAAAGCGTGTATTGTATATTAATTGGCAAGTTTCGCCCTAGAATAGCCTTACATGTGCAGTGTTTGTTCCCACGTCGTATCTGCTTTGAACAAGAAAGAATACAATCAAACTTAGTTGACGCATTCCTGTGATATTCGTTCGCTAACCGTACACCCTGATCAGGTAGCCTCCACGGGACGCATCGTTCATTTCGTCCAGACAACAGAGCTTAAGTCGACCCATAATATAGCTACAAAGATCAGACAAGCTCAGGACGGTTGTTTACATGCACAGACAAGGAAATAACTCTCGATTGTGGTGGCTTAATAATACACGAATGGTATCATCAGCTGATTCGTAAGAAGCTTATCAAAACACAAGAAACATCAAGTGATAGACGTCCCCTCGGTCGATTATTTAATGGTAAATCATTACTGTATATAATTGCACACGGGGTACATGAGTAATTCCATGGAGTTCATACTGTAGCTGAAAGCGAGGTAGAGTGAACAGAAAAGCCTGCGACATAAGCTATGTTTGTTCATATGGTCCCTTTTTCCGATGTCTATCAACACGAACCTCTCCCAACCATTTACCCCAATGTCTTGAACAAATTCGCTGTTTAACTAATTCGCTGTTTAACAACTTCGCTTTTTCACTGAAACATCTTCGTGTGTGCTTACAAGCCTACGGGCTACCATTTTGGAGCTGGCTAACACTGTATTTAATTTCCCTGTAATCTTACGATGAAAATAAACAAGCAAGTATCCCGTTCTGGGTTGGTTCTCAACGATACAACTGATGCACTTTAATGTCAATAAAACACCAACAAATGCCGTTTTTATCGATGCACTGGGCATCGTCTGATTGGACATTGTGCAATAAAGAATCTAAGAGGACTTATTCTTCGACTCTTCTGTTGTAAGGACGTTTGCATCCAATTGCACAGCCTTAAAACTGATCTTCTCTTGTCCGCGCAAGTATTCTCATATTTCTCACCAGTCTCCTAATACATACCTGTGTCTCCTCAGGTCGCATTATGTCTCTCCATTTCTGTCTATGTCTCCTCGTGTCTCATCATACCTTCTCGTGCTTTCCAGCCAACAATAAATGCAATCAAGCATTTCATCACCAATAGACAGCGCTAGTATGATCACATAATCTATGTTGATGCTGTTGGGTCCCCACTAGGCCGCAATGTGAATAAACAGCTGGTATTGATTGTTTCGAGGCACTGAAAAGAAGTTTCTGTTTATTTCGCCATACCTTTTAACTCTGCTTCTCTCATTTCATCGATGACGCAACTGTTGTTTGTTTCCCTGACAGAGCTAATCACTTAAACATCCTCTCTATGACCTGTTGCTACAAGTGATAATATTAAGTGCCTATTATTCTAATCGAGCAATCATGCTCACAGATATACTACCATCATCATCATCATCATCATCATCATCATCATCTTCATCATCATCATCATCATCATCCTCATCATCATCATCATCATCATCATCATCATCGTCATCATCATCATCATCATAATCATCGTCGTCGTCGTCATAATCGTCGTCGTCGTCGTCATCGTTATCATTGTAGGTGCGGCCAAACTCATGATAATCAGCATTTCCTAGTCTTCATTTGCATGAGATGTATCAAGACACACTGAGTAGCTACGTGGCAATGTTTTTTTTCAAGCAGGTTTTTATTCCCAATTAGAATGAAACTACAGGGTCGCCTATGATGTTGGTTGGTACGATTGAAGTGAAGGTAATGTACCAAAGAGTATAATCTCGCCTGCGTATGTTAACTACTGCAATCACCGTAGTACGGAGCAATTGATTGAAAGGCCATAGTTCGACCACAATAAGAAAAGGAAACGCAAACATATTCTTTGCTTGCCGGCTATGCTTACCAATGTAGCAATGTTCACAGTTTGCAAAATATATACGTGGTAATGAAAGGTTCCTAACAGGTATTGTCGTGTCATGTGTCACGGTCTGCCCTACACGTGGTATAATTTGTATTATCAATCTTGACACATAATTATGCACGCGACAGTGACATTGGCGTCAAATACATTTAGCGAGATAATTATCAACCAGATGATCATTGTTTGTGACATGCTGGGCCATGCAAACCTTTCTACGCCACCGCAAGTATCCGAGTGTACTTGCTGTCATTAACATGCTGTTTATAGCATCAAGGGATGAGGATTTGTTGAAGATTTGCAGTATTCAAGCAGTAAAAGGGAATTTGTTTAGGTTTTAAGGAAAACAGATCTCCTATTTAATGGTGATGCATTTACACTTTTAACCATAGGCATGAATTTGTAGATGTACATGAAGTAGATAAGATCCGAAACATTATTGAAAGGTATCATCATCACCATCATCATTTGCTATGAGCTTATTCATGATGGCTACTTAAGAACATTGTACCATAAAGAAGGACACAGCGTGTAATATGAAACGTTCGGTATAAGCAAGCATTTTAAACGTCACCTTGTAGTGCCGGACGAGTACCTGTCAACAAGCTGTACCAAGATAGCCCTGTCGCATATTGCTTGTTTTGCAATGATAAATATGCAGGAGGGATGTATCAATGACCGTCGCTGCTTCTGCAGGATAACAGTAGGCCGATGTTGAGAAAATGTCACTGCCATTTGAGCTTTAAGTGGGCAGGCTATATAACCCATTGGGGATGTGAGACTCTTGCTGGCCATTGCATTGCTCCTTCAATGCCATGAACAAATAGATAGTTATACGAGTATTGAGAATGGACGTTGACCGGGTGCTCATCTTAATTATTCATGATATTCCAAGTGCTATGGTGCAAGTCGATGACAAATATCATGTACCGACTGATCCACAAATAATGAACCACTTACCAACCCTTGAAGGTTGCTTGATTGGTGCTTTAGACGACCATCACCGTGTCAGAGATCTCATTTGAATGCGCAAAGGAGACGTCACAGTCATCTACCAGCACTCCATTCCGCCTTATTCCGCGCTGCCCCCATTGCTTCAGCAGAAGAATTTGCAGGGGGGAGCGTATAGTTTCGCAATATCATACAATGAATGATTTACAGTGCTTTGTCCTCGTCATCAGAATCAGATTCAGAATCATCATCATTAACATCATCATCATCGTAAACAGCGGAAACGGCCAACTTCAACCGTTTTAGGCTAGTGCACTTATAAATGTTTCAATTTGATCGATAGTTTATTTATTTGTTGTTGCAGATTTAGCTCTTTTCTTAATGAGGGCATTCGATGTACCTGACGAATCTCAAACAGCCAAGTTCGTTATGATGATTGTACGGTACTATGTGTTTACTTTTGTATTCAACAAATGTGGTTGGTCTTAAAACAATAGAAATACAAGCTTCAATGAAGACCATGAAAGTTGAGTACTATCAAACTCTGGTATGAAACTCTGAGTTCATCAGATATGGTCAGTTAAATCCTTTCACGATGCGTTTGTTCCCAAGCGGCGAATTCGTTGCTGGATTTTCAGACATATATAATAACATGGAACCCCAGTGTACTGTCGTGTTTATTTATCATTGTTAATATGTCCTGACCCGTTAATGACATGGAGATGGATTGCCTTGCAAGAAAGAATAACATTCACGTGGTGCCTAAATAAAAGTTGTATAAGGCAGTATTGAATAAAATACATCACATATAACTGTTAATGTACACCGAGGTTTTATCCTTTTGCTATAGCGTTGTAAATGCCCATAACCGCTATCCAATCAAAGAGAAGCAATTAACAGAAGTAATCCCCATAACAATAATTGACTTCAATAACGTTCGCCATCACGACTTCTGAGCCATTCATACGGGTACACCACTTACAACGAGCTTAAAATTTATAAAACGATCGAGTTTTAACACTTATTCCTGTTTTTATTTCGCTTGAGATTTTTGTTTAAATATGACGATAGAGAGCGCGGTTAGCACTATTAGTCTCATCTGATTTGATAGAATCAAATTTAATTGAATCATAATCACTGCATTGCATTCATCTATGTTTGCACTTACATTCATACATATGTATGCACGAAGCAGGTTTTCAGATTTCGATTTCAATTAGTAAAATTACCGGCACCTGCGGTCATGCACAGAGCAAAATATTGATCTTACCATACAGGCCTCGTGTGGATGGCGTGTAACAGTAGTGTCATCCAGATTTCAAGCAGGCCGATAACCTTAGACATTAGCAGTTTGCATCCTTACTGAGTTTATTGATGACCTCCCCTAGTGCATCGATTAATTATTCACCAAAGAAAATATTCGTTCGCACAGTAAAGAGCCATGTGAAGGCAACGTCAGCACGTGTCTCTATGCTGGGAATATGAAGATTCATAAAATGTGAATGTTTGTTGGTGCACATAAGCGTTTTATTTTATTTGTTCCTGTCTTTGAAATTGCATTCAGATCACTTTAACGTCGCTCTTTATTATAGATAAACATATTGAATGGATTGTAAATGTTATACACTGGCACGAATCTGCTACATACATACACATTTTTCAGATTCCATCCATAGCTACATTGTATGAGCACAAATAGGACTGAATTGAACATTCATGTGAATGAAATAGTAGCAGTGACTCGAGTAACACAATATTTATGAATCACTGTTGCTCGGTAGGTATCATTGTTAGTGAATGTTTCTATCTTGTACTGCCCAACCCCAAGTTCCTTGCCTCTTAAACATGCAATCTTGACACAAGAGTGACTCACACTTATCCTTCTCGCAGAGACGCAATCAGCTCTTTCTGTACTGAAGAAGCAATCATTCGCGTGAGGTCTAGTTTTTGAAAAACAATGACCTAATGACCGGTGATTGTCATTATCTTGGTTCAATACGTATCAAGCATCAGATACACAACAGCATGCCCCTGTTCAATTATGCAATTGCGTTATCGCAGCGCATGAATCTGAGAATCGGCATTGACAAATATTTCACAACTATGCGCCCGTGGGTTGAATATTTAAAGCGTTATGGGATGTAATGTTCCTCTTGCTGTTTTCCTAGATAAATCATTGATTTCGCATTATATATGACTATATATCATGAAATTTGGACCAGAAAAACAGTAATTTATCTGTAGGGTGACATTTTGCATCAGATCCGGATGTGATTGGATCGCCAAAAAACGAGGTAGTGGTGGGGTTGGGGCGGATAAAACAGAAAGGCTATGATGTCGGATATGCCGCTTAACATTTAAGGTAAACAACGAAAACTATTAAGCGAATTGCTGCATAGAATTTTTTTTTTGTTATCTGCTGAGTCATCACTGTTGTTGGATTCTTATATGTTTTCAGTTATTACCCCCCTCCCCGATTATACCCTATATTTTCTCCATTGAAGCAGAATCTTCAACTTCTAGTTGTGTTTAAGTTGTCTTGCGTGCGAAACACGTCTATGTTCACTTCTTTATTGCCATTGAGTAGATACCCTCCTTTGATGGTCCTTATTCTCGCCATATCTTCACCACACAATATACATCACAATATCTTCGCCATTATAAGTAGGCTACAGCCGATTAATCGCTTTATAGCTAATGATTTGTCTGAACATCAGCTTTCATGCAGGTGCGCAATAAAAGGTTTTCGTGTGCCGGTTTGTCCTCACCCCATTATAATCAAGCACATACCTGGTGAGGAACAATTACGTAGAAAACCTTTTGTTAGCTTGCAAACTAAAGGCCGATGGTACCAGTGGTTAAGTATTAGCAAGGATACATGGATGGCTCAGTGGTAAAAGGGCACAGTGTGTTGATAAAATCTGTAATTTCTGTAAAGGGTCTTTCCTGGAACCCGTCTCTTTTTCGTAATTGATTAGTCATTCAAATCAAGCCAAGTTATACAGAGCAGCAGCGATAAAGCAACAGAGTGTTTAAGATAATCAGACAAACATTCTCTAATCACGCGGTTTTATCAAACTTGGTGAGGTAGCGTTTAGAATAGGCAATCAACTGGATATTTCACAAACAATCACACAAATAATGCTGTGTAAAAACTTCATTGTTCCATTTTCTTTGGGATGATATATGTATGGTGTAATGCTTTATTGGCGACGACACGCAATGGATAGCCCAAATATAGCCCACGGCTGGGGCCATCAGACATAGGAATCTTAAAACGGACAATGATATGTACCAGAGAACAATGAAAGAACTCATTTGCACGGTTTGTAAAGTTTGACTGCAGTTGGAACTAATCCCCTTTGACTGAAGTTGTAGGAGTCGTTGACATCAATAATCAATTGTAGCGCATGGCAAAAGTCTGTGCATATTGACTTTAACACCATAAGCCCACCCAACTACCGCCATCCTCACCCCACGCCCCCCCCCCCCCACCACCACCAAAAACGGAAATTGCGATCCCTCGATGTGGATAACTTCACGAAATCAACTGATTGATATACATTATCAGTTCTGTATGCTATATTTTGATTAGTACCATTTCACATACACAGAAAAACCGACATTATCAGTTCTGTATACTATATTTTGATTAGTACCATTTCACATACCCAGAAAAACCGATGTTTTTAAGTCTGTCAGCTCTGTCATTTAGCAAACTGATAATATTCACGAAGCGAACGCGCTGTGGTGCGTACATGTTTGTGGGTGTTGAGAATGATCAAACGATCAATTTCCTGAAAGTGCACTTTGAACATATGCTCTGTTTATTTACCTTGAGTTTACTTAAGTTAATGATTACCTTAGTCATATTACAAAGTGTAGATGATTTATACCCCAAACTGAGAGAGTACAATTTGCTCACTGGTCTCAAAAAACCGAGAGTCATTTCATCTCTCTTGTGTATGCTTTGCAATGAACACATTCACTGTTTATCAAGATCAGCACCCATCAGACCGGTTTCCCAGACTATACAGCTATTTCTGGTAAGCTCACTATGTATTGTAACTCTTCCGTTTGTGCAATATGGTGAATCCCCGAAGGTCATATCACTGACAGCATCTAATGGCTATGTAGTGCTCAGGTACGCTTCATCCTTAAAGATAAATAATTATATCAAAATAAAGCAACATTTGTGTCCAGTCCCCAACTTTGGTATTCCATGACAGAAATAACTTTGCAACAATTAAACGGAGTAAGGACTATAAGAATAATGAACAGACTACCTTGTCATTTACTAAATGATTGGTACGTTCTGGGCTGTTCGTAATGATCAACTCGCAATTGTGATTGCGGAAGTACACTAGAGCCTACTGTACCAACAGCTATGGTAGGCTGCACAGTCTCTCTGTTGGTTTATCATTGACAATAATTGATTCTGGCCAGATCAGCAGTATTCAATGTTTATGTGATGTTTTCTGCATAGTAGATGCACGATAAGCCCTATGGCAGCTTATTTGCTGTTTTTTGTTGATTTTGTGTAGTGTGAGGAGTGAATATGCTTCCATGGCCAACAATATACAGGATCAATCACAGTTCCCATTGCTGTTATGTACACAAGAGATATAACATGCGCACAAGAATCAATCCAGGCTACGTGCTGCTCTCTCACAAACCATTGTTTACATCAGGTTGGGTAGCATATTCACACTCAACACTAGCTCTGAGACGGTCCGTGTTCTTAGCTATTCTATTTTAGCAACTCAATAGCCCTTCACACATCGCGATAACTGAAAATATGTTCACATCCCTAATCAAACATATTCCTATTAATAAACGAATAAACGCATGAGCTCATGTTATCACGAAAATCGGACACTGCCAAATTACCTACCGCTCATTCAGCGAGCATAACCCATCGTTTCAAATACCAAATAATGTGGCATAAAGTCTCAAGTGGGGCTATTGTCGTTGTTGGCTGGGCTTTGTGCTGCACCGAGTGCCAGTCATCCATGATGCTAGTGTATAGCGCACGCCCCGTGATGATGACGTGTTAGTACATTGGCTGTGGTCGAAAGGATTGCTCGTGGGGAAGGTGATATACGCTTGAGGCCAATAGACCAACAAGGGCCAGACTATCGTTGTGCCCTTTAAGCTATTCCAGCCACAAATTGTCCAAACATATCCATCGCAACAATGTCAATAATTGCAAAACAAAGCTCCGATTGCATACGCTGCCGGGAAATTGTACGCTAATCAAGCATGAAGTATAACGTCTCGTCTTATGGCAGCAGGTCGTGGCTTCCTCGTATATAGCTCTTCATGTTTAAATTACCCATCTTAGGCGCAGTTTCCAACAGCATAGCTAGCAAAAGTTGACATGAGTTTAGTGAAATAAAGGATCTTTCTATAATTAAAGGACGTTAAACAAAGCACGTAGCGGACTATCGGCTATAATAGAGGAGGATGTTTACATGAAGCGGTACCTTCGTATCGGAAGTATGAGTATCGATGTGGAATCTTTTATTATCGAAGAATATACCGCATTGCTAATCTGGGCAAGTCTATTTTGATTAAACAATACATTCTTGCTTTCCACCATATCGTCAGGAATACAAATGACAACAAATGTGATTGATGTCATTTCCTTGTTACAAATGAGGCTTCCGCTGTGTCGAATGATTGGAATATTAATGATGTTTATCGTTAGGCTAAGAGCATGCATAATATGTATTAGCAAACTATCATCGCTCTCTCTATTGCTCTCTCTCGTTCCCTCTCCCTCACTCTCTATCTCTCTCTCTCGCTCTCTCTCTCTCTTTTTCTCTCTCTCTCTCGCTCTCTCTCGCTCTCTTTCCTTCACTGTCTCTCTCACTCTCTCTCTCACTCTCTCTCTCGACCTCTCTCTCTCGACCTCTCTCTCTCGCTCTCTCACTCTCTCTCGCTCTCTCTCTCACTCTCTCTCACTCTCTCTCTCACTCTCTCTCTCGACCTCTCTCTTGACCTCTCTCTCTCGCACTCTCTCTCGCTCTCTCTCTCTCACTCTCTCTCTCGCTCTCTCTCACTCTCTCTCTCTCTCCCTCTCGCTCTCTCTCTCTCTTGCTCTCTCTCTCTCTCTCTCTCTTGCTTTCTCGCTCTCGATCTCTCTCTCTTGCTTTCTCACTCTCGCTCTCTCTCTCTCTCACTCTCTCTCACCCTTAATCTTGCTGGTCTCTAGTAAGCCTGCTACGCATCACATGGCCCTGTCAGGGTAATCATATTAGAGGGTGGCACACGCGTGGGGAATTAACGGACCCGGTTCCTCACGCTAGTTTCGCAAATCGCGTGGGGAATGGTTCATGTAAATCGATTAAACCGTTTGCAGAGATGTAAATCGACCTAATAAACACTTTATTTGGCCAGCCCAATAAACTTTGATACCAATTTCATAGCATACAAAAATATTAATTAATCAACTCCAGATTTCTATGCATAACAGTTTATTGAGGCAAGCAAATATAAACATACTAGTCGCGTCTGTTTTGTTTTTAACTTGTCAACGAGCCAGCCAATCATTCATGATGTCCTAATCCCCGCACACCGCTACATACAAGGGTCAATAAGATCCGAGCTCTTCCATTCCTAAGTCACTCGCGATCTATCTTTTGCCTTAATTTTTTTTAAAATTTTGTAGCAACAATTGTAAGAGCATTCATTTCGCTATCGGTATCCCACATTTCATGTCAGTCTTACGATGGCCACCAGTTCCAGTTGTTACCTATGGCTTATTCAATGTATTCGACCTGTCCTGTTTCGTAAGGTTGAGGGAGGTTTTAAACAATCATTTACTTTGATATTTTAAGAGTTTGGAGTTAACCTAGATTCCACAGTTCATTATAAGGGCATTGAAAGATTTAAGTAAAAGAAGGTGAAAGAAATGTTTCTGCAAAAGAATGAAACCGCTTAGCAAAACCTCACTGCATTGCGAGGTGTATGCTACCTTCCATTCACTATGATGTTACGGCCTCAACAGATAAGTGCTGCTATAAGTGCAAATCTAAAATCCTCCAATGTGAATGATCGTATCTGGAGTAAACTATGTTACTACCTTTGGCCAGTCGGTGCTTTCTCTGACGAATGGAGTCGCGGTGAACATTCATAATGCAAACCAATGTTGTTTTTTCTATATTAGTCATGGCAATATAGCTATCGGCAAATTTTGAATAATTGTTTTCGATCCTAAATGAGCATTCACTTTCCTCAATTTACTTCTGCACTCATGGTGTCTTAGCATATCCACATTTATTTATTTCATTTGATCGCTTATTAAAGAAAATGGTCTGTACCACTGAAAGGGATGGTTTAAATTAATCCAGCTGCTGGTATTCAATTGTAGATGTTCGCATACTGATGTACAAAATATCATATGGACAGTTAGGTTCAGGTACCACTCATTTCCAAATGTGCCCTATAGCAATAATCGTTTTCCCGGCACCGATTCTGCATGTTAATTTCATAGTGACATTTGTCCTGCTTTGGAATTCATAACGCTTTCTTCTAAATATTATTATCAATCTACCCCTCAAAATCAACACGCAAAAGCGACACTTTCGCATGAATGGCAAGCGCCTCACTTGGCCTGAGTATGCAAAGTGTAAGGGTGACGATCATAGTGTGTCTCTTATACTAAAAACTGTGGAAGAAATCCAATGTGACCAGCTGACAACAGCATCCCGACACGTCTCGGCGCTGCCAGATAGTATCAGTTGGCTATAGTGATTGCAGAACGGTTACGTGGAGCAGATTTGTTGCATGTTAGGGGTATTCACTTTTTAGTTGTCCCTGAACAAATTTGTCATGTATTAACACGTAACAGTGCGTTCATATTCCGAGAGACCACGACGTTGCATTGAAATTGTCCTATTTTGTCAACCAAGATGAACCTCCGTCGTCAAAATAGCAAACATGGTGGGTTAAAAAATCAGATCGATGCTCTGATATAGTGCGCTTGAACTCGGGACGATACTTGTTCGGTTGTACTTAGCAGCTGATAGACCATCGACAAGGCAACTGCTTTCATCTTGCATGCGCAGTTTTTCATTGAGCTGTTGACGGTCAAAGGACTCTCATCGACATTTTCGTATACTATTGACAGTGTTTACCAAAGCCTCCCCTGTAGAAAACCCAAATATCCAGTATCTATGGTTTACTGCTCTGATACCGTACAATAGCTGCTACATATTCACGAGTTGATCATTGTTTATGTCATCCGACATCGGTTTTGATACAGTAGATCCATTATTGGTACCTACACATAATCACAAAACAATGCCTAGCTTGGCTTGTGTTACTCGGTGTTTTTAAACCTATCAATACTAGAGTTGCCAAGGCTGTAAATAATTCACCTCATGGTGCCCAGTAATACAATCATCTAGTGTCTCTTATATGGAAATAAACAAGTTATTGGGGTTGGCTGGTAACGATATATGCGTGAACTCAAGGGGTAATGTCTTTGCTCGACTGCATGTAGGCAAGGATGCGCGCAGTGTATCGGCTGATTTTGCTATAAAACGCCCCCAACCAGGCATAATCTAACCAAGGCAGCTTGCCCTCAGGTAAATGCACGCAGGAAAGGAGTGAGCTTGTCCATATGCGTATCAACATAGACAAATCAATCAATTCAACCCCATTTTACCTCCTCATCACTGGGTGTGTTTATTATACAATGAAAACTCAACATCACCATTCATGTCCTTTTTTCCAGTTGAGGTTGTTTTCTAGTTCCCGATCTATGCAATGAGTAATCCTTTTTATCGTTCACTATGCTAAACGACACAGGCATACAGCGCCACCATCTCCTCCCCACCTCTGCCCATCTCCAAGGATCATGGTGTCAACGGCAACCCTCCAGCTTTACATACCATTAAGCAGAGCTAAGATTGGAGCCGTCATTAATCTACAATGAATCACCTCTTCCAGCAGTTACCAATAACAGATAGCCACATAGTGCATAGCTACACCCAGGTGACCTTCAGTACCTGTAAACAAATGGGTTTGTTCCTCTATCTCTTTAACGTTATGTAAAACGAAAATTGTGAAATAAGAATGAAGCGAAGGTAATGTCATAAATAAATGCCCGTTTGGTAAAAGATGAGACCGCTGGTAGCATATATAATCCCTTTAGTTGCTTGTGTAAACTGAATTAATGTTTTAGCTCCATTCAAAGAAGGTTAGTGTTCACTTGTTCTCTAAACTTATACCAACTTTTTAACACGAAGCTCTTCTGAAATCGATAAAGCAGTGGAAAAACTAAATATTGGAAAGCTAGCTGGAGCACTACAAAGTTATCTTACCATAGCCGTACGATGTCTTATTAAGGTGATATTCGTAATGAACATGAGTGTCAGAGAGACGGTAAGATAGCACTAGGCAACCCAAATATTTCAACTTATTCGACTTGACCCTGTATTCTGGTGGCTTCATCAGAATATATAAAGAGGAAGGTCATTCTGTCGATTCAATTACAATAGATGGCAGAAAATATATTGGGACCTTGGGTAGGGTCTATAGTCAATATCTTAAACGGGCCAATCTCCAATGTAAACCATCTTTCATTCGTCAGTTTATGGCAGTTTTATCAAATAGCCATCAACTTTCGATAATCTGGAAACAAATTATTTAATAGTTGTTGCATTGGATGGTCGAACATTACATTAAGCGCCAAGGACATATTTATGTAGTTGTATGGTGCTTGCTAGGATGGCTGCCTCCACCAAACGGACAGAAAAGAAGATAATTGCCAATTGTAATGGATCAGTACCCGGTATTCCTATAGGTGACAAAAGCTGAACATGCTTCATTAGCATCTATGATTGCATGCAAAACACACACACACACATATATATATATATATATACATATATTTATATATATATATATATATATATATATATATATATATATATATATATATATATATATATATATATATATATATATATATATATATATATTTATATACTGCCCGGCAGTACAGGTCGTGAAGAGTAAACCAGCCTTCATTACCTCCTAGCTAAGATAGCATGCATACATGGACTAGAAAACAGCAAAAAGCACGTCAAACTACTACTACGAATCGAATCAATGTTAACATTGCGTATCATATGTTTCTACTAGTTATCCTTAACACGGACAATGACCGGTCAAAGGGAGTCATCTGGGCAAGTGTTCTCAATACCACTCCTCCTCCAATCGCCTTCATTAGAATACGGATCGATGAAGTTGAACTAGTAGACGAATGATTTAAATACTGTCCTCGAGGTGGTGGTGACTTATGATGACCGTAATTCACCAGATATTGCCTTTCTCTACTACGAAGATTGTATATTGCACCTGGAACAAGATGTGGACATCCCAAGCACAGCCACGCGTAGACCGAGCCGCAGGAAAAATAAGCTTATAAATCGTGAAGGAAGATGGATCAGACATACCAAAACACGTGCTGCAACGTAGCAAATATTTCGTTGATATGTCAGACGTTTAGGCTAAAAGTGAGAAAATGATTCACTCAGCTTTCATACCATGTTTGTCAGCTGATACTGAAGACTTGGTGTCCTAACTCTTGGATTGCTCCATGTTGCCTATGCTCAGATGTTACTTACCATACTTTTTTACCATAATTCTGTATGCGCTTTAAGAAAACATTGATATTTTTGGCATTTATGTGTTTTAATGATGTTTGATGTATTGTTATTTTTACTTTGGGTAAATCAACACTATAATAAGGACCTGCACATAACATTTCTTATAAAAGTTCACAGAGATAGTCACATCCATTACCTGTAAGCCGTAGATACAGAGCACCACTGTGTTATACATAGTTCACATGCCCGGACATCACAAGTTAACAGGATATATCGAGAATTGTCAATTACGTCAGGTATCGAGTAAGGTGAAGATCACAATTGGTGCTGCCAGTGAACCAAGCATAAGCTAAACGATGTAATTCATTGCATTCTTGAATTGACTTTTCTGTTAATGGTAGCAATTTAATGCACGCATCAAACCAAGTGCTGTCGCATGATACTGTGTGGTGTACTTGAGCCCATAAATAGGGAGGACTGGTACTGTTTATATTTCCATCAATAGTTTGTCACAATTGAAACTTTCATTCTATATATTTGTAGATCTACATCACAGCCTTTAATTATGTTCTTGCATATGTTTAGCACACGAGTAATCATTTGGTCTTCCAAAGGCTCGCTCTGTACACCAAGACTTACGTTTGACATTTCATTTTCACCCGGGTGCTAAGTTCACTTGTGAAGCATTATTGGTCAATTCATCTCATCGTTTTATTATGTGCTCTGCGTCGTTGCCTTCAATTTTTATACAGTGACGAGGAATATTTTTGTGTGCTACACAAGCTACTATAATTGTGTATTGTCAATGTTGCCTCACATTGTGTTTATGCAGTGTTATGATAAGTGCTCAATGGTTTTCAAGCGACCTCTTTTATGTGAACTTTGTTTGCCTTCTCTTATTTCTTTCAATTTGATCAATGCATATTGTGTAGGATTATCATTTGCGTCCACCAAACAGCAGATATTCGAAACGGTACCATCTTTTTTTACTCTGTGCAAAACGCTCAAGGAGCCAAAAGCATGTCAATGAAACATTGATTGCTAGGATGAATTCTGCATTTCATACGCCAATTCTCTCAACATACCATCATACATCAATACCAATATGTTTAATGCATACATATATACAAACATAGATACATACATACAAACATACATACATACATACATACATACAAACATACATATATACATACTTACATACATACAGACAGATAAACATACATAGATACATACATCCATACATACATACAGACATATACTTGCAGACATACATATATACATACGTACATCCATACTTACATATAAACATACATTAATGTATACATACATACATACTTACATGATCAATAATACATGTATACATACATACATTCATGCATTCACATACATACATACACACACACATATATAACATCCATGCATACATTTATGCTTAAAACTAACATACATTTACACATACATGCATATATACAAACATGCTTGATTAATACATAAAAGCATACATACATGCAGACATACAAGGTTATTACACCCATTTACATTCATGCATACATACATATATACATATATACATATCAACATGCATGTATATATGGATATATATATGCATACATGTATATATACATATATAAATAAACTGCAGGCACTGCAGAACATGTTTCCCATCCGCAAACAATTGCGTTGACACAGGGGTATTCGCTAGCCATGTTCAAACAGCACTCCAGTCAGACAGACGCATCGCACCCTGAACACTAATCCAACCTGCGGCCATCCCTATCCTATTTCATACAGCGTTGTGCTCAGACCCACGTCCCAGTGCTTCACAGCCCCTCCACACGGCGCTGAACAATATTGGTAAAACTGGTGACATTTATTGCGTGGAGGCGCATCATGCTCTGCAGTGCAGTTACAGTCTATTTGGAGGAGCCAGGCTGGTGTCAGAAGAGAACATTCATAAATAACCTATTAGAAATTGTGTCCTTGGAGATAACAGAGAGCGCGTCGTGGATTCGGAATGTAATGACATGATTACTAGTTTTTAGCAGAGGGTCAGTTCATTTGAGGCAATATCGATGATTGATTGTTAAAGAAGGATTACCCTAAGATATGGTGTTGGACAAGTCACCGATTTTATTTGCTTATGAATGATGAATTCATGCGGGCAATGCAAAGACAAAACATCTGCCAGATAAAAAACGGAGAAAAGTTGTTTGATGGATAAGTCTGACATAGAATCGCAGGAGAGATGATGATAACATAATATTGGGGTTAATTCTGACGAGGAAGTTACCGCGGAAAAACGGAGTGACTTCTGGTGAGCGGCGCTATTGCGGGCGAGCGTCTAATGAGCGGGTTTACTTTTGGCGAGATGTATTCTTTGTTTCTAATCCTCAGTGTGTTATCGAGCTGTGCCATCCCCACCTGTGACGTGATGTGGCTAGAGTGAACTTAACTTTTTTGCACCAATCAGTCCATCATGAGTGATCTGCGTGACGAACAGCTATGACTGGGTGCCTGTACTGCAGACGCATCTCGATAGCCGTGTCGACTGTAGGATGAAGCTGGGGGCTGATTTACAGCAGTGACCAGGTGAAGGGGAAGGTACAATATCATGTAAGGTAAGATATCGCCCGACTGGTAAGGCCAACATGAAGTCATGGCCTTGGGACTGCATGACGTCATGGCCATGCGAATGCATAGCGTTATGGACATTGGACTGCACAACGTCATAGACATGGAACAACCCAGCTGATGATTATAGGCGATATCATATTGTACGACCAATGAAATACTTCAACTACGACAAAATATAATGATATATATACAGGCAATTATCATCGTAGCAGCATATATACATAAATATTCATATATATATATATATATATATATATATATATATATATATATATATATATATATATATATATATATATATATATATATATATATATATATATATATATATATATATATATATATGTACATCACGACCATTGCATATCGAATCAGAAACCAATTTTTTTCTCCATCTCCGATAAGAGGAATACACTTGTTGCTGGTGAGCGACAACATACAGGATCAGTGCCTGGTCATCGAATCGTCCACATCAATCATTTTCTGTTTGACCATTTCATCATCCCGCGCAACAAAACAGCTTTGAACCTCGCCTACTGTATGCCCCCATGTAATCAGGCGAGTCACCACAACACCCTCACGCTTGGCCGAGAGAGGACGCCCTGCAATTACTTTTACGATGCATTGGGTTAGATATTTGCCAAGCATTACAGAGCCTTATTCATTACGCTACCGCCTAGTTGAGATGATCTTGCCGCCCAACCGGCATTGATCTCGTAAAAGCACTAAAGGCCTCGCCCGATGACGTGCGGCGGTCCAGGGACCCGCCTGGTTAACTGAGTGTGGTTGTAGACTGAAGCGACCTCTAAACATCTTTCTGCAAATGGTGACGTCAGCCAAGACGTATTGGTATGGGACAGAACATATTCCTAATTCATATATTAATATTCATGCTAGATTGTCAAACAAATCGAAATAACGAACATTGTATTTAGTCAATTGGCTACATCCATCTATTGTCTGTGTGAACAATATTGCTGCTGGTGGTTGACACCTGTCGAATTGGAACGGAAACGTGGCAGAAGAATCAAACCAGCGTCCGTACAGCATCGTAATTGGATGATGGCGCTTCAAGATTATCAGCGC
>CM067344.1:11998764-12258897 GCA_034190875.2 Urechis unicinctus
ATACATGTAGGCCCTGCTTAATAAGAAAAACGTCAGGCACGGCATGACATGCTACGCAGCGAGGGGCATCAGATATATGGCGTTGTATACCAACAAGGTGTCCCTGTCTCCGTTCGATTCTAAGACGTGGATCGACGCGAATGGAATACCCACACTAGGGTATGGACACAAGAATAAACTCCAATGAGTGAGAATTAATGTCGAGACGCTCGCTACTGTTCTCTATATAAATATATATATATATATATATATATATATATATATATGCATATATAAATATATATATTTATATGTCTATATATGTATATATATATATATATATATATATGCATATATAAATATATATATTTATATGTCTATATATGTATATATATATATATAAATATATATATATATATATATAGATATATATATATATATATATATATATATATAAATATATATATATATATATATATAGTTATGTTCCCAAGTGCCATTTCTTTGGCCGCCCCCAGCTCTGGATTAGCTACGTGATACCTTGCCTACCTTGTAGGGTTGGCTATTTAGCCTACGCACATGGCGGTGAAGGTCAGCATCGGCGTCAGGTGTTCAGTGATGTAGGTGGTATGATATCGCGATACATTACCTCTAATCGGATGTGGACAAGCAATTTAACTTCCTAGAAATAAATTCATTAATAACATCGAGTCCGACATGGTAATATATTTGTTTAGCTGCGGAGTGGACGTGACAATCAATATATTATTAAATGGTAGCAACTGAATGCAAGACAATACTTTAATACAACAAACGCTGTGCTCAGTTATAGATATAGACTGCAACCAGCCATGCAATGCACTAGGGTTGAAACAAATCAATGCACGATAATATTGACGCGTTGAATACGCATTGCCAGAAAGCGCTGAGAATGAATACAGTGTAGGCTGTATGCAATATCTTTTGTGATACTGCTATAGTTAGCTGAATATTCATCAATGAGCATGTAGTGGTTTAAGATAGAGACGACAGAAGGGCAGCACAGCGCATATTATCACGAACATGAATTCCCCTGCCATGGTAATTTTTATCCACGCATTAAACCGTTACCATCTACCTGAATAATCTCGCAAATATTGTGCGGACTCACACTCTGTCTATCATCTAACGGTTGCATTGAAATGTATATCATTATTAGTTTCTGAGAGGAAGTTTGCATAAATCTGTTTCGTTCAGTTAAATATTGATGCACGCCCCTGCCATTGCCTCGTCGCCCCCATTTACTTTAACATTCATTTTCACGCATGGGTATTCTGTGTCTTTTGTTTTTATTGCTTTCGGAATACCCACCTGAGACAAGATGACTAGATGTGACAAACTGTGGCATATAATGCTAACCCCATCCCCCACACGACGCCTACACAAACACATAGAGCAGCCCCAGCAAACACAGCGCAACCTTACCCAAGCACGTGCCCGGGTTCTTACGACCATAGAGTCATTGATATGCATATGTCAAAGTAGGGGTGGTGGGGAGGCGGGGGGGGGGGGGGATGGTTGACTGCCCAGTGACTTGATAATACGATAATACGAAGTTGAATGGTCAACTACTGAAAACCTATTAAATGAATAATGCGGGGAACGCATGGTGTTGACAGAATGTGCGTTCTCTATTTGTGAGTGTGTTAATGTGTGCACTACAACAAAATCCGTCAAGGTTAAAGGGGTCACCATTTACAGTTCAACAATTGCATTTCAGAGTGCTTTGACTACAAATGAAACGCTAAATAGTATAGTTCCATAATATTCCTGCGCTTCTATGTCGAAACGTAATGCTTCTCTTTGAGGAGTGTTGTTTTTTTCCAGCATGCAATAAGGTGGGCGTTAGATGTCATAGAAATGGCAGTCATGACAAACGGCAGGTGGATATTTGGGGGGAAAACAGGAAAAACAACTAAAAATCGGCGGGAGGGTTCCTGGAAAAGAAAGAATGGGGTTTTGCAAAAAATCCACGTGCGGCGTTACACGGGCATAGAGAGATAGAGAGAGAGATAGAGAGAGGATATAGAGATATATATAGAGAGAGATAGAGATATAGATAGAGAGAGAGAGAGAGAGAGAGATATAGAGAGAGAGAGAGAGAGAGAGAGAGAGAGAGAGAGAGAGAGAGATAGATAGATATAGAGAGAGAGAGATAGAGAGAGAGAGATATATATCTAGAGAGTCGATCTATAGATCTCTAGAGAGAGAGATATATCTAGATATATAGAGAGAGAGAGAGATATATATATATATATATATATATAGATATATATATATATCTATATATATATCTATATATATATCTATATATATATATATATATATATATATATATATATATAGATGGCAATTTAGAAAAAAATAAACTGTTCTACTTATCAGGTGTGCAACCGTGCCTGACAACGCTTAAAGTAGATTAGTGGTAAGATTATATATTAAGTAAAACGATAGACGGATAAAACATAACTTGAATACGTTGCGACCATAAAAAAAATTTTAAAATAGTATATGTTCATCTGTGACACTCTTTGTTTTTAGAAAATGTATCTTTCACGTCGCTATTGTATATTAACATTTGTGGATCACATATAATATTAGAATTGTGCTTTTTGTTATGTTTATATAGTAATGTCTATAATGTATGTTACTGGCACGCTCAAACACATTCACCCAAACAGAAATTCTATCATCGGGTACAGGTAACTTGCTATTCGGGTAAAACAGCGTTTGAACTCGAATAGTACCGGGACTTAGGATGGTTGAGGCGAGATTTTTTGTGAGTTGGTGGCGAAATCGGTGTCACCACTTTGGTTTGATATCGGCTTGTCGGCGAATGCAAATCCCTGTGGTTATAACCACCATCACTAATGCATCACATGGTGACAATTCTAATGAAATCACACATGAATATGGCTGAGTTCAAATATGGCATTTATCTCAAAGATTATCAGCCGTTCCAGACTGAGTCAGCTAAGTATGCAAACGGCACATGCCAGAGCTCCAAATGATGTACCAATGCGACTGGACCGTAGTGATGCAGTATTGCGGGTCTTATCAGACCTGTCTGCTCCGTGTTATACTATAAATCATCAGTAGTCCGTGTTGAATGGTTTCGTCTCCGCAACATAAGCGGGTCCGCTAATACCTGAATGAACATTCGGTGGAATCACTGATGCAGGCTATGGGAATAGTTTTCTTATTGGACTATCTAGACGTCAGCTATCACCTTCCTGAAAGTGTGCATCTAAGCTGTTGAACGAATCTCAAGCATATCTGATGTGACAATGTAACAGCGCTTAAAGGCATAATGATTAATGTTTGTTTCACCCCCAACAAACGCATACATGCACGCATGCACTTGCGAACACATACACACACCACCTCTCCACCTCTCCACCCCCCCCCCCACCTCCCCCTCCCCACCACACCCCAAACGTTTAAGTCAGATTTACAACCTTTCGGCCACTCGGGACGTGAACACTAAACCACTTTAAGCAAATGAAATTCATCCCTTTTCACTCGTACCAGATTAATTGTAGCCCAATTTACATAAACCTTTAGAATCCCTATTAAGTTCCGAACGGGTCAGTTTCCAAATTATACAGTCCTTTACCAAACCCAATCCTTTGATGAAAACATTCAAGTCCCGTCAATTCCCTTAACAATTAACTTAGACCCGTTTGATCTCCAATTAAAGCTCCGAATGACCCCAAGCCCCGGATTAACCAATCACAGCTCACCACATCAAGCCACCCGCATCTTTCACTATAAATACGACAGCATCAGACACACAAAAATATTCTCAATCCGACATATTCATCCGACAATAAGAAACCGAACAAGAACCCGAACGTGCCAGTCAGCCGCGACCAAATAAAGAAAATAGAAATTCGTATAAAATCTCGGGTATTTCTAGCAGGACTTCAACCCTCAGTTACCATCAATATCGTCGGCGACCAACGAATAATCGTCTCTCTAGTACCTCATCACTTCCCGACGCAAACACGTGACCCAACCGGTCATATTTGTATAGGGCGCCCTCTAAAATGATGGCGTTACGCGTAGTTCCTCTAATCTGCCTAATTTGTTTTCTAAAACCATCAGTTATGTTTTGGTGTAATAACAATATGGTTGATAGGGGACGTTATACGACATCAATAGGAAGTGAAAAAGGGAGTGAAATAAAAAACGAAATGCTAATGCAATATAGATGACGTCACACGAATTTCCGTTATATTCCAGACGCCCTCTGTGGGAAGCAGAGAACGAAACGCATCCTAATGGTTTCGTAGGACGAATTAGCCATTTATTGTGGAGACACATAGACATCTTAACAAAATCCGAATTGAGTAGTTCATAAGCCCGCAAGTGAAATGGTGAGGAAGAAGATGAGGAGTTATTTATAATATTCGGAATTGCTAAATTGGCAGTGATAAGAATCTGCAAAAACAATCTACAAAAAACCAGCACTTCACATTCGTGATTGTGCATGGATAAGCTAATTGGAAGTTGGCTGCCCTGACCAGAGGCAGCGCAATGTGGCATAATTGTCGTTGAGAGGTCAGCTGGTCCAGGGCGATGAGCAGCTAAAAAGCGAGTGGATATAGAATGGAGGTAGAAAACCTTGCGTTCCAAGAAACAACAAAACCCTTTCATGCTGCGTGCGAAGTCTCGTGTAGATTGTCTGTGGCTGCTCCAGCTCCACCTGCGCGCTTTCACAGCGAGTGTTCTAATGGTACATGTACAGGTTGTATAGGATTGTTGCTTCAAATGCAGCTTTAATATTACTCTCTCATGCAATGTACGTGGTCTGTTGTGCGGTAGCATCTAAGATAAGGACGGGAAGATTATAACAAAATTATTGTACATATAGGATATCCGCCGAAGTGCATGACTTTTTTAAGACAACGTCGTTCAACAGTATGGCGCTGTTTCCCGGAAGTGATGGTGTCATTCCCTGGAAATAATGGCACTGGTTCCTGTAAATGTTGGTATTGCTCCCAAGGCAGACGGTTCTGCTCCATAGCTAATGTGCTGCTGACTATGAATGATAGTGCTGTTTCCTGAAAGCATCGAGATTGTTCCCTTGAACCTGAGGGTAATTATGGCGAGGTCACATTGTTTTGTGAAACAGATGTAGTCTTCTGCTAATATTCATGCAGCTGGCAAAGCTCTCATTATCTGTTCTTAAAACTTGATGATAAAGCTACCTCAATTAGGCAATAGCTTCATTGCATATTTGCGACTCGATTACCACGTTTGTAGGCAATCAGTATAGACCAGTGAAATCAAACTTTATTCAATATTACTTCATATAACCAAGCAAATATGTAACGTAGTGCAAATCTCTATTCTCATTGACATTGTTTCCTGGAACCGTTGTTAAGTTTGCAAAGAAAGGTAGAAATGGTAGACATGTTTAACGGCTTAGATTTTGATGATGACGCACAGCGCAACAGATAAATACTGTACTACCATATCAAAGACGACTATTGGATAAATTGCCTTGTTTACGTGTGGCTTATTCGCTGGACAAAGAACAATGCTCTTGGGATGTAGACTGCGAGAGATAACTCGATTGTGTTTCATCCATGACTCCAGTCGATGAAGCTCATGATAAAATTATATGCAGATAACATTATCACCAACCATAACATGCACTGATGCAATCTGGCTACTATAGCGAAGTAATGTTTAGATACTCAACAAGCGTTCAGTTATACTTACACATTGACACCCCGTATCATTCGTGAATTCTGGATTCTGGTGGTACAAAATATATTTCATTAATACTGATAGTATTTTTTGACTGTTCCATGTACTCCACAATGAATCATTTCAGTTTTAAGAACGGCATTTCATGTGATGACGAAGGTCTTTGAAGGTCAGGAAATAGTCCGATGACGTCAAATTATTATTTGGTTCATTTGTTGGAATCAGTAAAGGATTTAGCCATAATGGCTTACGTGGAACAAGTTTGTATGTTCAAATAGGTGTAAGTTAATTTAATGATTATTATTTCATAGATTTGAGAGGGTTCCGATAGAATGAAAGTTGACGCGTAATATATTATGTTGACAGTGCCATAGTGTATGTAGTTTTGCTATATTTCGATGATCTCTATGGTCTTTGGGGTAATTGTTCTGTTAGTATATTTACGAGTATTGTCTTAGTCTAAGCTATGAAAGTTTGTGATTATTTTAATAAGTTGTACAAGTTACAGCAAATAAATTGCTTGGCTGAATTTCCAAACACATGCATCGGTGTTTATTTAGAAATTCTACAAGATATGTGTGTTTCTATTGTCGAGATAATATGCTGTTGGGTAACCCATTGGCTGACGCATCAATTGATTGTTTCTGAATTAATTTTTGGCTTTTTGGTGTACCGGCTAGCTTGCACTAGCTTGTGCATTGTTTTTTTGAATGAGCATTCTTCATGATTACCTTACATGTATTAGATGTTTGTCTTTAACTACATAGTAAATATGTGAGCTTAACCTACAAATATCTCATAGCAAAGGAATGATCCAGGACTTTGTTATTATAGACGAGCTAGTGAGGATAGATCCCTTGTGAAAATGCGCAGTAACAATGCAAAACAAAATCCATATAAATCATGGCTTGTGATGTGTAAACAACGCTCGGATGATTGGATCATTTACTTGCCGAAGCTGTGGCTGTATGACGTACGGTGCTGACAATAACCCCACTGCTGCCAGAGAGGAAGATGACCAGATACAGCTGACAATAACCCCACTGCTGCCAGAGAGGAAGATGACCAGATACAGCTAATGATGGAAGGCGACGTGAGGGATGCCACAATGAGTATAAGATTGGAGGTTTGCTGTTCCATCTGGCTTACGCCCCCGCATGCCAATAAGACAAACCAGAGACACACACACACGTACGTACGCACACACAAACATACACAGAAACACACTTATCCACAGAAGCACACACATTTCTACACACACATACGCATGCACACACACACTCAAGAGCATGCACACAGACGATACCGTACACATGCACGCCAACGCACAATCACAATATCGCATGCATTACCAACTACAAACACACACACCCCCTTGCCTGATTGATACCTGTATTGATCACCTGTATACCTGTATTGATCACCTGCTGTATTGGTAACAGGTTGTCCGCTGCCTGCACAGAACCCCGCGCACTGATGCAATGGAACGATTGTTACAGCTTAAACAAGGCAGTTCTCAATCGATTATTGTCTATCTCAAAGGCTCATGGATTTCTAGATTTATTGCTTCAACAATTGACTGCTATCGTTGATCTCTATAAACGTTATGCGGTATGGGTTATATATCTTTCTCCCATTGATGGAATATTGCCTCGTATAGTTTCATATGAAGCAGACGCCCCTTCAGGTCAGCCATATTGCCGTACGTATTACAGTATGTTTCTGCTGTGCACCACTAGGAAGAGAAGCCTTGGTATACTTCATTTTCTATGGGAGTTTTAGGAGTACCTTGATCAAATAAAGCAGCCGCAGTTCTGCATTGGATGTATGACGAAACATAGAGGTGATTGCATCATTGATACCAGGTACTGTGTCACGCAGGTCGACACAGACCACTGCCTCTTTTCGCTACTTTGTCTTGATACTGCTTGTGAGTATGCAGCTCAAGATATCCACGAGTCTCGTTAGTATTCCAAGAATTCACATGATTATTGGACAATTTAGTTGTGGGTTATTAGACGAGCTCAACGCACATACATCCTGGATTCCGTACTCATGACAGTCGTAATGACACCAGACGGATTGATCTGCAGTCGTACATTTATCTCCTTGTTAAGGCAATGGGTAGTCAGCATCATTACAGCAGCTGCTGTATCATCCATGTTGATTCATGCCTCGTATTTTATCGACATCAGAGACCACTCGCTCATTTCCCACACCATCTGTAAGTAATATACAGCGTTTTTTTGGCAATGACTGGAGCCTGAGTGGTGATTGCTACGCGGGTTTATTTCGTTAGCAGCCAGGCATAGACCAGTCAAACCGATTAGGGCAAGGTTCTCTCGTAATTAGCTGCCTTATTAAGGTAACAATATGCGAGCGAGGCGACGACTGCCTATGTCTGTACAAATTACACGTCATAAGGAGGTTATAAAGTTGTCATAACAGCGAATAATAACCATTATCTGAGACAGCATGGATCATTTGTCTCTCAGACTATTCGGCTGGTAATGGCAACAAAATCATACGACGAACCCCTTTCATATTCGTCACAACCGGTGAGAAACATTTTGTCGGACTGGACTACGTACATGTTATGAAATAAGTATTTTCTATGTCTGCTGGTGCAAATAAGCACTAAACAAAGACGGATCCCAGCCTCTGAGAGATATATATAGAGATATATATATATATATATATATATATATAGATATATATATAGATAGATATATATATATAGATATAGATATATAGATATATAGATATATATCTCATAGAGATATATAGATATGAGATATAGAGAAAGCTATATATATAATATATATATATATATATATATTTATATATATATATATATATATATATATCTATGTATATATATATATATTCTATATCTATATCTATATATATATATATATATATCTATATATATATATATATATCTATATATATATATATATATATATATATGCGTATATGCAACGAATTTTTTTATCCCATTTTTCCAAAGTGCAATGTTTCATTGCACGCATCCTGTCCCCTATCAGCCAACTGATGCAAAATAGCATCGAGAAGATTGCTTCGCATTTTCTTCCGAGTGGGACCTTATCGGTGGATTTTTTTTTTGCGCTCATGCAAGCCGGCGCAATGAGTTATGGCCGCCGTTGGTTATTTATCTCCATTTTGAAACACATTTCACAAAGCAATGATGAAAATCCTTGTATTTGACCTTTAAAAATGCAAGTCCAGTAAATGTGGAATGTAAATTACAACATGCAGCTTGTAGAATTTAGCGGAATACATATGGGTACAATCATATCTAACATTGACGCGATCACATTACTTCATCAAGCTTATCCATGATTTTAACCAAAAGACAAGAAATCTCACACAGCGATAGCTAGGGGCGGAGTGGGGGCTGTGTGAAAAGGAGACACGTGATATGATATGAATGCAGCCCTTCTGTACCAGCACAATGATCGAAAGTGGTGGGACATGTGCTTAACCGTCACCATTTATGGCGCCGATAGAGATCAACATATGCTTTCAAATATCTTTCCAGTTGAATCCATAAATGTTAAAAGAATAATAATGGTATGACAGTCTTAACACAGCTGACATTTTATAACTTGATGTATATTTTGAAACACATATACGGCATTATTCAGAAGTGATGCTATTGTGGGAATAATGTTTTTAAATTGTCCCGGACTGACGGTAAGCAACCCTTTCTGAGGTCCAGATAGTTTAGATGTAATAATAATTCCATAACGGAAATATAGAATCATATCGCAGAAATCGTGTCACTTTGAGGACACTGGAAATGAGACTGGTAGATTTGTGTTGTTTACGCTGACCTAAAGTATCGATGACGGTCATCTTATTTGCATGCACTCAGGATACACAACAATTTCCACATTTTTGTTGTTTAGGTAGTTGCAAGTATTATCTGTGGCAATCTTCAGCTGCTGATTTATATCCATAACAACACAATGCGAGAGGTAACTTCTTTGAGTTTATCTACGCGTCCAGCCGACAATGCAAATAGTACCATTAATAGTCAATAACTATATTGGCAGCACTTAAACGCACCCATGCGCTATGGTAGTTGGCATAATGGCTTCTGTCCATGAACTGCTGGGTATCTACTTGGACAGAAACGATATTGATGTATAACTGTACATGTTGTGATGAATTGCACTGTTTGTGTCGTCCCAGACCCTGTTATGCCGCAAACGGCTTGCAAACAGGTACATCTATCACGAATGTGCCATTACATGGCATAAGTAGCCAAAAAACGGCACTAATTTGATCTAACGAACAAACGACTATTGCTACTGTACAACTGCCGGTAGAATGCTTCAAGATGACCCGAAGACGCTCCAGGTGCAATGCAATCAATTGATCAGCTCAATCCACGAACAAGTTTTCATGTTTCTCTCTTAACTAGTATTGTTCTTCCAGTGTTTTTATTTATATACACTTGGACAAAAATTAGACACTACTACAACCAAGTAAAACGAGGCTTGCAATCAACAAGCCGCAAGTGCGCTGTCATTAACGGTCTGACATTGAATAATTGCAGTTTTGCGAGCATTGCTATTTGCAAATACGCAAAAACGCACACTCTTTTCCAGGGCGATACACCGCAGCCAAATGTCCATGCGGACAACCAATGCAACGGACAATTAAATGTCAATCTATAATAATAAAAAAAGTGGTTCTTAGGCAAATACGCTTGTGATATCTAATATTATCCGTGGCGAGCCTGCTACCTTACATATCGTTGTTAGGATCATAAAATGTGTGTCAAAAACTGATTGAGTGGGCTCAGCATACAAATATTTGCCACACATGGTAATATACTGAAAAGGCTCTGTCACAATTTACTGCCGGATCGTGACATCAAAAAATTAAATTAATTCTCCCGATGCAATACAAATGCGCAGTAATGCCAAACATAACCCATAAAAACCAATGACTTCATTCATTGCCGTAGCATTTTAATCGCACGTTGCTTTATGTGTAATACCGGATCACAGTCCACATTTGCATCCAGCAGATAACAAGGGCGCCATTGCATTTTCCCACCAAATTGCATCTGCTGCTGCGTATCTCGTTGACTTGGGCATGTAGTGTACTTATTCAATTCCATATTACACATCCTCGTTTCAACTCATGCTAATGTTCGCAATCAATCTCGAGGCAACTGTGCCTGGTATGCGACAAACAATCAAGTAATTCGTGAATAAGCCTTGGCTAATATTATCTCTCTTCTGTTATAAAGGCAATGGCTAGTCGCATTGTATCGAGTGATATATAATTAGACGTTGAGCCCATGCATAGACCCCAAAGTAGAATAAATATTTCCTGGACGATGAATAAGTCAAATCATGTTATACTGCAATAAAACAGACTAACAGCTCCATTTACTGCGAGAAACTTAAAACTCAATTTGTAGTGATGATTCTGCTTGGATAAAAACATATTGAATTGTGAACTGCTTCTGACCCAAGATCCTCGTGAAAAAAGTAATTCGCGATTCTTAAATTAATCAATCAAGATCTAAATTCTTCCGTTTGTAATTGTTTTGACAGATATGCAATTGCTCAGTCTTGAACACATAAAAGCGCCGGGCAAATACATATATCTCTTTATACACAATGCATTATCTCTGTGGCACATTGAAATGCATTGAAGTGTTGCAGTTCCGCTGTCAAATCTACATGAAATGACTCAGACCATCGGAACATACAAATACAATATATCATCCGGTCGGTGTTTACTGAAGGATATAGATAAATAGGTGTTCATCTCGGAATATGCGACGAAGCGTATAAACATCGATTTGAGGCTTTGCCTTGAAACGACTTATTGCCAGACAATGTTATTCAGCTATTTGCTGAGATATATTACCACTTGACAATAATGCTCCGTTTTCATATAACTGATGCCTTTGGTAGAACAACTCCTTCGGGCGGTTCCTGGAGTAAGCTTCCAGGATACTATTGATCGGAGACAGCATTATGAAGTGTCTTCTAATAATGAGTTGCAAAGGTTTCATATGTTTTGTCTTCAATTATTGGGCAGATGGCGTTTTGTACAGACATTTGCACTCTGTTAGTGTAAACAAATCTTTAAGCTCTTATAGGATGCTACAGTAAATGATTTTATGATGCAAGTTTTTTTAATGACTCTTTATTTGTATCGATAGTATCGAAAAAGGATTATAAATCAAAGCTCATTACATTATATAATGGGTTCTATAAATTGAAACCCATTATGTTGAATCTGAATGTACCACAAAGCTGACAATGATAATGAGGGACTTCCTTTACTTCGAATTCGGCAATATTGATTAGTAATTAGTCTGTGCAAGTGGTGCACGCAAAGAGGATATGGTGATGACGTCAAAGCATCTAACAGGCACAGATAGGTAGCAATGAACTGCCGCATTGTGTGTATTTGCTGTTAGCAGACAGTACCAATACTGCTTCCTCACGCCATCAAAACAGCATGAGATTCTGGACTTCGCTCTGATTCATTTGCGTCACGTCAAGCACCTTGCTTGCGAAGATGTTTCGACACAGCATTGGGAAATGGATCAATATTTAGTGGCAAAATTATTTTCTTAATAATATTATCTTCTTAAATTTACCTTTATTGTTTCATTGCGCTGTTGAAGACTATTCGAACAGATGCGACTGTGTAATATAATTGAAAAAGAATGGTGCGTTTGGGAGAAGATAGCGAGAATTTTATTTGATGCAGACTAGTTTGATGGCGTTGTTGGCATAATATATACTTACTAATTATGATATGTAATTGTTAGCTAGATGTTTATGGCATATGTTAGTGTTGTTTATACGTGATTGTTGAGACATATTTCCTAAATTTCTTTCGGAAAAGATTTTAGCTGTTAATCATTCCAAATAGTATTTTCAATTATAGGCAACATCTATTAACAATATTTGTTTATTATGATTACCCTATGAAGAAATAAGGTGATTAGGTTTAAGTCACTTTACTTGCTAATTATAATATGTAATTGTAGGCTAGATGTTAATGACATATGTTAGTGTTCTTTAGACGGTATATTGGATCATGTGTTGAAAGTAGATTGTACGGAGACATATTTCCAAAATTCTTTCGAAAACATAGCCGTTAATCTTTATTTTAGTATTCACTCGCTCTATTTTAATCTCAATTGTTCACAACTATCATTTTCAACTATATGCTCCACCTATTAACATTATTTGTTAACTGTGATTATCCTAAGTAGAAATAATTCACTTAGTTTAATATAATATAGTATATGTTTGTACGCTTGTTGCTTTATTACAAACATACAGCAGATGATTAAAGATACAGTTGTACGATATTATTGTTTATTGCCAAAGAAAGCCTTTAACAAAGATAATTATTGTGGTATTTCGTGTATTAGTGCAGTGCGATCCGGGGTTTTGTATCGTGCGTTGAAGACAGGTAAGTGTACGTGGCATCAGAGACAGCTATCCCAATCCACGATCAATTGACGGGCGATAATTACGTCACCGTGTTTTAATCCCCGGATCTATTACGTACCTCCATCCCACCTGGTAACAGAGATATGGTTGCCCGGTTTCTGAATCTCCAACATGTAGCCACTCTGTCGCGGGCCTCAGTCCGTCAACGGGCTGAATACAGCACCGTATAGTTTAACACGACATCAACTCCCAGCGAAAGCAGGGCACTGCGCCATGTGCAACATTGTCCAACTTACCCTTTTTCATCCTCAGTATAAAAACAATTTAATGAATAAACCAAGTGATCAAACATGATGGATAAGATGTCTATCGTGCCATTGTTTTCGACATTTGTGTAATTAATCATGTAACTAGTTTCTGTCTAATTTGTATCATTCAGGCAATGAGTTCTTTAGCGCATCTAAAACGTTGAAATGATGTTCCATATGCAATTGGGGACTGAAACCAAACATGAAACATGTCAGGTCGTCACTACCAGGTGGCGATAAAATAACAGTTAACAACAGTCGCCGAACACAAATGCCAAAATCAAATCACACATATACTACTGTGGTAGTCATAAATGTACGAATGTGCGTTCAAGAGGCGAAGTGTCAACATTCGGGATTATGAAATACAGCTTTTAGCCTCATAATACTACCGCTCAGAACAGTTAAATTCGTTGTAGTCCAGTCCAGTGCCGCCTGTAGTGACGAATCAACGCATTGCTAGATTGTTTTTGTTAACCATATGTTAACATCCCTAGATGGACTGCTGAGGCGAATTCTGTGATTTATTTGGGCGTCATTTACAAGCAAGACACGACCTAACGACCACGCAAAGGTTTCACAAATATGATTTTAAAAAAGTAGACGGATCCAATATTCTGCGGCTATGACACGACGAATGCCTGGATCGTGCCATAAAACGAAACAAGCATCATATTATTCAAACAGCGGATCAGTCTGGGTTCGTTCATGCATCAAGAGTGGCCGAATTTCAAATGCTGTAATGAGGCTCAAGCAATAGACTCTCGCATGATCTGGACAATATCAGTCTCCATTATATTAAGCCAGTGTTTCTTGATCATTATTGTTAGCTAATAGGACCCATATTTTTATCTTAATTTAAACGCAGTCTTGTGGTGTTTCGATAATCAGCCATGAATAAAATTACATTAATTCAGTTATAGCAATGCTGATACTAAAACAATTGTAATGAAATATTGTGGAATGGGGATATATTTTCACAGAGTAATAGTTGACTGTAGCTTTCTCGGAAATATTACATCACAGCGGAAACGATAGCGTTGCATTTTTGTTGATAATTGACAATGCCATTTAACAAGCTTTTCTACAAATCAGATATAAAACGATGCCATGGCTGTCCACAAACGAATACAGCGCCGACATGGCTTCATCAGCTGTAAGGATCTACAAATGTAGCACCCGATCCCGTATCCGTGAGTCCAGTCTAACCATATAATGAGCCGGTTATGGTGTTATGACGGTATTTTCAAAATTTCCATACCAAGGTCCTTATTCCACACGTAAATTATTCAGATCTTTGACCACTTTTGATCCTAACAATTCTTTACAAACTCTATCCCTTTTATCTATATTTTGGTAACAACAATATTTTTAATCCCTTTGATCTAGAACAATCCCCCACAATTAATTAGAATTGACACTAATACCTGGCGTCCCCAGCCCCCAACCAATCACTCACTTACACTCCAACCAGTCGTGACCAGTCGTGACCAATGACGAAGAAGCTTGTCAGGAGAGGCGGAGACTGTACGAGAGACAACAAACCAAAATTATCCAGATTATACAAGTCTTCGAGTTTTGCACAACAACCAACTTCTAAGAAACTACAAAAGACTCTTAGCACAACTGGTGGAAAATCAGGGTACAAAAAGATTCCCAGAACACAGCCTGCCCCCTAGCGGTCAACTGAAGCATAATGGCATCGAGAAGATGGCTTTGTATTTTCTTCCGAGTGGGACCTTATCGGTGGATTTTTAGTGCTCATGCGTGCGAGCCCAATGAAGTACGATGAAAATCGTTGTATTTGACATTTAAGATAATAATCCTAGATCTTAAAAATACCAGTCCAGTAAATGTGTAATGCAAATAACAACATGCAGTTTGAAGCCTACTCAACAAATGCTGGTTTGTAACAACTGTAGAATTTTGCGGGATACATATGGGTACAATGATATCTAACATTGATGCGATCACTTCATCAAGCTTATACATGATTTTAACCAAAAGACAAGAAATCACACAGAGCGATGGCTAGGGGGGGGGGGGGTGGCTGTGTGAAAAGGAGACTCGTGATATGCTTTGAATGCAGCCCATTCTGTACCAGCACAATGATGAGAAGAGGCCGCCCATAAATACTTTTAACAGTTTAATATAGCTTACTAGACTATCATGATTAAAACCATTGAAATGTCCGAACAGCAAAAGTGTCTGGGTTAATATAAGAAGGTTCATTTACTTAAACCACATTTTCATGCGTGCAACAAGGCCTTCTTCGCCGCTTGATAAATGTTTTAATATATCAGGATATAATTGCATTTACGAAGGACAAGACTATTGATGACGGGTGTTTAAATCATCATGTTTGCATGCAGGAAGGATACACCAGAATTTCCACATTTTTGTTGTTTAGGCAGTTGCAACTTGAAGTATTATCTGTGGCAATATTCAACGGCTGATTTATATCCATGACAACACATTAGAGCTCCATAAAACAGAAGTATCAATTAAAATTATCTCAATTGTAATAAATACATTAAGCATATAAATTCAATTCAAAGAGGTAGTTCATAGAAACAAGAACAGAGATTCGTGTACCAATTTTCTGCACTTTTGCTGTCTCGTCACGTGCCCAATGATAGAGCTTTCAATGTGCCACAGAGATAATGCGTTGTGTATAAAGAGATATACGTATTTGCCCGGCGCTTTTATGTGTTCAAGACTGAGCAATGCATGCCAACACAAGACATTTAAGGGCTGAATGCGTTATACGCACTAAATCGGGTCTTATCAATTAACCAGCTAACAATATTCACAACGACGGCAGTGAACTTCCTCGCCAATCATTGGAAGGAAGCTTGCTAGGATATGTGTTATCCTGTATAAAATATATTTGTATATTACGAATTAATCTGTTAAGTGTTAAGCATATCGTATTGTATCCTCTGTCTGTGTGTTTTCCAACCCCTTTCATGCTCCACGCAAACGTCTGCATATCTGTCAACAAAATTTCAGACGGAAGAAACTAGATCAAATCAACGTGCGATTAAAATACTAAGGCAAGGAATGAAGTGATGGTTTTTATGGGTTTA
The DNA here is from genome assembly GCA_034190875.2 of Urechis unicinctus. Classification (NCBI taxonomy): domain Eukaryota; kingdom Metazoa; phylum Annelida; class Polychaeta; order Xenopneusta; family Urechidae; genus Urechis; species Urechis unicinctus. The sequence continues at coordinate 12,015,364 of CM067344.1, forward strand.
TGTTTTTATGGGTTATGTTTGCGCACTTTCATTGACATTGCACCAGGAGGATGAATTTAATTTTTTGTTGTCACGATCCAGCAGTACGTCGTGACAAAGCCTTTCCCGTATATTACCATATCTGTTTAATATTTACATGATGAGCCCACTCAATTAGTATTTGACACACATGTTATGATCCTATCATGATAAATACTCATCGTGAAGCGCATTGCCAGATTGGTTTTGTTAACCATAAGTTAACATCCCTAGATGCACGGCTGAAGCGAATTCTGTGATTTATGTGGGCGTCATTTACAAGCAAGACACGACCTAACGACCACGCAAAAAGGTTTCACGAATATGATTTTAGAAAGTAGACGGATCCAATATTCTGCGGCTTTGACACGACGAATGCCAGGATCGTGCCATAAAACGAAAAAAAACACCATACTATTCAAACAGCGGATCACTCTGGGTTCGTTCATGCATCAAGAGTGGCCGAATTTCAAATGCTGGTATGAGGCTCAAGCAATAGACTCTCGCATGATCTGGACAACATCAGTCTCCATTATATTAAACCAGTGTTTCTTGATCATTATTGTTAGCTAATAGGACCCATATTTTTATCTTAATTTAAAAACGCAGTCTTGTGGTGTTTCGATAATCAGCAATGAATAAAATTACATTAATTCAGTTATAGGAATGCTGATACTAAAACAATTGTAATGAAATATTGTGAAATGGGGATGTATATTCACCGAGTAATAATTGACTGTAGCTTTCTCGGCAATATTACATCACAGCGGATACGATAGCGTTGCATTTTGGTTGAGAATTGACTATGCCATTTTACACAAGCTTTTCTACAAATCAGAAATAAAACGATGCCATGGCTGTCTACAAACGAATACAGCGCCGTCGTGGCTTCATCATCTTCAGGATCTACAAATGTAGCACCCAATACTGTATCCATGAGTCCAGTCTAACCATTTAATGAGCCGGTTATGGTGTAATGACGGTATTTTTAAAATTGCAATATCAAGGCCCTTATTCCACACGTAAATTATTCAGATCTTTGACCCCTTTTGATCCTAACCATTCCTTACAAACTCTATCCCTTTTATATATCTTATGGTAACAACAATATTTTTAATCCCTTTGATCTAGAACAATCCCCCACAATTAATTAGAATTGACACTAATACCTGGCGTCCCCAACCCCCAACCAATCACTCACTTACACTCCAACCAGGTGACCAGTCGTAACCAATGACGAAGAAGCTTGCCAGGAGAGGCAGAGACTGTACGAGAGGCAATAAACCAAAAGTATCCAGATTATACAAGTCTTCGAGTTTTTTTTCACAGCAACCAACTTCTAAGAAACTACAAATGACTCTTAGCACAACTGGTGGAAAATCAGGGTACAAAAAGATTCTCAGAACACAGTCTGTCCCCTAGCGGTCAGCTGAGGCAAAATGGCATCGAGAAGATGGTTTCGTATTTTCTTCCGAATGGGACCTTATCGTTGGATTTTTGGCGCTCATGCGTGCCGGCCCAATGAATTACGATGGAAATCGTTGTATTTGACCTTTAAGATAATGATCCTAGGTCTTAAAAATACCAGTCCAGTAAATGTGTAATGCAAATAACAACATGCAGTTTGAAGCCTACTCAACAAATGCTGGTTTGTAATTACTGTAGAATTTAGCGGGATACATATGGGTACAATGATATCTAACATTGATGCGATCACATTACTTCATCAAGCTTATCCATGATTTTAACCAAAAATGTTTTTACATCACACACACAGCGATGGCTAGGTGGGTGGATGGCTGTGTGAAAAAGAGACACGTGATATGATTTGAATGCAGCCCCTTCTGTACCAGCACAATGATGAGAAGAGGCCGCCTATAAATACTTTTAACAGTTCTATATAGCTTACTAGACTATCATGATTAAAACCATTGAAATTTTCGAACAACAAAAGTGTCTGGGTTAATATAAGAAGGTTCATTTACTTAAACCACATTTTCATGCGTGCAACAAGGCTTTCTTCGCCGCTTGATAAATGTTTTAATATATCAGGGTATAATTGCATTTACGAAGGACAAGACTATTGATGACGGGTGTTTAAATCATCATCTTGTTTGCATGCAGGAAGGATACACCAGAATTCCCACATTTTTGTTGTTTAAGCAGTTGCAACTTGAAGCAATATATATGGCAATCTTCAGGTTCTGATTTATATCCATAACAACACAATGCGAGAGGTAATTTCATTGAGTTTATCTACGCGTCCAGCCGACAATGCAAATAGTACCATTAATTGTCAATAACTATATTGGCTGCACTTAAACGCACCCATGCGCTATGGTAGTTGGCATAATGGCTTCTGTCCATGAACTGCTTGGTATCTACTTGGACAGAAACGATATTGATGTACAACTGTACATGTTGTGATGAATTGCACAGTGTTTGTTAATCCCAGACCATTCTATGCTGCAGACGGCTTGCAAACAGGGACATCTATCACGTATGTGCCATAACATGGCCAAAGTAGCCAAAAACGGCATGAATGATTGATCTATGGAACGAATGACTATTGCTACTGTTCGACTGCCGGGAGAATGCTTAAAGATGACCCGAAAACGCTCCAGGTAAAATGCAATCAAATACTCAGCTTCTTCAATCCCACGAACGAGATTTCATGTTTCTTACTCTACTAGTATTGTTTTTCCAGTGTTTATATTTATATACACTTGAAAAAAAGTCCAAAAATGATTTTGAAAAAATCAAATTAGTCACCACCACAACCAAGCAAAACGTGGTTTGCAATCAACAAGCCGCAAGTGCGCTGTTATTACCAGTCTGACATTAAATAATTGCAGTTTTGCGAGCAATACTATTTGCGAATACGCAAAAACGCACACTCTTTTCAGGGAATTAGAGCTCCATAAAACAGAAGTATCAATTAAAATTATCTCAATTGTAATAAATACATCAAGCATATAAATTCAATTCAAGAGGCAGTTCATAGAAACAAGAACAGAGATTCGTGTACCAATTTTCTGTACTTTTGCTGTCTCGTCACGTGCCCAATGATAGAGCTTTCAATGTGCCACAGAGATAATGCGTTGTGTATAAAGAGATATACGTATTTGCCCGGCGCTTTTATGTGTTCAAGACTGAGCAATGCATGCCAACACAAGACATTTAAGGGCTGAATGCGTTATACGCACTAAATCGGGTCTTATCTATTAACCAGCTAACAATGTTCACAACGACGGCAGTGAACTTCCTCGCCAATCATTGGAAGGAAGCTTGCTAGGATTTGCGTTATCCTGTATAAAAGATATTTGTATATGACGAATTAATCTGTTAAGTGTTAAACATATCGTATTGTATCCTCTGTCTGTGTGTTTTCCAACCCCTTTCATGCTCCACCCAAACGTCTGCATATCTGTCAACAAAATTGCAGACGGAAGAAACTAGATCAAATCAACGTGCGATTAAAATACTACGGCAAGGAATGAAGTGATGGTTTTTATGGGTTTATGTTTTTATGGGTTATGTTTGCGCACTTTCATTGACATTGCACTAGGAGGATGAATTTAATTTTTTGTTGTCACGATCCAGCAGTACGTCGTGACAAAGCCTTTCCCGAATATTACCATATCTGTTTAATATTTACATGATGAGCCCACTCAATTAGTATTTGACACACATGTTATGATCCTATCATGATAAATACTCATCGTGAAGCGCATTGCCAGATTGGTTTTGTTAACCATAAGTTAACATCCCTAGATGCACGGCTGAAGCGAATTCTGTGATTTATGTGGGCGTCATTTACAAGCAAGACACGACCTAACGACCACGCAAAGGTTTCACGAATATGATTTTAGAAAGTAGACGGATCCAATATTCTGCGGCTTTGACACGACGAATGCCAGGATCGTGCCATAAAACGAAACAAACACCATACTATTCAAACAGCGGATCACTCTGGGTTCGTTCATGCATCAAGAGTGGCCGAATTTCAAATGCTGGTATGAGGCTCAAGCAATAGACTCTCGCTTGATCTGGACAACATCAGTCTCCATTATATTAAACCAGTGTTTCTTGATCATTATTGTTAGCTAATAGGACCCATATTTTTATCTTAATTTAAACGCAGTCTTGTGGTGTTTCGATAATCAGCCATGAATAAAATTACATTAATTCAGTTATAGGAATGCTGATACTAAAACAATTGTAATGAAATATTGTGAAATGGGGATGTATATTCACCGAGTAATAATTGACTGTAGCTTTCTCGGCAATATTACATCACAGCGGATACGATAGCGTTGCATTTTGGTTGAGAATTGACTATGCCATTTTACAAGCTTTTCTACAAATCAGAAATAAAACGATGCCATGGCTGTCTACAAACGAATACAGGGCCGTCGTGGCTTCATCATCTTCAGGATCTACAAATGTAGCACCCAATACTGTATCCATGAGTCCAGTCTAACCATTTAATGAGCCGGTTATGGTGTAATGACGGTATTTTTAAAATTGCAATATCAAGGCCCTTATTCCACACGTAAATTATTCAGATCTTTGACCCCTTTTGATCCTAACCATTCCTTACAAACTCTATCCCTTTTATATATCTTATGGTAACAACAATATTTTTAATCCCTTTGATCTAGAACAATCCCCAACAATTAATTAGAATTGACACTAATACCTGGCGTCCCCAACCCCCAACCAATCACTCACTTACACTCCAACCAGGTGACCAGTCGTAACCAATGACGAAGAAGCTTGCCAGGAGAGGCAGAGACTGTACGAGAGGCAATAAACCAAAAGTATCCAGATTATACAAGTCTTCGAGTTTTGCACAGCAACCAACTTCTAAGAAACTACAAATGACTCTTAGCACAACTGGTGGAAAATCAGGGTACAAAAAGATTCTCAGAACACAGTCTGTCCCCTAGCGGTCAGCTGAGGCAAAATGGCATCGAGAAGATGGTTTCGTATTTTCTTCCGAATGGGACCTTATCGTTGGATTTTTGGCGCTCATGCGTGCCGGCCCAATGAATTACGATGGAAATCGTTGTATTTGACCTTTAAGATAATGATCCTAGGTCTTAAAAATACCAGTCCAGTAAATGTGTAATGCAAATAACAACATGCAGTTTGAAGCCTACTCAACAAATGCTGGTTTGTAATTACTGTAGAATTTAGCGGGATACATATGGGTACAATGATATCTAACATTGATGCGATCACATTACTTCATCAAGCTTATCCATGATTTTAACCAAAAGACAAGACATCACACACAGCGATGGCTAGGTGGGTGGATGGCTGTGTGAAAAAGAGACACGTGATATGATTTGAATGCAGCCCCTTCTGTACCAGCACAATGATGAGAAGAGGCCGCCTATAAATACTTTTAACAGTTCTATATAGCTTACTAGACTATCATGATTAAAACCATTGAAATTTTCGAACAACAAAAGTGTCTGGGTTAATATAAGAAGGTTCATTTACTTAAACCACATTTTCATGCGTGCAACAAGGCTTTCTTCGCCGCTTGATAAATGTTTTAATATATCAGGGTATAATTGCATTTACGAAGGACAAGACTATTGATGACGGGTGTTTAAATCATCTTGTTTGCATGCAGGAAGGATACACCAGAATTCCCACATTTTTGTTGTTTAAGCAGTTGCAACTTGAAGCAATATATATGGCAATCTTCAGGTTCTGATTTATATCCATAACAACACAATGCGAAGGTAATTTCATTGAGTTTATCTACGCGTCCAGCCGACAATGCAAATAGTACCATTAATTGTCAATAACTATATTGGCTGCACTTAAACGCACCCATGCGCTATGGTAGTTGGCATAATGGCTTCTGTCCATGAACTGCTTGGTATCTACTTGGACAGAAACGATATTGATGTACAACTGTACATGTTGTGATGAATTGCACTGTTTGTTAATCCCAGACCATTTTATGCTGCAGACGGCTTGCAAACAGGGACATCTATCACGTATGTGCCATAACATGGCCAAAGTAGCCAAAAACGGCATGAATTTGATCTATGGAACGAATGACTATTGCTACTGTTCGACTGCCGGGAGAATGCTTCAAGATGACCCGAAAACGCTCCAGGTAAAATGCAATCAAATACTCAGCTTCTTCAATCCACGAACGAGATTTCATGTTTCTTACTCTACTAGTATTGTTCTTCCAGTGTTTATATTTATATACACTTGAAACAAAGTCCAAAAATGATTTTGAAAAAATCAAATTAGTCACCACCACAACCAAGCAAAACGTGGTCTGCAATCAACAAGCCGCAAGTGTGCTGTCATTACCAGTCTGACATTCAATAATTGCAGTTTTGCGAGCAATACTATTTGCGAATACGCAAAAACGCACACACTTTTCAGGGAATTAGAGCTCCATAAAACAGAAGTATCAATTAAAATTATCTCATTTGTAATAAATACATCAAGCATATAAATTCAATTCAAGAGGTAGTTCATAGAAACAAGAACAGAGATTCGTGTACCAATTTTCTGTACTTTCGCTGTCTCGTCACGTGCCCAATGATAGAGCTTTCAATGTGCCACAGAGATAATGCGTTGTGTATAAAGAGATATACGGATTTGCCCGGCGCTTTTATATGTTCAAGACTGAGCAATGCATGACAACACAAAACATTTAAGGGTTGAATGCGTTATAAACTTCAAAGAGTCTTATCGATTAACCAGCTAATAATGTTCACAACGACGGCAGTGAACTTCCTCGCCACTCATTGGAAGGAAGCTTACTAGGATTTGCGTTATCCTGTATAAAAGATATTTATATATTACGAATTAATCTGTTAAGTGTTAAGCATATCGTATTGTATCCTCTGTCTGTGTGTTTTCCAACCCCTTTCATGCTCCACGCAAACGTCTGCATATCTGTCAACAAAATTACAGACGGAAGAAACTAGATCAAATCAACGTGCGATTAAAATACTACGGCAAGGAATGAAGTGATGGTTTTTATGGGTTTATGTTTTTATGGGTTATGTTTGCGCACTTTCATTGACATTGCACCTGGAGGATGAATTTAATTTTTTGTTGTCACGATCCAGCAATAAGTCGTGACAAAGCCTTTCCCGTATATTACCATATCTGTTTAATATTTACATGATGAGCCCACTCAATTAGTTTTGGACACACTTGTTATGATCCTATCATGATAAATACTCATCGTGAAGCACATTGCCAGATTGGTTTTGTTATTCATAATTTAACATCCCTAGATGCACGGCTGAAGCGAATTCTGTGATTTATGTGGGCGTCATTTACAAGCAAGACACGACCTAACGACCACGCAAAGGTTTCACGAATATGATTTTAGACAGTAGACGGATCCAATATTCTGCGGCTATGACACGACGAATGCCTGGATCGTGCCATAAAACGAAACAAACATCATCCTATTCAAACAGCGGATCAGTCTGGGTTCGTTCATGCATCAAGAGTGGCCGAATTTCAAATGCTGGTATGAGGCTCAAGCAATAGACTCTCGCATGATCTGGACAACATCAGTCTCCATTATATTAAACCAGTGTTTCTTGATCATTATTGTTAGCTAATAGGACCCATATTTTTATCTTAATTTAAACGCAGTCTTGTGGTGTTTTGGTAATCAGCAATGAATAAAATTACATTAATTCAGTTATAGCAATGCTGATACAAAAACAAGTGTAATGAAATATTGTGAAATTTGGATTTATTTTCACAGAGTAATAATTGACTGTAGCTTTCTCGGCAATATTACATCACAGCGGATACGATAGCGTTGCATTTTGGTTGAGAATTGACTATGCCATTTTACAAGCTTTTTAACAACTCAGAAATAAAACGATGCCATGGCTGTCTACAAACGAATACAGCGCCGTCATGGCTTCATCAGCTGTAAGGATCTACAAATGTAGCACCCGATACTGTATCCGTGAGTCCAGTCTAACCATATGAGCCGGTTATGGTGTTATGACGGTTTTTTCAAAATTGCCATATCAAGACCCTTATTCCACACGTAAATTATTCAGATCTTTGACCCCTGTTGATCCTAACAATTCTTAACAAACTCTATCCCTGTTATATATATTATGGTAACAACAATATTTTTAATCCCTTTGATCTAGAACAATCCACCTAAATTAATCAGAATTGACACTTATACCTGGCGTCCCAACCCCTAACCAATCACTCACTTACACTCCAACCAAGTGACCAGTCGTGACCAATGACGAAGAAGCTTGCCAGGAGAGGCAGAGACTGTACGAGAGGCAATAAACAAAAATTATCCAGATTATACAAGTCTTCGAGTTTTGCACAACAACCAACTTCTAAGAAACTACAAAAGACTGAAACAACTGGTGGAAAATCAGGGTACAAAAAGATTTTTAGAACACAACAGGTGTTTGTGGACTGGTGTTTGTGTGATTGTGTGTGTGTGATTGTGATTGTGTGTTTGTGTTTGTGTGTGTGTGTGTGTGTGTGTGTGTGTGTGTGTGTGTGTGTGTGTGTGTGTGTGTGTGTGTGTGTGTGTGTGTGTGTGTGTGTGTGTGTGTGTGTGTGTGTGTGTGTGTGTGTGTGTGTGTGTGTGTGTGTGTGTGTGTGTGTGTGTGTGTGTGTGTGTGTGTGTGTGTGTGTGTGTGTGTGTAACAAAGCCTTATATGATCAGACCAAACTATCATTCTAGTTGTTCTGTTATCAAGTTACAGGGCGTGGTAGCTGAGAAATGACGTCACGAACAAATAAGTTGTAATCCTTGGTGGATTGACAGGAAACCGTCAGACAGTCTACGAGCCTCAATGGTATGATGTGACAATAAAAGGTTGGTGAGGGAACAGTGCCATTATACATTGCCATCGCCCTTAACCTTCACCTTTCCACCTTTGCTTATCATTGAATCATATATCTTTGTGAAAACATTCTGATGACCCATAAACATACAATAACCCTCACTAAATAACACCACATTTGCCCCACTCGATCCTATTGTTTCAAAAGTACAGAGAGAAAGCACATGACGCTTGTTTTATGCAGAAATGTATCGATTTCGCTGGAGGTCGTTCTCTGAATGCAACACATGAAATTGTTCTTTTAATCCAAGTTAATATCGAAAAGTAACTTACGGTACGAGACTTTTTCTGCAATATCTACGCATATGAGCTCTTCAAAGATGTTCACGCTTCACGTCAAGAATATGTATCAATGGACATGATTGATGACGCACAGCGCAACAGATAACTACAGTACTACTATATCGAAGACGACTATTGGATAAATTGCCTTGTTTACGTGTGGCTTATTCGCTGGACAAAGAACAATGCACTTTGTATGTAGACTCCGAGAGATAACGTGATTGTGTCTTGCCTATGACTCCAGTTGACGAAGCTCATGATACAATTATCTCCAGATAACATTATTCCCAGCCATAAGATGCAACGATGCGTTATGTTAGCAGGCGCAATAGCTTCTGTCATTAAACTACCGGGTACCCACTTAGACGTGAGTAACGATATTGATAACTGCCTTAAATCTGGCACATATGGTTAATTGCATTGTTTTGAAAATCCCAGGCTCTGCACAGCTGCACCCGAACCTGCAAACAGGATTCACGTCGGGACATTTGTCATATATCTGTCAAAACAATGCGACACACAGGTTATATTAAATATGTTATATTGGACTATTGCTATCGTAATGTTTCATGAAGAGCCGAAGACAACCTAGTTCATATGCCACAAATAACTCACAAATGGCTCAATGCATACAGCTTAGCAGAGGTACTTACACTAGCATCATCGCATTATACATGTATTGATAGCACAACAAAACACCTTGGCAATAGTTCATTTATTTGCCGAAGCTGTGGCTGTATGACGTAGGGTGCTGAACATAACGCCACTGCTGCCAGAGAGGAAGATGACAATATACAGCGACGTGATAGATGCCACAATGAGAATAAGATTGAAGGTTTGCTGTCAGATAAGCCTTACGTCCCTGCATGCCAATAAGACAAACCAGGAACGCACACACACGTACGCACACACAAACAAGCGATACAATGCTGAGCCATAGGTAGGAACTGGAACCTTTTGATAACAATTAAGGCTTCCGTACTCATAACAGTCGTAATGACACCAGACGGATTGATCTGCAGTCGTACATTTAACTCCTTGTAAAGGCAATGGGTAGTCAGCATCATGTCAGCAGCTGCTGTATCATCCAGGTTGATTCATGCCTCGTATTTTATCGACATCAGAGACCGCTCGCTCATTGCCCACACCATTTGTAAGTAATATACAGCGTGTTTGGCAATGACTGGAGCCTGAGTGGTGATTGCTGCGCGGGTTTATATCGTTAGCAGCGAGGCATAGACATGTCAAACCGATTAGGGCAAGGTTCTCTCGTAATTAGCTGCCTTATTAAGGTAATAACATGCGAGCGAGGCGACGACTTCCTATGTCTATGCAATTACACGCCATAAGGAGGTTATAAAGTTGTCATAACAGCGAATAATAACAATTATCTGAGACATTTGTCTCTCAGACTATTCGGTTGGTAATGGCAACAAAATGATAAAACGAGCCCCGTTCATATTCGTCACAACCGGTGAGAAACATTTTGTCGGACTGCGTACATGTTATGAAATAGTTTTTTATATATGCTGGTGCAAATAAGCACTAAAAAAAAAATATATCCCAGCCTCTCAGATATATATATATATATATATATATATATATATATATATATATATATATATATATATATATATATATATATATATATATATATATATATATATATATATATATATATATATATATATATATATATATATATATATATATATATATATATATATATGCATACATACAACGAATTTTTTTAATCCATTTTTTCCGGAAGTGCAATGTTTAATTGCACGCATCCTGTCCCCTATCAGCCAACTGAGGCAAAATGGCATCGAGAAGATGGCTTCGTATTTTCTTTCGAGTGGGACCTTATCGGTGGATATTTTTTGCGCTCATGCAAGCCGGCGCAATGAGTTACGGCCGCCGTGGGTTATTTATCTCCATTTTGAAACACATTTCAAAAATCCTTGTATTTGACCTTTAAAATGCAAGTCCAGTAAATGTGGAATGTAAATAACAACATGCAGCCTGTAGAATTTAGCGAGATAAATATGGGTACAATCATATCTAACATTGATGCGATCACATTACTTCATCAAGCTTATACATGATTTTAACCAAAAGACAAGAAATCTCACACACAGCGATGGCTAGGGGGGGGGGGGGGGGGGTGTGAAAAGGAGACACGTGATATGATATGAATGCAGCCCCTTCTGTACCAGCACACTGATTGAAAGTGGTCGGCCATGTGCTTAACCGTCACCAACTATGGCGCCGATAGAGATCAACATATGCTTTCAAATATCTTTCCAGTTGAATCCATAAATGTCAAACAAATAATAATGGTATGACAGTCTTAACATGACCTTATATAACTTGATGTATATTTTGAAACACATATACGACATTATTCAAAGTGATGCTATTGTGGGAATAATGTTTTTAAATTGTCCCGGACTGACGGTAAGCAACCCTTTCTGAGGTCCAGATAGTTACTGTAATAATAATTCCATAACGGAAATATTTATCGCAGAAATCGTGTCATTGTGACGAGACTTGTTTGAAAGCAGAGTTTGTGCCGAAATGTCTGCCGCTGACCTAAAGTGTGCATTAATTACTTTTAACAGTTCAATATAGCTTACTAGATTATCATGAATTGTCCGAAGAAAGTGAGTCAATATAAGAATGTTTCAATTTAATCAGAAATAGAGTATTGATGACGGTCATCTTGTTTGCATGTACTCAGGATACACAACAATTTCCACATTTTTGTTGTTTAGGCAGTTGCAACTTGAACTTGAAGTATTATCTGTGGCAATTTTCAGCTGCTGATTTATATCCCTGACAACACATTGCGAGAGGTAACTTCATTGAGTTTATCTACGCGTCCAGCCGAAGATGCAAATAGTACTAATTATTGTCAATAACTATATTGGCTGCACTTAAACGCACCCATGCGCTATGGTAGTTGGCATAATGGCTTCTGTCCATGAACTGCTGGGTATCTACTTGGATAGAAACGATATTGATGTATAACTGTACATGTTGTGATGAATTGCACAGTTTGTGTCATCCCAGACACTGTTATGCCGCAAACGGCTTGCAAACAGGTACATCTATCACGTATGTGCCATTACATGGCCTAAGTAGCCAAAAAAACCGGCACTAATTTGATCTAACGAACGAATGACTTTTGTTACTGTTCGACTGCCGGGAGAATGCTTCAAGATGACCCGAAGACGCTCCAGGTGCAATGCAATCAATTACTCAGCTTCTTCAATCCACGAACGAGGTTTCATGTTTCTTACTCTACTAGTATTGTTCTTCCAGTGCTCATATTTATATACACTTGAAAAAAAGTCCAAAAATGATTTTGAAAAAATCAAATTAGTCACCACCACAACCAAGCAAAACGTGGTTTGCAATCAACAAGTCGCAAGTGTGCTGTCATTACCAGTCTGACATTCAATAATTGCAGTTGTGCGAGCAATACTATTTGCGAATACGCAAAAAAACAGCACACTCAGTTTTCAGGGAATTAGAGCTCCATAAAACAGAAGTATCAATTAAAATTATCTCAATTGTAATAAATACATCAAGCATATAAATTCAATTCAAGAGGCAGTTCATAGAAACAAGAACAGAGATTCGTGTACCAATTTTCTGTACTTTCGCTTTCTCGTCACGTGCCCAATGACAGAGCTTTCAATGTGCCACAGAGATAATGCGTTGTGTATAAAGAGATATACGTATTTGCCCGGCGCTTTTATGTGTTCAAGACTGAGCAATGCATGCCAACACAAGACATTTAAGGGTTGAATGCGTTATACGCACTAAATCGGGTCTTATCTATTAACCAGCTAACAATGTTCACAACGACGGCAGTGAACTTCCTCGCCACTCATTGGAAGGAAGCTTGCTAGGATTTGCGTTATCCTGTATAAAAGATATTTGTATATGACGAATTAATCTGTTAAGTGTTAAGCATATCGTATTGTATCCTCTGTCTGTGTGTTTTCCAACCCTTTCATGCTCTCACCAAACGTGCATATCTGTCAACAAAATTACAGACGGAAGAAACTAGATCAAATCAACGTGCGATTAAAATACTACGGCAAGGAATGAAGTGATGGTTTTTATGGGTTTATGTTTTTATGGGTTATGTTTGCGCACTTTCATTGACATTGCGCCAGGAGGATGAATTTAATTTTTTGTTGTCACGATCCAGCAGTACGTCGTGACAAAGCCTTTTCCGTATATTACCATATCTGTTTAATATTTACATGATGAGCCCACTCAATTAGTTTTTGACACACATGTTATGATGATCCTATCATGATAAATACTCATCGTGAAGCGCATTGCCAGATTGGTTTTGTTAACCATAAGTTAACATCCCTAGATGCACGGCTGAAGCGAATTCTGTGATTTATGTGGGCGTCATTTACAAGCAAGACACGACCTAACGACCACGCAAAGGTTTTACGAATATGATTTTAGACAGTAGACGGATCCAATATTCTGCGGCTATGACACGACGAATGCCAGGATCGTGCCATTAAACGAAACAAACACCATACTATTCAAACAGCGGATCAGTCTGGGTTCGTTCATGCATCAAGAGTGGTCGAATTTCAAATGCTGGTATGAGGCTCAAGCAATAGTCTCTCGCATGATCTGGACAACATCAGTCTCCATTATATTAAACCAGTGTTTCTTGATCATTATTGTTAGCTAATAGGACCCATATTTTTATCTTAATTTAAACGCAGTCTTGTGGTGTTTCGATAATCAGCAATGAATAAAATTACATTAATTCAGTTATAGCAATGCTGATACTAAAACAATTGTAATGAAATATTGTGGAATGGGGATTTATTTTCACAGAGTAATAATTGACTGTAGCTTTCTCGGCAATATTACATCACAGCGGAAACGATAGCGTTGCATTTTGGTTGAGAATTGGCTATGCCATTTTACAAGCTTTTCTACAAATCAGATATAAAACGATGCCATGGCTGTCTACAAACGAATACAGCGCTGTCATGGCTTCATCATCTCTAAGGATCTACAAATGTATCACCATATACTGTATCCGTGAGTCCAGTCTAACCATATAATGAGACGGTTATGGTGTTATGACGGTATTTTCAAAATTGCCATATCAAGGCCCTTATTCCATACCTAAATTATTCGGATCTTTGACCCCTTTTGATCCTAACAAATTCTTAACAAACTCTATCCCTTTTATCTATATTATGGTAACAACAATATCTTTAATCCCTTTGATCTAGAACAACCCCCCACAATTAATTAGAATTGACACTAATACCTGGCGTCCCCAACCCCCAACCAATCACACGCTTACACTCCAACAAGGTGACCAGTCGTGACCAATGACGAAGAAGCTTGCCAGGAGAGGCGGAACCTGTACGAGAGGCAATAAACCAAAATTATCCAGATTATCCAAGTCTTCGAGTTTTGCACAACAATCAACTTCTGAGAAACTACAAAAGACTCTTAGAACAACTGATGGAAAATCAGGGTACAAAAAGATTCTTAGAACAACAGGTGTTTGTGGACTAGTGTTTGTGTGATTGTGTGTATGTGTGTGTGTGTGTGTGTGAGTGTGTGTGTGTGGGTGTGGTGTGTGTGTGTGTGTGTGTGTGTGTGTGTGTGTGTGTGTGTGTGTGTGTGTGTGTGTGTGTGTGTGTGTGTGTGTGTGTGTGTGTGTGTGTGTGTGTGTGTGTGTGTGTGTGTGTGTGTGTGTGTGTGTGCGGCGTGTGTGTATGTGTGTGTGTGGTTGTGTACGAATCGGAAACCATCGGAAACTAGAGACGTTTGCAAAGGCAGTATATCTTCGTTTATTAATGCAGGATGTTGTAACCCACAGGTTGTGTTCACCATGTAAATGCGACCCCGCTCTGAATATTGGCGCCCCCTAGGTGTTTAATTAGTATCACCGGGTGTACAATATAGCATGTCTGCCCACGGTCGCCTGGCAAAGTGTCCAATTACGATTACTGCCCTTGTGGCGATCTATATTATTACAACGATTTTTCGTCTTTTAAAACTGATTGTGAAGAAAGTTAGGTATAGTTATGTTGCATTTTCATCTGTTCAGTTTGTCAACCCTTTTCCTTTGTCTAGAGTGAACAAAGTAACAATCCAATGTCAATGAGATAAGCTAACTTGCCCAAAGCGAGTATTCTCTACCTGAATATATCGACGCCTGCTTTCTCAGTCAATGCTCTCGCCATCATTCACGATTCAGGTTATATAACTAGCATCGAAAATATCAGGTTAGAAAATCAACCTCCATAGACATCCGCGATGAATTGAGATCCGATCCGATGAGACCAGACCCTATCTGTGATTTATCGGTAAAGCTTCTTGTACGTAATTGTTATATGCAGAATTGCATATCATTGCATCTGAATGAACCCTACTGCTGAAGCGAACATCATTACACTCATGCATTTCTTTGTTTGTTTTTCAGCTTTGTTGTTTCTATTTGAGGCAATCATATTCGCGGAAAAAGCGAAAAACTGATTTACAAGCGCTTGGGTTGGTTTTTCTGACCCTAGTCTTAAAAGCAAGCAGTAACTACCAATAACGCTGGGTAGCTACCGCGTTTCTACTTGTTACGTGGTTGTTCTGTATTCGACTAATAATTGTAAAATGTAGTTTCTGTGTTCCGTCTAACCTTACTCTCAACCAAGGAGTGATACGGTTTTAATCACTTACTTCGATACTGACAACACCAGGCTTGTGTGCGAGACTAAGTATTCTTTATCATGCGCTGATGCCTATATAAATCCGTTTAACAACGATCTCCCTCTCATAAAATCTGGCATCACACGGGCAGAGAACAATCGGTCATCTTCACCCCTTCCATGTCACCATCGTGAAAGAGTCCGTATATTTCCATATTAACGATAAGTTTACTTCGCATCCAGAAGCTGACGTCATTGTTCGTGTGTCCTGGCACCGCCCCTCCCCCCCCCCACCTCCTCGTAAACATGATTCGTCTTTATGGGGGAGCCAAGCTCTGTCGAGCGCGATACCCAGCAATCAGCAAAGATTCAACGACGAGTCGAAGGTAAGCCTCGGCGTCAGGTGGTCAGTAGTGTCAGTGCTATTATATAGAGGTAAGTTGGATTAAGTTGCGTTGTGGACAGTCAATATATGATTTAATGGTAGCACCTTCACGCAGGACTAGACTGTAATGCGACATAGTCTTCAGTGTCATGCATAGTGCGCAGTAAAAAAATTAGCTGAAACCACCAAGTTGAAAAACGCATTTAACTTTCGCCACGTACCAAATATTGTGGATCGGAGACCTCGAACAGCATAGCTCATCATTACTTTTCGCTTACTACACTTCGTGAACGCAACAAGTTTCATTAACGATAATTCCTGAGATTTGTCGTTATCATAATAAGTGAGGGTTGACTTGGATTCCACATAATTCAACGGTATTTTCCTCATTGTACTTTAAGAATATTTAAGTGGTATTCCTCCTAGTGGAGCAAATCATGTGGTTAGCTTTAGAACATGTAGCAAGCAATGCAACATAGAACCAGACCATGACACCATACACAGCGATATCTGAGCAATGACTTCATGAATACAGATGCTATAAATATACATATATATATATTTATATATATATACATATATATATATATATATATATATATATATATATATATATATATATATATATATATATATAGATATATATATATAGAGATATATATATATATATATATATATATATATATATATATATATATATATATATCTATATAAGATATATATATATATATATATATATATATATATATATAACGGTTGCATTGAAACGTATATCACTATAAGTTTCTGTGAGGAAGTTTTCATGAATCTGTTTCGTACAGTTATAT
This sequence comes from Urechis unicinctus, assembly GCA_034190875.2. Lineage (NCBI taxonomy): Eukaryota > Metazoa > Annelida > Polychaeta > Xenopneusta > Urechidae > Urechis > Urechis unicinctus. The sequence goes on from CM067344.1 coordinate 12,032,489, forward strand.
ATCGATGTACGCCCCTGCCACTGCCTCGTCGCCCCCCATTGACTTTGACATTCATTTTCACGCATGGGTATTCTGTCTTTTGTTTTTATTGCTTTCGGAATACCCACCTGAGACAAGATGACTAGATGTGACAAACTGTGGCAGATAATGCTAACCCCATCCCACACACGACGCTTACACAAACACATAGAGCAGCCCCAGCAAACACAGCGCAACCTTACCCAAGCACGTGCCCGGGTTCTTACGACCATAGAGTCATTGATATGCATATGTCAAAGTAGGGGGGAGGACTACCCAATGACTTGCTAATACGAAGTTGAATGGTCAACTATTGAAAGCCGATTAAATGAATAATGCGGGGAGCGCATGGCGTTGAGTGAATGTGCGCTCTGTGTTTGTGGGTGTGTTAATGTGTGCACTACAACGAAAGTTTAAAGGAGTCACCATTTACAGTTCAACAATTGCATTTCAGAGTGCTTTGACTACAAATGAAACGTTAAATAATGTAATCCAAAAAGGTTCTTGCGCTTCTATGTCGACATGTAATGCTTCTCTTTGAGGAGTTTTTTTTTTTTTTCCAGCATGCCATGTGGTGGGCGTTATTTTTCAAAGAGAAATGAGAATGAGCACACCGGATGTTGGCAGTCATGACAAACGGCAGGTGGATATTTGTTGGAAAATAGGTAAAACACTAAAAATCGGCTGTAGGGTTCCTGGAAATAATAATGTGGTTTTTGCAAACAATCCACGTGCTGCATTGCACGTTACATACCAAGTATATATATATATATATATATATATATATATATATCAGGCATATATATATATATATATATATATATATATATATAATTTATATGCAAATTTAGCAAAAAACATGTTCTACTTATCAGGTGTGCTACCGTGCCTGACAACGCTTAAAGGTAAAGGCAATATACAGATGAAGCTGTACGTGCATAGCAACATATAGAGATAGCTTCCATCTCGATATGATCAAATAATAATCGACTATTCTTTCGTTATAACCTGGTGATAAACTACGCAAGATCAGTATATGATCTGGATATTTAATAGATGATGCGGTCATTAAATAGATTTTTTCTGACCTGTGCATCTCATCATGTGTATGTTTTACCACCAGCAAACGCAGGCATGCACGTATACATTTACGAACACAAACACCCACCACCTCTCTCTTAAAAGCTCAGTTAGATTTACAACTTTTCGCACATGAAAACTTAACCAATTTAGGTAAAATGAAATTCACAGAAATTCTATCATACAACAAGGACAGCGGAGTGTCTTTTTTCGAAGGCAGGGCATATTGTACCCCCAATCAACTTCCGGGTACAGGAAACATGCTATTCGTCTGAACTCGACTCGAATTAAGTACCCTTTTGGGTGGCAAATGTCGGGGCTGACGGTTTTGTTAGGAAGAATGACATGTTCTCATTGGATATGTTTGAGGCGAGATTGGTTGTGAGCTAGTGGTGAAATCGTTGTCCCCCTTTGGTTTATGTATACATAGATATCGGCCTGTCGGCGAATGCAAATCCCTGTGGTTATTATCATCATCACTAATGTATCACTGAGAACATTTCTAGCTGACTTCCTCAAGACTGCACACGTGTTGATAATTCTAAAGAAATCACACATGAATATGGCTGAGTTCAAAAACTACCGGTCTGTATCAAATATGGCATTTATCTCAAAGATTATCAGCAGCTCAACAACTATTTCAGACTGAGCCAGCTGGTGGACCCTTCTAGGTCTGCAAACGGCACTTGTCAGAGTTCAAAATGATGTACCAATATCTGAATGAGCATTCGGTCGAATCACTGATGCATGCTATGGGAATAGTCTTCTCATTGGACTATCTGGACGTCAGCTATCACGTTCCTGAAAGTGTGCATCTAAGCTGTGGGACGAATCTCAAGATCGATCTTTACAAAAAAACATACCTGATATGACAATGTAACAGCGCTTAAAGGTATAATAATTACAGTTTTGTATTGGGTGCCCTCTAAAATGATGGCGTTACGCGTAGTTCCTCTAATCTTCCTAATTGTTTGCTAAAACCATCAGCTATATTTTGATGTAATGCCAATGTGGTTTACGGGGCATGATACGACATCAATAGGAGATAAAAAGGGGAATGGAACAAAATGTGATGCTGATGCAATATAAATACATATATATATAGAGAGAGTGAGAAATATATTTATATAGATATATATATATAAATATATATATATATATATATATATTTATATACATGCATCTATATATTTATATACATGCATATATATATATATTTATCATATGTATACCCATATATATTAATACATATATATATATGTAATTAAATATATATATGTTTACATATATCTATTATATATATACAATATATACATATATATATATATATATATATATATATATATATATATAATATATATACATGCATATATATGTTTATATGTACACACACACACATATATATATATATATATATATACATAAATATATATGTGTGTGATTCATATATAAATACATATATCTATATATATATGTAAATAAAATATATATATATTTTTATATAAATATTTTATATATATGTATTTAAATATATATATATGTATATATATATATAAATATATATATATATATATTATATAGGTTATGATATATATATATCTATATATATATATATTATACACATATATATATCTATATATATATATATATATATATATATATATATATATTTATATTTATATATATGTATATGTATAGAGAGAGAGATATATATATAGATATATATATAAATATATGTATATATATATATATATATATATACATGCATCTATATATATATATATATATTTGTTATATATATATATATATATATATTTATGTACATGCATATATATGTCTATATGTACACCACATATAAATATATATATATATATATATATATCAGTCATGCAAATCAAGTCATATATACAATATAATATAATGTAGTAGCAATGGTAGACAGAGTTCTAGGGATGATCGGAAATACGTGAACCGGTCGATCCAAGGGCGGTTACATAAAACTGCAAAATCATCTTGTTGGACCTATCTGCAATGTGCGTGGTCAGCATACCGAAAACGTGATTGAGACATATCAGAAAGAGTTCAAAGACGAGCAGCAAATCTCGCCAAAGGGTATTTTTGATTGAATTAACAAACAACGATGTACATTTTAAGACTGACAAGCCGTCGTCTTGGTTATCCTATACAGGTATACGAACTGCCCAATTGATTATATGTATTAAGTGTTGTCATGGAACACTTTACCAACCATATCAGCTTGCTAAACCATCTCAAACACAATCTCGATATGTTTTTCAAGGGCATATGTATTAAGTAATGCTTAAACCCGACATCTATAGACCAAACAGCTTTTTTGCCCTGGCCAACTAATACATTATGAGTATGGTTGATTATCTTTGCCACACCTCTTATTTGTCCTCCTTTTTGCCCCTTGAGTGTGCCTTGATGGTAGGCAATGAACCTTGTAGCATTGTAGCACGAACTCATTGAAGCAGAACTGGTAGCCATTGTTAGGCATTATGCTTCTGTAGATATTGTCCTTTGTTGTTAACTTTGCAGAGAAAGGTATAAATGGTATAAATGTTTTACGGCTTAGATTTTGTGATGGCTTAGAATTACACAGATATTTCATTGCAGTATGCCATTTAAAACACAAAGCAAAACTGGTGATATTTTCCTGTACGGATGTCAATTACTTCTATTAGCATTGCAAGCGTTACATTCATGAACGTAGCCAATTAACTGACCTCCAAATGGAAGATCCTTGGTCACTTATGTATCATTCCTATTTCACAAATAGGATTTGTCCAAATAGTTATCTCCTCTACAATCAATGTCGATGAAATCATTATTCCATACTGGAAATGACGAAACATCACCCATTGTTTCGTTATCGCTTGTTGCAAGAGATATCGTGCCTTATTGAAGACAGGAAATGAGACTCGGGAATGCGTGTTGATAAGTTATGAATGTAAAAATACTTAATTTCATTTTGCACGACCCTGTGCTGTCTATAACAATCGGTTCGTGCTATGTGAAAATATTCATATATAAAAGCTTTCGGACGAAAAGTGTGCATTATGCATGCAAATGTGTACTTTATATAGTTCAATATACAACAATTGAGGAAAGGCATCTATGCATAAACACGCTTTCAGCAGCTGACATAGATATAGACTTGTTTATATGTTGAAGTACATATGACTTCGAAACCAATATACGACTGGTACTTGGTGCTATTGCGTTGATGCTTAATTTGATTGACGCGATTATGCTGACTGTATAGTTGGAAAACTATAATCGACTGGAGTCGCAATATCTACGCATATGAGCTCTTCAAGGATTTTCGCGCTTCACGCCAAAAATATGTATCAATGAATGATTACATTTATGATGACGCACAGCGCAACAGATAAATACAGTACTACCATATCGAGTATTGGATAAATTGCCTTGTTTACATTTGGCTTATTTGCTTGACAAAGAATAATGCACTTGGGATGTAGACTGCGAGAGATAACTCGATTGTGTATTATCTATGACTCCAGTCGACGAAGCTCATGATACAATTATCTGCAGATAACATTATCCTCAGCCATAAGATGCACTGATGCGTTATGGTAGCAGGCGCAATAGCTACTGTCGATAAACTACTGGGTACCCACATAGACGTAAGAAACATTATTGATAACTGACTTATATCTGGTACATATGTTTTGAAAATCCCAGACCCTGCACAGCTGCACCCGAACCTGCAAACAGGTAGTGGCTCTATTGCATTTTCCGTCCATATCTCGTTCATCCAAAATATGGTCAAACACTGAATACATAGTGTGAACCCATAAAGCCGACAAGGGAACATTATTCCCAGCCATAAGATGCACTGATGCGTTATGTTAGCAGGCGCAATAGCTTCTGTCGATAAACTACTGGGTACCCACATAGACGTAAGACACGTTATTGACAACTGCCTTATATCTGGCACATATGGTGAATTGCATTGTTTTGAAAATCCCAGACCCTGCACAGCCGCACCCGAACCTGCAAACAGGTAGTGGCTCTATTGCATTTTCCCGTCCATATCTCGTTCATCCAATATATGGTCAAACACTGAATTACATAGTGTGAACCCATAACGCCACTTAAATTGAATCTACTGTGACATATCGCTCGACCCCAATGTACTCCCCATTGGCTTAATCATGTAGATTCCATATTACAGGTCCTCAAAGTTAATATAATCATTCATTAGAGCGTTTTTAAACTGCTTGAGGCTCACGGCTATCAACTCTTTCTGGACTGTCTGTGTTGTGCTTTTGGGTCTCTCATCTACCGCCTTGCTGATTATTTAACTGTTTTGTATATCTGTTACAGAACAGTCGTGGTCAGTAACTGAATGAACGTCAATTACAACGAGCAGCCCCAACCATTTACAATAATGCTATTTGATTGGCTTAATAGCTTCCCGTTATATGACTTAAATGGAACCATAGAATAGTACCCACACACACCTAAGCACCACAACACTTATGACATATACTGTATATATAGACTAATGCAATCGCAACATCGACCCACGCTACTCATTTACAAGTCTACAAATATACATTAATCGAGGAACACCTGCCCCATTTCACCCACATTGCATTTATATATTTCCGCTTATATCATACCTACTCCTGCCCAATATCAATGCCTCTGGGGAGCCCCTTAAACTATCATGACATGGTATGTACGTAACACCCATATGGAGCCGTTCATGAGCACCCCACCCGGCCATATCTACTTGCTCCAGAACCCGAAAACAATCCTAATGACGCCCCAAAGGGAGTGAATAAGTGCTCCAGGCATTCTCCTGATGTGCTGCTGGTTAACATTGATCCACGTCATTGAACCGAATATTCGTCGAAATTCTCATCAACAAATATTTAACAAAGCCTATATGCTTTGTCAGATGCGTAGTGCCACTTGTGTCACGGTAAAGACGAATGTCCCCTGAAGGTAACACAGGCATATTGAAAAACGAGTTGTGCTGTGATGTGTAAACAATGTTCGGATGATTCGTTCATCTACTTGCCGAAGCTGTGGCTGTACGTAGTGTGCTGAAAATAACGCCACTGCTGCCAGAGAGGAAGATGGCCACATACAGCTAAAGATGGGAGGCAACGTGATAGATGCCACAATGAGAATAAGATTGAAGGTTTGCTGTCAAATCAGGCTTACGAGACAAACCAGGAACGCACACACAAACAAGCGATACGTTGTACGTAATGAGACCAGACGGATTGATCTGCAGTCGTACATTTATCTCCTTGTTAAGGCAATGAGTATTCAGCATCATGGCAGCAGCTGCTGTATCATTCACGTTGATTCATGCCTCGTATAATATCGACATCAGAGACCCTCGCTCGTTGCCCACAACATCTGTACGTAATATACAGTGTTTGGCGATGACTGGAGCCTGAGTGGATTAGCTGCGCGGGTTTATTTCGTTAGCAGCGAGACGTAGACCATCCAAACCGATTGGACAAGGTTATCTCGTAATTAACTGCCTAATTAAGGTGATAATATACTAGCGAGGCGACGATTGCCTATGTCTGTGCAAAATACACGCCCATAAGGAGGGTATAAAGTTGGCATAACAGCGAATAATAACCATTATCTGAGGCAGCGTGGATCATTTCTCAGACTATTCGGTTGGTGATGGCAACAAACTCATACAACGAATCCCTCTCATATTTGTCACAACTGGTGAGATACATGTCGGACTACGCACCTGTTATGGAATAAGTTTTGGCTATGTCTGCAAATAAACAAACAAACAACGACGGATCTCCATCTCTCAGATATATATATATATATATATATATATATATATATATATATATATATATATATATATATATATATATATATATATATATATATATATATATATATATATATATATATATATATATATATATATATATATATATATACGGTATATATATATATATATATATAATATATATATATATATATATATATATATATATATATATTATATATATATATACCGTATATTAAAGACCGATATAATTTACTTCTTTTAAAGAAAAGACTCTTTCACTATTCTGACACACATTAACACATAAACTGTTTTAGTAACACTTTGATAACTGTTAACACTTTAATAACTGTAAAACACTAAACTGGAAAAAAAATAGCACAGCGCATATACTTGTTCGCACGTTCACATCTGACACTGTCCAAAATTAGTGTCCAGGGCTGTCACAATCGGAACACACGCCCTCCGAATCACTGTCGATCTCGCTGCTTTCCGAGAGTATGACCTCGTTTGCAGCCACTGCGTTCTCTAAAACTTGCTCTCCAATCTCGACGTCATCCTGTGAAAAACCCTCGTCATCCCGTTCATCGTCGGTCAGTTGGAACAAATCATCCTCGGAACCATCAAGTGCTGACGAAATTCCGCACTTTTTGAAAGACTTGCGTACGATCTCTGGTGTGATTCACGCCCACGATTCCTTAATCCACTGTAGCACGAGGGATTTGGGTGGGGCTCTACGGTTTCCATGGACTGTCTTTTCTACAGGCCCTTCAAACAACCACTGGTCGTAAAGCTCACTCATTCTCACTTTAAACGGTCTATTCCATGAGACGTCTGCAGGCTGCAGCTTTGACGTACATCCCCCCGGTATAACCCTAACGCACATGTCCGTGTTGCAAGTTTTCCGTACAAAGTCCTTTACCGCCGGAGTCAAGTGTGCTCGGAAAGCGTCCCACACAAGCATACGTCTCCGGGTGTTATTTCGACCCCATAACTTTGAAAGCCAGTGAAGAATACTCCGCTCGTTGGCCTACGATTTTTGACCGGTCCCACACATGTTGACGATAACGCCACTCGGCACATCATTTTTAGGTAGAGGTCTGAAAATCAAATATTCCAGAGATACCCAAGTTTATGTTGGACACCGATGATGACATGGAGGTTGAAGAAGTGTAAGAATAAGATTGTTTTGTTTGTAGTGTAAGGAAAAGATAGGGTTTTTTTATCATCATAGGCTTTTATTTGATGGGGACAAATTTAAGCTCACAGAATGCTTACGTTTGAAATTTATTCTTAATGTTCTCAGCGGTATTGATCTGGAGGATGGCCCTAGTCACAATCAATGATTGTGAACGCTGCTGCTCTCATGCTTCCTGTACCTGGGAAGTATCAGCAAGCAGATAAGGGGGAGTTTTGCTTATGTTGAACAAATCTGCGTGAATGGACAACGTAAGATGTGGGATAGCCAAACTTTTACAGGGCCTATGCCTACAGGGAATTTGTTAATGGCCTCAGGGATTTTTGTAAGTGGCAGCAGTGCTGTTAGAACACCGAACATGTTTAGCCATGATAATATCCCAACTATATCTATATCCATCTCATTCAGAAAAGCCATCTTGTTCCAACTGTAAGACGAATATGGCGGAGCCAACATACCTCACTGAAAACTGCTTGTCAGGGAACACCTCTTGATCTGGGAGGGGACGGCAGATGCTGTTCTTCAGACCACACAGCTAAGGTACCAGTTTTGAATCATGTAAGAGTTTTTATAGAAATATTTTCTTATAATCAGGATAACGGGCCGACGCTGGTTATCTATCTCCATTTTGAAACACATTACAAAAAAATGATGAGAATCGTTGTATTTGACCTATAAGATAATAATACTAGGTCTTAAAAATGTACGAGTAAATGTGGCTCTCACTAACCCCAAATGATCAAACATGAATGACTTAGCAATGATTTTTTTGCATACTGGATGTAAAACGCTCCCACACACACCTTGTATCGACACGGCGCTCAAACTGCGTATATTCAGTTGCCATTCTTGCCCATCTAGGCTATATGATGTATCTTATGATTTCTCATATAGCGCTAGGGTTTTTCAGAAATAGCCCTAACCTGTTTAGTTGTTTAGCATAGAATTTTAAGTACAATAATGACAACGACCTTTCTTTCAGCAGATACAGAGCTTATATATCCATGCGTGACCAGGGAAATGCACACCGATTTTCCTTTGCCAATGCACTTACGTACATGGCTATTGTTACGACATCGAGCTTCCGGTTGACTCATCTTCGCCGGCTAGCGCTTACCACTTACATGAGTATCGCGCGTTTTACAAGGCCTTCATCGCCGCTTGATAAATGTTTCAATATATCAGGGTACCATATAATTGCATTTACCAAGGAAACAGGGACATCTATCACGTATGTGCCATTACGGGTGTAGCCAAAAAACACTAATTGTTAACGAACAAATGCATTGCTACTGTACGACTGCCGGTAGAATGCAAGAAAAGATGCTCCAGTTTCAATTGCTCAGCTCAATCCACGAACGAGATTTCATGTTTCTCTCTCAACTAGTATTGTTCTTCCAGTGTTTATATTTATATACACTTGGACAAAAATGTTTAAAAAAAACAAATTAGTCACCACTACAACCAAGTAAAACGAGGCTTGCAATCAACAAGCCGCAGGTGCGCTGTCATCACCGGTCTGACATTAAATAATTGCAGTTTTGCGACCATAGCTATTTGCAATTACGCAAAAACGCACACTCTTTTCCGGGGCGATGCAAAAGCTAATGGGTACCTGCATTGAGTCCATGGTACACCGCAGCCAACTGTTCATGCGGACAACCAATGCAACGGACAATTAAATGTCAATCTATAATCTAAAAAAAGATATTTCTTAGGCAAATACGCGTGTGATATCTAATATTATCCGTGGCGGGCCTGCTACCTTACATATCGTTGTTAGGATCATAAAATGTGTGTCAAAAAATAATTGAGTGGGTTCAGCATACAAATATTAAACAGGTATGGTAATATACCGAAAAGGCTTTGTCACGACTTACCGCCGGATCGTGACAACAACAAATCAAATTCATCCTCCTGGTGCAATGTCAACGCAAATGCTCAGTAACCATGCCAAACATAACCAGTAAAAACCATTGCTGCTTTCCTTGCCGTCGCATTTTAATCGTACGTTGCTTTATGTGTAATACCAGATCACAGTCTACATTTTCACCCACCAGATAACAAGTCAATGGCGCCATTGCATTTTCCCACCAAATTGCATCTGATACTGCTGCGTATCTCGTTGACTTGGGCATGTAGTGTACTCAGACTATTTCATATTGCACGAGTTCATTTCAACTCATGCTAATGTTCGCAATCAATCTCGAGGCAACTGTGCCTGGTATGCGACAAACAATCAAGTAATTCGTGAATAAGCCTTGGCTAATATTATCTCTCTTCTGTTATAAAGGCAATGGCTAGTCGCATTGTATCGAGTGATGTATAATTAGATGTTGAGCCCACGCATAGACCCCAAAGTAGGATAAACATTGTCTGGACGATGAATAAGTCAAATCATGTTATACTGCAATAAAACAGACTTCGGTGCCAATGGATTTTTGATATATATGTAAAGGCACTGAATTTAAGGCAATGTGTCCAGAAGCAAATCCTTGGAGCATGAAAGGGGTCGGAAAACACACAGACAGAGGGATACAATACGATATGCTTAGCAAATTAATTCGTCATATATAAATATCGTTTATACTGGATAACTCAAATCCTAGCAAGTTTCCCTCAATGAGTGACGAGGAAGTTCACTGCCGGCGTTGTGAACATTGTTAGCTGGTTAATAAATAAGACTCTTTGACCTTTATAACGCATTCAACCCTTAAATGTTTTGTGTTGTCATGCATTGCTCAGTCTTGAACACATTAAAGCACCGGGCAAATACGTGTATCTCTTTATACACAAGGCATTATCTTTGTGGCACATTGAAATGCTCTATTATTGGGCACGTGTCGGGTGGATATTTTACCATGGTACGAATAAAACCAAGTGTTGCCGTTCATCTGTCAAATCTACATATAATGACTCTTGCTTGGAAGACCATAGGAACTTACAAATACAATATATCATCCGGTCAGTGTTTACTGAAGGATATAGATAAATAGGTGTTCATCTCGGAATATGCGACGAAGCGTATAAACATCAATATGAGGCTTTGCCTTGAAACGACTTATTGCCAGACAATTTATTCAGCAATTTGCATCATGACAATAGTGCGCCTCAATAGATGCTCCGTTATCATATAACTGATGCCTATGGCAGAACAACTCATTCGGATGGTTCCTGGAATAAGCTTCCCGGATACTATTGATCGCAGACAGCATCATGAAGTGTCTTCTAATAATGAGTTGCAAAGGTCTTGTCTTCAATTATTGGGCAGATGGCGTTTTGTTCAGACATTTGCATTCTGTTAGTGTAAACAAATCTTACCATTGAATCATATATCTTTGCGAAAACATTCTGATGACCCATAAACATACAATAACCCTCACTAAATAACACCACATTTACCCCACTCGATCCTATTGTTTCAAAGTTACAGAGAGAAAGCACATGACGCTTGTTTTATGCAGACATGTATCGATTTCGCTGGAGGTCGTTCTCTGAATGCAACACATGAAATTGTTCTTTTAACCCCAGTTATTATCGAATAGTACCTTATGGTACGAGACTTTTTCTGCAGGTGAGACATCCTACCCGCGTTGTCATAAGGAGGCGCCACATTACTGGTGAAATGATACAGATATGTACCATTGTGTACCATTGGTGCCCCGGCGTGTAGTGGCTCCTCAGCGGTCATTCAACGGATACAATGAAGCTTATATCCACAAAGAACTCTTAATGAATTAAATCACTCTTTTTTCGCTCACCTGTTACGGACGACATCGTATAATTCCGGCGCGATTTTCATGACAGCAATTAAAGTGCAATTTGTAACAACAGACGATGGAGGCTATATCTAATTCTTTTTATAATATTGTTAATTGATTTACTAATACACATTAATGCATTATGGAACGGTGTGACTCTCTTTGTATTAGGCTAGCACGCCAAAACGGAAGAGCAGGAACATGGAGGAGCACTTGTGGTTACCATCAACCAGCGAGTGACCGTGCCTATTGGAGGAGCAAAATGAGAGGCACATTTATGAACAACGTGCGCACATTACTACGAAACTGCAGTTCGTTGAACTATGTCCTATACGTGGTGAGTGGCCTTCAACCTTTCGCTCATGGACATATGTGTATTTCAGAGAATTCAGACATTCTTCCAGTCGACATGTCATCAAAGATGCCATGTTGAAGTTTATTTACTTAATGCTTTGCACTGTTTCTTTGTGAAGAGGAGCTCCATGTATTGGTCGTGGTGTAGGTAATTCTTCGCCACAACCTTCTTCAACAAAGTCTATTTTTGGTCAGGGCTACCACCTTTTATGGCTACCTCTGAAAGATGGATGGAACCAGATGAAGCTTGTAGCCTCCATCTCACTCCAGCTGACCAGCACTTCTATGTGGTTCACTTGTTCCATAAGGTGATCGTTTTTAGACTCTTTCACAATATCTCCAAGTTCATTCTCCAAACCTCTTTTCTCTTCCACCAGACAATCTGTTTTTCCTCTAATTCTTTTACAAACTTTCAAGCGCTGCAGTACGTTCGACGTTTATATTCTGGGAATTCATTCGTTATCTAGTAAGTTAGTTTTCTCTTCAAAATGTCGTCGTCACAATGGGGTGTACTTGGGTGGCTCGTCTTCTCTACTGATTACTGTACAGCTAATTTTGGCATGAGAGCGGCGCGGACTTCGTCTCCTCTGCTCTGTATAAGTCGTCTCATCGTCAATGGTTTCAGTGGTGTGGGCCTTGTGTGATCCAGCCTGGATCAACTCTCTCATCAACAATAAGCTTGAACTCTTCGTCAGAGATCGTCCTGTCAGTAATCCCGTTAGAAATATGACTTGTAATCGTATCCAGTTTCCTGTCTATGAGTGTACAAGTCAAGTTCATCTAGGAGTGGCACTACTGAACAATTCGCTTCTCTTGGTTGCATTAAAGTTTATAACACTGTAAAGTTTTGTCTAAATATATAAAACTGCCCGCTGGTCAGAAGGCTTACTTATCCTTACCACTTGGTTTGTTCCATCTGTTATAGAATCAGTATCAGCGCCCACACCAGAAGACAACTCCATACGAATGATCTTATAACTTGATAACATCACCAAACGACCACTCCTATCCTCTGCGCAGGGGCCAGTTGGTTCTGCCTAAATACTAATGAGGGGATTTGTCCGCGAGTCTACATATTGCCTCATGTCCCTCTGGTACAGTCTATGTTTGTGATCAACATGCTTTTTATTAGTAGCATCCTTTGGTGATGCTGGGGCGTCGAATCGAATGATTTTATTATCACTAATTTCAAGGTCTCCAGTCATAGTACCGCCAGCTTTAGCTTTTTTGTGAGTCGCCAATAGATACATAGGTCTTTGTTTCATATTCAGAGAGGCCGGATTGAGTGCTTTTCGTATTTTTGTCTAGGTCCATACATACTGGATTTTATTAACATGTTGTAAATTCTAGGACAACGCTAACAGGAAGGTCGTAGTGGTTCAATAGCCGTTCCTTATTATCCCGTAACTGAACCTTCAACTCATACACAGTTCCTCTAGTAACACGCTAAGAGACAGGATTAGCGACGTTCGTGGTTATTATATCACTAAATGTATGTTGTGCGCGGTACTGACTTGATTGAGGTGGACATAAAGTGTGTCGATGATGCTAAAGTTGATGGGCCGGTCACCCGTGTAATAACTTGAATAAATCCACCGCCTACCGAGGCTGCATCAAGACCCAACATAGTCGACACTTCATCGTTAAAACATGCAGTCCCATCAGGAATGATGAGGGTAATAACCCCATGTACAGCATCAATTTCCAACGTAAAACATACAGCTGTTATCTGCTGCTGAAGAAGGCTGAAACTCCACAGGCCAGGGTTTAATTGGAAGATTCCTTCTCTTCCAGTAGTTTCTGACCGCCATGCGTTGATGCATAGATCACTAGTATTTTGCAGGGGCACAGCCTCGCCACTTTGAATATTAGAGTCTGAGACATAGTATTATGGATACAGAAGCCTTAAGATTCAGTAGGAATGGTACATACAAACTGGGCCCGCTGTACCCGCCCCATGTAGCAGCTGAGCAGCTGACACATATCATCATCCAGGTCCAGGTACTTACATACCGGAAAAAGCTGTGGGGTTCAACGACAGCATTCGAACTTATATTTAGGCTATTCTTGGTGCTCAGGCACAGACCCGATCAGGTATACTAGGTACAGGCACATCCTTTGACGCCCGACAGCAGTTTCAGGCTAATTTTGAGGATGCTATCAACTCATCAGTTGACTTTCCCTCGGCCATCAGCAGCTATCAAAACCTGCTCCAGAAGGTTGATTATGTGTTTGGAATGGGACCTAATGATCCCTGGAAGGGCAGCTGCTGCCTTACTGGCTAGACACTTCAGGACATTTTCCAAGGAGCTCGGGGTTTTTTTTAACCACTCCTTAACACCGCCCTTGTCAGCAGGATCCAGTGTTGGTGCCGGTGTTGAGGTCGTGCCGCAACCTGTCAGGGGCAGGACCAGGGTTCAGACTGCCAGGATGGAGGCGATTGTAATGCCCGGCTCTTGGAATATGCTTCGGCTAGGGTGTGTCCTCGTGAAGAATATGCTTCGTTTGGGTTAGTGTTTGCTTGTCTTTCGTCGTGAAGAAGCTCACGCTTTTGATCCTGTCTCCCTCGTCGATCCTGACGATCCTGACTGGTGATATGCTTGTCTGTTTCGCTAAGCTTCGCCAGATAGTTGATCAGAACATCCCGCTGGGTCTGCATAACCTTGTCAAGCCCAATACGCTTCCGGATTGTCTGCGCATACATTTTTTGTCTGCGTAACCATGTCTTCTATGGCGTTACACCCACCATGGAGCTCTGTCCCAGCTTCGGGGCTGCTCATTGGTAGTTCTAACTTCTCTGCCGATTTAGCTGCTGCTTGGTCACTGCCTTGGATGGCTGCTGCCACCTCTATAGATAGAAGTTAAGGGATCACTCCAAGTGCCCGGGCAAACTGTGCACCACCATACTTCTCTACACTCCTATGCGAGAGGAATTTGCTTGGATTGTCCTTACATGTCAGAAGCTTCCACTCTCCGCCCCACTTAGCCCAAAGGTCACCTTCATTATATTTGAACTCCAGAAAGGCCTGCAGCGCACGCTCAGACACTGCCTCTTTCCACCTCGTAACTATTACATTTGTTTTATCTTGGGATCCCAACTGATCATCTACTAACTATCATCCATAAGCATTTCAGTAATAGCCCATGGTGGAAGTCTCCTTATCTCTCCTCCCTCGTCTGGCATTTTGGCCTCGTACCCCGCTCCCCAATCCCCATTTCCCAACTCCACCTCTTCGAATGCTGCGTTGTCAAACTCAATGTGACTGTATTAAATATATAGTTGTAATACTTTAACTGTCAACATGAGAAGTACTTACGGATGCAAGCTAAATCCATATAGCAGAATACGCAAGCCTCTCGGGGTAAAGGGGATGCGGCAGTCTGTGGTTATTTGAAACAACTCAAGCACCATTGACCAAAGCCAACAACTGCTGGTCAGCTTTCCCAGCCTGGGTGCAGACGACGTCATTGTCCCTGGGACAGCCTGGCTGGCCTTCACAATCACGCTGACCTCGACCGACGCCAACTGAAGCGTTGTACAAAACCTTGGGCGTGCCATGGTTAAGAAAACGGCAATCAAGATTTCTGGCAACGAGGTCAGGTCCATCGATGACAGCATTGTGTACCACTGTTACGGCGACCTATAGAAAACTATACAAGAGAGAGCTAATGTCATTACCAGTGCATTGACACATCAGATAACGGAAATGTGACCAAGGTACGGGTTGGGGCAGGAGACAAGGATGAAACGGAGGTAAAAGACAAGGCCATAGCTGACAGGGCATTTTCCTGCTCTTTGAAGACCACGCCGCTGCTTCATTTGCCAGGATGACAGAGTCGTTCTACAATCCGAAGATTACACATGTCGAAGTGACCATTGAGGGTATCCCTTACCAGCTGACCTGGCATTGGCTGACGTGTCCCTAGGAGAGTTCTTGACCAGCAAGTAAGCTCTCTGGCTCGACCTGAGGACAAATAACCACGACCACCTCCATGCTGCTAAAGACTGTTCAACCTACCGTATATGCTGTCAAATCAGCAGACTTATTTGGATTGTGTGCACTAAAACTTGCTCCTGGACACACTGATCACAGCTGTGTCATCATTTACCAGGCCCTTAGTTATGACCAGGGCGGTGCACCAATATATTAGACTTCGACGGCGTTTATTAGAAATAGCAAACAAGATGGATCATGGTAGTATCATTGACCAACTCCTTGCAGAGCCAGACATGGCTGATGAAGTGGCGAGCAAACCCAGTGCTGCTCCTGTGTCAACCTCAGCCGACATATCGGGTGGGCAGGTCCGTCAGTATGGTGCGCAACGTCTTACAGTTGATCAGGTTGAATCAATGCCTGATGAATAGATCACCAATTTGTATGTTCGATACGAGACTCTTCTAGGTGCAAGCAAGACGCGCAGTCTTGGACAGGCAGCACTACAGCTGTTCTCATGTGCTGCTGGTATGCTACTCCCGATCCCGACCAAAGCTAGTTGCAGGCCTCGAGGCTGACCCCTTTGCTGGACACGCGCTAGGCACTGCTACTTGTGAGCTATATCACCTCTATGGCATATACTTAGATCAACTAACCGCAAATTGGAAGCAACGAATCCAGCAGAGACAAATAATCCACTGATATCAGCGGAGGCAACGTCAGTGGAGAGGGTGAACCAACAAATAACCCTGAAAAAGGTTTCTGCGTGGCAAAAAGCGCTACAGCTCAAAAAGCCAGTCAGGATAAGACAAGTGAGCTCCTTGAGGCCACGCTTAGAGACGAGGAAAGACCTTCTCCGCCTTATCCAACTGAAGTGGTAGAAAAATCTTCATCGCCTCATCCCGCTGCTACATGGGTACCCTGGGTTGCCTGTGGCGTCGTGTTGTTTGGACAAGCGTGGTTGTTGTACAGCAAACACAGAGTCGTTCCTGTGCCTGTTGTACAACAAAGCCAAGTACTGATGGAAAAATACTCGTCAATGCGCTACAACACGATGCAGTTGTTTCTGGTATATCATTAGGTAACGCCAACCTCGAAAAGATTGTTCTTGGAGGGCAAATCCTGAAAATGACTTGACTTCACGCCACGCCACCTGGCCATGGCTGTTGCCGACGTAGCCCTAGCCATGATATGGCAATCGAGCAGCTTCAGTCTGCGCAGGCAGCATGGGCTAAGAAGCGAACTGAGCGGTTAGACTTCATCAACGAGGAGCTCGGCCGCCAGGGACATGCCGAGCATAGTTTCCGGGATGTCGACGACGCTATGCGTGAGTACTACCTGATTACAGGCAAATCCGTCAGCCCACTGGAGCATGAGCCTCAGCTTTCAGACTTCTACCTGCCCTCATATGGCCAACAGGGATGAGAGGTGATGTTCATTATTAGGGGTATGGCTGCTACCGGCCTGGTCACCTACAGGCTCGCCAAGTAGTTTGCATACAAACTCTGCATAAGACCAGGATGATTTATGTTACATATCATGTTGGAGACCTGTGGTCGTTAATATATTACTATGGATCACATGACTCGTCGCATGCAGACAATCAACTATAGCCCCCAGAGTTGGAAGGGCAGTACAGCTATCAAGAGGCTAGCAGCAGCCACGAGGGTTTGTGAGGAGCAGGACCATCGTCGTCGCGCTACTTACCCTGTGTGGTCACTCAAGGTCTACCGGCTTGGGCACTATGTCACTAAGCCTGATGATCCTGTGCTTAACTGTTTACTGAAGGAGCTGGCTTTGACAGGAAGGAGCTGCTTGTAGTGCCACCTGACACCCAGCTGCTGCCAGATGGTGGTCTCAATTAGAGCTTTAGCAAATAGAATATATACACAAGAATGGCGGTATTTGCAAACAAGTGCCATTCGGTATTGCTAGGGAAAAGAGACCAATGTACCAGGCCCTGTACACACGAGTTCTGTAATTTACACAGATTTAAGATGAAACACGGAGTCGCTAGGCTTTGTCGGAAGGGTATAAGAAATAAGCTAGGAGTGTGCATGGAGTGTGGGTTTGATTGAATACACTACACCATACTATGCAAGAAAGCGAAAGAAAAAGCATAAAGATCTTAAGTTGCTGCCTCATGGAATTGTATGCAACAAAAAGTACATATAGTAAAATTGGATATGACACATATATTTTATATTGCAACACAAATTAATGCGCATGCCAAATCCATAGAGAGTACTTTGCAGAAACAGGGGAGAATTCGCCATATCCCTGATCACGGGCAACCCCTAAAGCACTCCAAAAGTGCCTGGCCCAGGCCCGCATGTACAAGTAAATTATGGATAGAAAATAAAAAGGTTCTTGGTAAAAGGAAGGACGCTGGGGTGTCAATCAAGGTGTGCGTAGGGCTACAGTCTAAGTTTTCTGCTATCCGACGAGGGAGACATTAGGAAAGCAAAAGGTGTGAAAACGGTTGTTGTGAAAAACCAGCTAAGACACGAGCAATACATGTAGGCCCTGCTTAATAAGAAAAACGCAGCGAGGGGCATCAGATATATGGCGTGTATACCAACAAGGTGTCCCTGTCTCCGTTCGATTCCAAGACGTGGATCGACGCGAATGGAATACACACACTAGGGTATGGACACAAGAATAAACTCCAATGAGTGAGAATTAATGTCGAGACGCTCGCTACTGTTCTCTATATAAATATATATATATATATATATATATATATATATATATATATATATATATATATATGTCTATATATAATATATATATATATATGTCATATATATATATATATATATATATATATATGCATATATATATATATATATATATATATATATATATATCTATATATATATATATATATATATATATATATATATATATATATATATATATATATATATATATATATATATATATATATATATATATATATATATATATATATATATATATATATATATATAGTTATGTTCCAAGTGCCATTTCTTTGGCCGCCCCCAGCTCTGGATTAGCTACGTGATACCTTGCCTACCTTGTAGGGTTGGCTATTTAGCCTACGCACATGGCGGTGAAGGTCAGCATCGGCGTCAGGTGTTCAGTGATGTAGGTGGTATGATATCGCGATACATTACCTCTAATCGGATGTGGACAAGCAATTTAACTTCCTAGAAATAAATTCATTAATAACATCGAGTCCGACATGGTAATATATTTGTTTAGCTGCGGAGTGGACGTGACAATCAATATAGTATTAAATGGTAGCAACTGAATGCAAGACAATGCTTTGATACAACAAACGCTGTGCAATATTGATGCACGCCCCTGCCACTGCCTCGTCGCCCCCATTTACTTTGACATTCATTTTCACGCATGGGTATTCTGTGTCTTTTGTTTTTATTGCTTTCGGAATACCCACCTGAGACAAGATGACTAGATATGACAAACTGTGGCAGATATTGCTAACCCCATCCCACACACGACGCCTACACAAACACATAGAGCAGCCCCAGCAAACACAGCGCAACCTTACCCAAGCACGTGCCCGGGTTCTTACGACCATAGAGTCATTGATATGCATATGTCAAGGTAAGGGGGAGGACTACCCAATGACTTGCTAATACGAAGTAGAATGGTCAACTATTGAAAGCCGATTAAATTAATAATGTGTGGAACGCATGGCGTTGAGTGAATGTGCGCTCTGTGTTTGTTGGTATGTTAATGTGTGCACTAAAACAAAAGCCGTCAAGGTTGAGGGAGTCACCATTTACAGTTCAACAATTGCATTTCAGAGTGCTTTGACTACAAATGAAACGCTAAATAGTGTAATCCCATAATATTCCTGCGCTTCTATGTCGAAATCTAATGCTTCTCTTCGAGTAGTTTTGTTCCAGCATGCAATGTGGTGGGCGTTATTTGTCAGAGAAATGAGAATGAACACACCGGATGTTGGCAGTCATGACAAACGGCAGGTGGATATTTGTTGGAAAATAGGTAAAACAACTAAAAATCGGCTGTAGGTTTCCTTAAAAAATAGTTCATCTGTGCCTATATAATTGACACTATATGTTGTTGAAATGTATCTTTCACGTTGCTATTGTATATTTGCATCACATATAATATTAGAATTCTGCTTTTTGTTATGTTTATATAGTAATGTCTATAATGTATGTTACTGGCACGCTCTAACACGTGCACCCAAACAGAAAATCTATCATATAGGAACGACAACGGAGTGTCTTTTTTTCGAAGGAAGGGCATATTGAACCCCCACTCAACTTCCGGGTACAGGTAACTTGCTATTCGGGCAATGCTTACATAGATATACCGGCGAATGCAAATCCCTGTGGTTATTACCATCATCAATAATGCATCACTGCGAACATCTCTTGCAATCCTCCGCAAGACTGCACGCGTGGTGACAATTCTAACGAAATCACACATGAATATGGCTGAGTTAAAAAACTACCGGTCTGTATCAAATTTATCTCAAAGATTATCAGCCATTCCAGACTGAGCCAGCTAAGTATGCAAACGGCACATATCAGAGCTCAAAATGATGTACCAATGCGACTGGACCGTAGTGATGCAGTAGTTCGCGTCTTATTTGACCTGTCGGCCGCGTGTTATACTATATTCATAGGAAAGATTGTAAGCGTTTGTTCATATTCATGAAAGCTATACGCATGTTATCATTGATCAGTCATGCAAATCAAGTCAACAATGCAATGTAAGCTGTAATGACAGACAGAGTTCTAGGGATGATCGGACATGCGTGAACTGGTCGATCCAAGGTCGGTTATGCAAAATCATCTTATTGGACCTATCTGAAATGTGCGTGGCAAGCTTCCCGAAAACGGGATAGAGACGTATCAGAAAGAGTTCAAAGGCGAGCTGCAAATCTGGCCAAAGAGTGTTTTTGATTGAATTAACAAACAACGATGTACATTTTAAGACTGACAAGCCGTCGTCTTGGGTGTCCTACACGGGTGTACAAAATGGTTAATGGATTATATATGTAAGTGTTGACATGGAACATCTCGATGTGGTTTTCAAAGGCATATTATTAAACCCGACAAGAATAAGATAATTATGGTGGTATTTCGTGTATAAGTGCAGTGCGATCCGGGGTTTTGTATCGTGCGTTGAAGACAGGTAAGTGTACGTGGCATCAGAGACAGCTATCCCAATCCACGATCACAGGTGATATAAAGGTCACCGTGTTTAATCCCCGGATCTGTTACGTACCCCCATCCCACCTGGTGACAGAGATATGGTTGCCCGGTTTCTGAATCTCCAACAGGCAGCCACCCTGTCGCGGGACACAGTCCGTCTACGGGCTGAATACAGCACCGCATAGTTTAACACGACATCACTCCCAGCGAAAGCAGGGCACTGCGCCATGCGCAACATTATCAATCTTACTTTTCTTCACCCTCAGTAATAAAACAATTTCAGAACAGTGAAATATAGGTGTTTATTATAATAAACTTAGTGGTCAAAAATGATAAACGGAATGTCTATCGTGCCATTATTTTCGACATTTGTGTAATTAACCCTGTTACCAGTTTCTGCCAAATTTGTATCATTCAGTTAATGAGTTCTTTAGCGCATTTAAGACGTTTAAATGATGTTCCATGTATAATGGGGACTGAAACCAAACATGAAACATTTCACGTCGTCACTACCAGGTGGCGATAAAGTAACAGTAAACAACAGTCGCCGAACACAAATGTCAAAAGTGTCGGATGTACAGAATGTTGTCTTTGCACAGGTTTGGATATGGAAGCTGTCGAGCAGTACAGGGTTGTTTCGAATTGCACCTGGCAAGGGCGTTGTTCGTATAAGTAGATATATATAGCCTCTTATATTGTTCCCTTGCCGAACAAGTCGCTATGGTCTGTATTGATAACAAAACTTGCTTAAAGGGTGAATGAGGGGGCAGATTCATCAATGTCACATCGACTAGAGTTAGAGATAATGATGTCTATGTTAATGACAGCAAGTAAAGAACGTATTATTTTCCATGATCTAGTGAATACCCAAATGTGAAGTAATAATCTATAAGATGTGACTATCTCAATGTCCTGTGAATACCTCATCAGCTGTGACCACCCCATTACTAGCATAAGCTGTGACTGCCTCAATCAGTAGTGACCACCCCATTACTAGCATGAGCTGTGACTGCCTCAATCAGCAGTGACCACCCCATTACTAGCATAAGCTGTGACTGCCTCAATCAGTAGTGACCACCCCATGAGCACTAGCCTCCATAGCTGTGATGACCTGCCTCAATCAATGAGTGACCACCCCCATCATGAAGCTGTAACTACCATCAGTAGTGAGCCTCCATCATTTACCTCCAACAAGAGTGACGTCCTCCATAAGCAGCGACTATCCGCCATGAGCAGTGACTACCTCCATAAGCTGTAATAACCTCCGTCAGGAGTGACGACTTCAATGAGCTTTGACTACCCCCAAAAGCAGGGATTTTCTCAATAAGCTGTAACTTACATCAGTAGTGACTGCCTCCATCAGCAGTTATAATACCTCCATCAGCAGTGACTACGTCCATAAGCAGAAACTACCTCTATCAGCAGTGACTACGTCCATAAGCAGAAACTACCTCTATCAGCAGTGACTACGTCCATAAGCAGAAACTACCTCCATCAGCAGTGACTACATCCATCAGCAGTGACTATCCCCATCAGCAGTGACTACCTCCATCAGCAGTGACTACCTCCATCAGCAGTGACTACCTCCATCAGCAGTGACTACCTCCATCAGCAGTGACTACCTCCATCAGCAGTAACTACCTCCATCAGCAGTGACTATCCCCATGAGCATTGACTACCTCCATCAGCAGTGACTACCTCCATCAGCAGTGCCTACCTCCATCAGCAGTGACTATCCCCATGAGCAGTGACTACCTCCATCAGCAGTGACTACCTCAATCAGCAGTGACTACCTCCATCAGCAGTGACTACCTCCCATGAGCATTGACTACCTCCATCAGCAGTGACTACCTCCATCAGCAGTGATTACCTCCATCAGCAGTGACTACCTCCATCAGCAGTGACTACCTCCATCAGCAGTGACTACCTCCATCAGCAGTGCCTACCTCCATCAGCAGTGACTATCCCCATGAGCAGTGACTATCCCCATGAGCAGTGACTACCTCCATCAGCAGTGACTACCTCCATCAGCAGTGAATACCTCCATCAGCAGTGACTACCTCCATCAGCGCAGTGACTACATAAATCAGCAGTGACTATCCCCATAAGCAGTGAATACCTTCATGAGCAGTGACTACCTCCATCAGCAGTGACTATCCCCATGAGCAGTGACTACCTCCATCAGCAGAGACTACCTCCATCAGCAGTGACTACCTCCATCAGCAGTGAATACCTCCATCAGCAGTGACTACCTCCATCAGCAGTGACTACCTCAATCAGCAGTAACTACCTCAGCATGACTACCTCAACTACAGCAGTGACTATCCCCCCCATGAGCATTGACTACCTCCATCAGCAGTGACTACCTCCATCAGCAGAGCCTACCTCCATCAGCAGTGACTATCCCCATGAGCAGTGACTACCTCCATCAGCAGTGACTACCTCCAATCAGCAGTAACTACCTCAATCAGCAGTAACTACCTCCATCAGAAGTGACTATTCCCATGAGCATTGACTACCTCCATCAGCAGAGACTACCTCCATCAGCAGAGATTACCTCCGTCAGCAGTGACTACCTCCATCAGCAGTGACTATCCCCATGAGCATTGACTACCTCCATCAACAGTGACTACCTCAATCAGCAGCGAATACATCCATCAGCAGGGACTACCTCCAGAGCCTCACATAGAGAGACCGCGTCCTTATCTCCACCGCGCTGAGACATCCAAGCTCCTATTGCATAGAAAGAAACCACACCCTTACCTCCGCATTGCCTTTATCATCAGTATTGATACAGCACCGCATAATATGTGCTTCCTCACCGTGGGTATACAAGACAGCCTACTTTTCCCCAGGACTGGTGGTAGATAGACAACCTGACGCAATGTCTGGTCAGACAGGACAAACATGATCCAGCATCTCGCTCGTTGGATACATATAAAAACGCTGATGATGACGAATCAACGTATTGCTAGATTGCTTTTGTTAATCATTTGTTAACATCCCTAGATTCAGGGCTTAAGCGAATTCTGTGATTTATGTGGGCGTCATTTACAAGCAAGACACGACCTAACGACCACGCAAAGGTTTTACGAATATGATTTTAGACAGTAGACGAATCCAATATTCTGCGGCTTTGACACGACGAATGCCAGGATCGTGCCATAAAACGAAACAAACATCGTACTATTCTAGCATCAAGAGTTGCCGATGCTGGCATGAAGCTTACGTCATAGTATTTCTTAGGCTCTGGACAACATAAGTCTCGCTTCTGCATTGTCTACTACTTTATATTAAGCAGTGTTTCTCGATCATTCGTGTTAGCTAATAGGACCCGAATTTTTGTCTGAATTTAAACGCAGTCTTGTGGTGTTTCGGTAATCAGCCATATGAATAGAATTACATTAATTCAGTCATACCAATATTGATACTAAAACATATGTAATGAAATATTGTGAAATGGGGATATATTTTCACAGAGTAATAATTAACTGTAGCTTTCTCGCCAATATCACGTCACAGCGGATACGATAGCGTTGAATTTTGGTTGAGAATTGACTATGCCATTTTACAAGTTTTTTTACAAATCAGAAATAAAGTGATGCCATGGCTGTCTACAAACGAATACAGTGCCGTTGTGGCTTCATCAGCTGTAAAGATCTACACATTTGGAACCCGATACAGCATCCGTGAGTCCAGTTTAATCATCTAATGAGCCGGTTATGGTATTGAATGATCCTTGCGCACCGTCACTTAACAACTTTACACGCGCATCTAGTGGTTCCGGTTTGAATCTCGCGCTTCAAAATTTGAGAAAAAAAATCAGTGATTTTTTAATCGCCCCGTAAGAAAGCAAGTGCGTAAAGGGTTTAAGACTTATTTGTATAATAGTAGGGTAAATATGAATAGAAGATATTAACATGATAATTACGTGAACCAAATAAATGTTGATTGGTTATCAACTGAGGCATTGATGGATGCAATCTCCCAGTCTATTGGTTCTTTTAAAAAGTTTTGAAAACTTGAATTGTAGACCTGGGTGGACTGACTATGTTGAAGATCACTATAAATGTGCTAGGGAACTTGACATTAAGTGGAGGGAAGCTGTCAAGCCAAAGCAAGGGCACTTGTTTGCTCATATGGTGCAAGCAAAATATAAGTTTAAATTAATATGCCTTAAGGTTTATCAAACAGCATGAAAATACTATACGTAGTGACTTTCTTGCTAAGAAACTTCTGGAACGAAATTAGGATCATGAACCATGCTAAAACACCACTTCCTAATTCTATTGCTGGGGTAACTGTAAAGAAAGACATTGCAGCTAAATGTGTTCATGACGATTTGAGGTCAATGAAATGTGAAACTGAATGTTCAAATGACATCCCTGCGACTGTGACGGATATTTAGGATGCTATTAAAACATTAGAGTCAAATAAGTCGTGTGGACTGGACTGATTGTGTGCAGAACACTTAAAATAATGCAGCAGCAGAATATTGCCATTCCTGGCAATGTGTTTGAATGGCCTTTTTGACCATGGTCACTTACCTGACTCTTTGATATCAGTTGTACTTAAACCTATAATTAAAAACAAAGTTGGTAACATCAATAGTATCCAATAGAGAGAATACTTCTTGATAGATTATCTGATTCCCTCGCTACTAAGTGTAATCAGTTCGGCTTTTAAACGCAAGCTTGGTACTGATATGTGTATCTATGTACTCAAAGAACTGATTGATAACTATAGAAAGTTGAATGGTTGTATGTGCTTTCTTGATGCATCTAAAGCATTTGAGCATTTGAGTCAAACACTCCGTCCTTTTTTCAAAACTGTTAAAACGTGGTGCTCCTGTATGTACAGTTAGGCTTTTAATGTTTTGGTACTGAAATCAAACTATGTATGTAAGATGGGGTGGAACACTATCAGCAAAATTTACTGTATCAAATGGTGTTCGGCAAGGAGGGATTCTCTCCCCTTGTGTGTTTAATGTCTTCATGGATGACCTGAGTTATGATCTTAGTAACTGTTCCACGGGTTGTATTGCTGGTGATTAAATTGTAAACAACCTGATATATGCAGATGACCTGGTTGTATATAGCCCATCAGCTAATGGTCTAATGCAGTTATTAAAATCTTTTGAATCATATGGTATCAAACATTGATATAAAATACATTTCCAAGAAGAGTGCTGTGTAGATATGCCGCAACTCTTTCATTAAAAAAGTGGTATTTCCGAATTTCTCAAACAATGGTGATATAATAGCTGAAGTAGATAGTGTTAAGTATTTGGGTCATTTTATATGTAATTATCTCCGTGATGACAAAGACATTTATAGGCAGTGCCGTCAATTGTATACACAAAGAAATTTGCTTGCGCGTAAATTTCATGTGTTCAAGCAATATGTGAAATCTGTTTCACAATTATTGTTCTGATGAGATTACTATATGTTCACTTCAATGGTGTGACCTATGAATTCAGTCATGCTAGGCCATCTTTCTTTCTATATATGTATGTATATAGGTGTAAATATAAGCTTAGAATTCTAGTTGCAATGGACCGCATATAAAGTTATATACTTTGTTGTTGTGTCTGAAATAAAGAACTTTTGATTTAATTTGAACACGTACAGGTCTGGGACGGGAGCAGTGTTGTTCACCTTTTTACTGACATATTCTGCGGTCGATCTAATAGTCAGGTGCCACTGGATATTTCCTTTAAAGTAGCATATGCATTTTGTTGCTGTGAATCCGTTCTGTGAGGTTGTTCATGTATTTCGCGTGTGAATTGATCGCCTAACATATAGAGACGCGTTGCCAGCACAAATGACCACGTGTTCTTAACTTTGCTATGAAAGAGGCAGGCTCCGCTTCCCCACAACAACCTGTACCCCACATGCGGATGTCAGGGGTTTAAGGTGACGGAACAAGTAGTAAAAGAGATGACCCGCTTCCGGTATTCTAATACACACAGTTTACCATAGAAGGTTGCGCAACATCGTTAGTTTTGATTGAAATCTTTCGAGTTATATCGTTGGTAACATTGGAGCAAATCATTACTGATGGATATATACGGCCGTCTGACCTTACAGCAATTGAAAATAGAGCTGAAGAAGCGAAATGCGATTCTTAGCGGGCAAAGAATTGAACTCCCAGATTGGCAGGATATGCAAAGCAACTATCAAACATCAAACAGACTTGGTCCGTATGGCGAAGTCGCTGACCCGCGTCAACCAGATTCGGGCCAAATCAATCGACCACGGTGTCCGTAATGAGCCTGTGGCTCTGAGGAATATGCAGAGATGACTGGAACCGAAGTCAAGCCATGTGGGATTGTAGTATCCCAAACACACCCCTACCTCGCATGCTCAACAGATGTGGTTGTGTCTGATGACATGAATGTTGAGGTCAAGTGTCCCTACAGTACCAGGGACAAACATGTCACTCCTGTCTCAGTGCCATACCTGGTCAATGAGAACAACCAGCTCACCCTTAAAGCCAACATGACTACTATTACCAAATTCAGTCCAGTTGTTTTGCACAAACAGTACTCTTTGTCATCTTTGGTGTTTACGTCTCAGAGTATGGAGATTGTTCCAGTTACCCGTGACGATGAGTTTATTACTACCATGATTTCAAAGTAAGAGGTGTTTTTCAGGGACTATTTCAAAGATGCTATACACAATTTCTCTTACTGAGTAGTCTTGTGCACTGATTTCTTGTTTCTTTAAGGAATCATTTGCCTGCATATTGCATGTGGTGGAATGTATAATAAACTCTTGAAACTTGAAAAATACAAAGTGTTTTAATTGAATTATAAACAATTAACCCATTGGGGGTTCCACAGTCACTTATTCAAATAAAGGGACAAACATGAATAGGGTGAAAAACAATTTTTTCTTCAACAGTATTCACGTGTAGGGTTATTATAGATTACATTATAAGGCACATGGAATAAAACGACTACTACATATCACCTTTCATTGAGATTCATATAATATCACACCCTGAGTGGGATAGACTTAAAAACACCTTAGGCAGTTGTGGGGACGATGCACTGCCGAAAGTTACATAACATATAACAAACAAAGATTATGTCAGAGGAAATTTGGACCTCACAGTGGATCATATGTTCCACCAAGATTTTGAAGGTTTTTCCCAATCGTATTATCCGCTCAGTGTGCACCCTCTTGCTGGAGATCTTCCGGTCTCTCTGCACCACTTTCCCTGTCAGCTGATTCTTCCTACTGAAAAAGGTTGGTATATTTACGGTTACATCACAGCGAGCAAATAAGTCCTGCATGACAAAGCCCTTGTCAGACATAACCGAGTCACCCTGGTCACACAATTCTGGTAGTTTGCTCGTTTCCATCACCTGTCTGTCACTGGTTGCGCCGCCATAAGAGGGAGACACCTAGGACACAAGGCCTCCTGGTGTGGCTCTCACCACCACATTCATTGTGTTACGGTTCTTGTACGTAGAAAAAGTGGTCTAGAAAACAATATACCTGGGTCTCTTTGATCTCGACTTGGCCAGCTGTACGTCGCCGGTCGGCTCGTTTCACAGCGTTTCGGAGATGCTCGCATTGACAGTGACAGCTTTACCCTAAATTTCGTCACCATCAAATATCTCATGATCGCGTGACGTAGAGCGAGAAATTTTATTCGTCGAAGTGAAGCAAAATGGAAATGAATCTCTTGTATTTACGCATAAACCGCGAAGTAAGCGCATAACCTGATAACTTCCGTCTCTTAAAACCACAGGGAATTCTCTGTTTAATTTGGAGCTAATGTCGCCTCCACAAATCAGATGACTCCATATCTTTAACAGCCGCAGAGCCCCAGGACATTGGATCAACAGTCCAATGTGCTTTTGTTGATTTCATGGTCTGATGTCGGGGGTATCTTTCGTGTAATTTCATAATCGTCACGCAGCTTAGCGTAGTTTTAAACTCTTTCAGTCTTTGCTCAAGACCTTCACATGCAGACATGAAAGATAGAGGATCGTAAACTGCGCGGACGCTGTTAAAGACAAACGGTTTTTGATAGGGGTACCCCAGACCGGGTTATTTATAAGGTAGACATACATTTAATAGTGTACTTGTAACTTTCGCTATTCATAAGCCTATTGCTCTGCGAAACGTCATTTCCCCCACCCCACACCCCTCTAATCAATCGCAGTGATGTCATCCGAGTATTCCCCATGTGCTTTTGTTTGTGTCACAGTAGCGCCACCTTACGATTAAAATGTATTATAATTAGGGAAGTGATCACCACAGAGCGACTCGAAGCGAGCCATCTTAGCCAAGCTATAAACTCTTTCATTACACCACACAGCATCACATGACCACATCACATAAATAAGAGCCCTGCATCAGTGGTGCATGCATCCGTTGAAGCTGATTCTTACATAAATGTTTTCATAAATAAATTCACAAGCACACCATGATATTTCAATCATTTATCAGAAAAACATTCATTCATTCAGTAAAAATGACACATGGGATACTTTGTATACATCATCACCCTACATCATCCTTACCATGATGGCCGTCTCATCCATTAAGACAACAAATAACCAACATATCATAGCATGACAAAAGGTGTACATAAATCTGAATCTCTTCCCGAGTTCCCCAACGTATACTCTACATGCTGCGTTCATGAATCAACGAGCGCGATAAATTGCGAGCCAACGCGAGCCGGATCAACTCCAATTTCTCCTTCTCTAGGTCCGCTGTTTTGTGCTGAGCAAAAACAAACATGAGATTATACAGTTAAACTAGAAATGGGACCTGACGTGTGGTGAGATATGACAGACATGGTATCACCATTGAAACGAAATCATGAATATTTAATAGATATCGCAAGAAGAAAGAAATGTGCTAGGCACCAGGGTTTGGATCTTGTCCGGTTTGATCTTCTTGTTGCTGATATCTTGGGCCGTAGAGATCTCACTGAGACAGTGTAACAATTCATAGGTCTCATCGCTGCTATAGATCACCTGACAACAAACAGACGCAGGTATAAATTATGCCTAACAAAAAGACTGATGCAGTAGAAACGCATTAATGACAAGTTACCTCTTTAGCTTCGAGGAGAGGTAAGGCATCCATGAGAAGGGTCAGCCAGAATCTGGAGTCACAGTACACACATGGTGGGGATAATCAACAACAGATCATACACACATGGTGGGGATAATCAACAATAGATCATACACACATTGTGGGGATGATGAACAACAGAACGTGCACACATGGTGGGGATGATGAACAACAGATCATACACACATGGTGGGGATAATCAACAACAGAACGTGCACACATGGTGGGGATACAACATTCATTAAAACAAGTTCTTAAAGTGGCCCTCTGCCAACGGGCAACATTACAGAACATGTGGTCAAATTCAGACACAATTTCAATAGTTTAGGCCATATGATGACAGTGAATGATGATGATGATGATGATGATGATGATGGGCATGATGGTGATAAGTAAGCGTTGCAGTGACAGTCGAGTTACCGTGGGGGTGCGATGCGGGCCTTGAGGAGGGACAGGAGGAGGGAGGCTGCTTCACGGAACTCTTCCTCCTCATACAGGCGATGCATCTCCCGGTATTTACCTACACACAGCAACGCCCTCAGCATCAAGTGAGCCATCACAAAGAGAACCTCAAACTAAACACCTGCCTAAGTTGAGTACCTACCGAGGAAGGTGAGAGTGGATGACAGGAGCATCGAGGGACCTAGATTGTCGAGGAGGTCAAGGTCACTGAAGCTGCCGCTGCTGCTGTATTCAACCAGGAACCTGGGTACAAAGCAAGCAAAAGTCGAATGAAAGATTAAACTACAGTGGAAGAATAATTTTAGGCCCCCAAAAACTATGATGGCTATAATGTGAAGGCTAACTGGACCCCTTTTTTCAAAGAATTATCCAGCTTGGATATACCCCTATTAAGCACGAACCCACTTCTTTCGTGATGACACTTTATGAACCCCAACAGATGGTTATTTCACGTATTCAATGTAGCTGAGACGACATAATCAATTCTGCAACAGCTTCCAATTTAAAGCAGCAAAACCAACTCTCCAGAAACCTTCACAATACAGGTCATATTGAAGAACACGTAACTGACAGCCACTTACTTCTCTGCAACAGATGTAGCGAACGTGACGTCTTTTGATCTGAATGCCCATGATAGCGCCGACCCTAGGCGTCCCCGTTTCAGTGCCAGCATGCCCTGCACCTTACAGATACTGCGCACTGAGCCACACCAACACAAACCCGTGAGTCACATCATTAACGCATGCAATCATCACCGAGAGATTTGTCTTTTTTGTGATAACTGGCCGTCGTTACCTTGTGCATGCATCTCGCGTGCCTCACAGATGTGGAGAACTTTGTGAACTTTCATCTCTGTTTCCAGGGGCAATTTTTCTATGAACTCCTCCAAATAAAACCTGGATGGCGTGCCATGATAAAGCATTGCAAACACACCACCAACCGAAGCAAAGGGGATTCATCCTATGATATACCATGGACTGTAGTACAAAATTATTCCCCACTCCCGCACAAAGAGATAACTCACCCAGAAACAGCCAGCAATTGGCCCAGACACAGCTAATGAAGTTTGTAAATTTGTTTATCATAGCTTACAATTTAGTAAAAGCTCAACCTCACCTGCCATATTCCGGACAGTGATCCAGGTAGCTGACCCCCACCTGCCACAGACTGCATATCACAGGTGATTACATATGAGTATTCAGGTAAAGTTACAATTAAGCTGTACCTGGGGTGAAGTTTTATAAAGAACTTGAGTACATCACGAGTACCTTTGGTGTGACAATAAACTTGTGGCATATTCCAGCAAGAGGAACTCGCGAAGGTTGGCTCCAAAGCTGAAAAATAATTTAGGTTTATCAGATTATCATGGTTTATGGTTCTCAATCATGCAAGCCCTGCTGCTGTTGTATTGAACTTGGCGCGAGATGTGTGCGCATAAAAATCTACCAGCTAGTTGTGCTTAACCCGCCTGACATCAATTTAACGTGTCATTGGCGGGCGAGCGGGAGATTATTGCCCAGTAGTGAGAATTGATGTAGATTGGATTTATTGATGATGAACATAATTATCCACATATGGGATCACAACATACTCAATTTAAAAACAAACCAATAGTAACAACTGCTATCGGTACATGCCATGTCTTTGCCTGATTATTGATGTAGGACATGGTGCCAAGAACAAGTGGGAGGAGAAAATGGTCTTACTTGAGTGTTTGAGACTCTAACTTGTTGCAGTGGAAGAGAAGGTCTGTGAGGTGACTGGCAAACCACCAACTGCCATAGGCCGAACTGACACAAACACACAACTCATCAAGCCTACATGCAGGTCATGTGCACAACTTACACTGCTTCCCACTTCAGGCTCTTATTATCATGATCAAAGCGACTGGCATCAAGCCAAGATTAGTGGTGATCAAGATCAAGAAATGAAATGATCATAGATGTCTGTAAAGCTGCAAGGATCAAGATCAAGCTTATAAAGACTGGTATGAAGATACATGATTATCAACATCAAAGTTATCAATGATCAGAATTGAGAGGATTACAGATACAAGGACCAAAGAGACCAAAGTGAGATCCTTGGGATCAGAATAGCAGAGATCAGATATGGTTAAAACAGATTTGGAACAGATTTGGCAGATCTGGATCAAGATGATTGGGATCCAGATCAAGGTTATAGATACAAACCAGAAGTCATAAGTACCTGCTCTCTTTGATCACCTGGTGGGTGTCATACTCCAGCACAGCCAGTAAGATGTGATCATAGGGCTGCATTCTCATCGCCCCCCCATACACATCAATACAATACTGAAATCATGTGAACAATCAGCCAACTCTAGGGACTACAAGAGCAACACGTCTTGGAATGTCCAAGTATATTAGTTTTTTTTATTACAGGAGAAATATTCAAGAGGAATTAATTAATTTTCAATTAAGTAGAAAATGCAATCAACTAGTAGTGACCAGTCTCCAACTTTTTTCCACCCACAACAATGACTTCAACTTTCTATCATTACTAAGTGACCTTGACCCAGTTTTCTATTCTTAACACTTGGCTGACCCTGACCTGTGTGTGGTACTGGAGGTCGTAGTGTTTGACCGTGGGGTTCTGATAGAGGAGGCGCGTGAGGAGCATACAGTACCAGCTGCCGATGAGGTCCTGCTCCCCCACAATCGCCTCGTCCTCACCGCAAAGGATCTGATGACAGAGAGGCATCACAGTCATAGTCAATAAACAGTCACAACAAATTGTCACATCAACCGATTGTACAACTTCGCTTGAGATAATCTCCTTACATTGTAACCCTAGGAGAATTGTTGCACAGGTTGGTCATTTGTTTTACAGTCCTTGAACGAACCTGACAGATCTTTTCCAGTTGCGGATGCGAGACGAAGCTTCCATCTCTCTGTCTCTCCATGCACTCTTCCTGCCAACTCTGCCACAGCATCTCAAACTCCACCAGCGACTGGCCGGCAAAATCCTACACAGTCATAAACAAAACAAACTCCATCAGCAATTGGCCTGATAAACCCTACATTACCCAGACACCCACCATACACACATCTAATATGGACAGACAGGGATATTTTCTTACACATTCTGTTTATGATGACATAATGTATGTGTTCGCACATCATGACAATTTCCCTATCATGTGTTGACACAATGTGAATTTTATGCCCAACAACAATTGTACAATATGGGAATTTCAGAATCCCACATATTCTCCTCTATTGTGGTGCAGAGGAATGATTTCGAGAAGACACATGCTTCATTCACCTCATACAGGGGCATGCGAGACAGGAGCTGCTCGATTAGCATGAAGGGCTGGGTGGTTCTGTCTGGATGGATAGAGAGTAATCGCTGCGCCTCAGCGGTACGACCTTGCAATACAAAGGTCACCACCTAGACACAGATCAATGATACGATCAACCCAGAGGACAACAAGTTGTCAGATCAACCAAACTTAACTGATCAATGACTCCTTAATTCTATTAAGAAGCCAATATCCAGCACATGTCTAGGAATAGATAAAGCAACTGAAATCTAAATTAAACATGGAACACTTCCAACAATTATTACCATATCATCTGTGGAGTAGGATGTATAGATGTTCCAAGTACAGAACAGGGGGACCAAATATTGTTTCATCTAATTTGTGGAGTAAATCTGGAGTTAGACATCAAACAGATAGAAAGTGACTGACCGCTGGCCAGTAGTCGTCACATTCGTGTCTGCTGCCACTGCGCAGGACGGCGCTGGCCATGTGGTCACCCTCCACGAAGTGAACACGCGCCCACTCCAGCAGTTTCTGCAGCACTTCGCCCCCTGAATACAGCATCACATGTAATGGCATACATTAAAATACTGCCTCACACATTTAGCCATGAATGTACATACTGCATCACACTTCATCATAATGACAGCAGTGAACTTGTATGTTTGAATGTCCTTTTCATTTAATAAGGACAACAAACAATCAATTCCATCAAACATTGCTGATCACAAAATAACAGACATATCTCCAAACACAGAGAGGCAAAAAACAGACATCAAACAGAGTGTTCTAGTGAATATGCTCGAGCATGACAGTAGGAACTCTCATACGATTGGTGGAGGATATGACCTGCTAGAGTCTGCAGCAGC
Organism: Urechis unicinctus; assembly: GCA_034190875.2. Taxonomy (NCBI): domain Eukaryota; kingdom Metazoa; phylum Annelida; class Polychaeta; order Xenopneusta; family Urechidae; genus Urechis; species Urechis unicinctus. The sequence goes on from CM067344.1 coordinate 12,067,578, forward strand.
AGCAGCTCACTCAAACTCCACACCAGCTCCATCGTCTCGAGCATCTTCAGCTGTGAGGAGAGATCGTCTTGCTCCCAGTTGCCACTCTTCTCTAATCAACACAGATACAGGGATACAGCTGTGATGTTGCACTATGGCACTGATGCTAATGAGGAAGTGGATGCTGCCAGGAAGGGTCCAGGGAACTTACTCAATGTACTGCTCAGGTCCATGGCACACGCCTTCATGACAGATCTGTATTCACGGCTATGTTTTATCATCCTATATCACATCAAAACATGATACTTTAGTATTGATCTTGGTGCCTTTTGGACAAAACATAATATATATCTAATAGCACCAATAATCTGAAGCCTACTGAGGCAGGTGAGATGAAGTTTTCTTTAATGAACTCTCCTGTTGCACTTGCAAAAATATACCTGAAAGCACAAACACAGATACTTTGCCGGACTAACATAGCTGCAGGCATTTTGTTACTTTGAATAAAGCACAGTCATCAAGCATGATTATCTTTAGAAGATTAAATAATTGGTGTATAAGTCAGGGACTTAATTAATGAGATCAATTGATCTCACCATGTGTTTCATTCACCAGTTTCCTCAGATAGGGACTGTGCATATCACAATCCCACTTGACTTGATGTATCTTGGCAGGTTGTGATAAAGTAACAGGACTCTCATCAGCTGAAGTTCAAAGGTTACAGAACATGAGCTAAATTGTTCACAGGAATAAAGCCAAACAAGAATGATTTCCGCATGAAAATAATTACAGTCGTGTTTTGTGTTGCTCCCTGCAAACACAAAGAGCTGGTTGCCGAGTCCCCAGTTACTTCTGCATCCATCTTTTTCACATGCGCTGTCACAGATACGCTGCAAACATCAACAAAATTCACAAATCCCAATAACAATTGCCTTTCAAAGCGTAAAGATACAGCATTTGTCAGTGTACCTTCTGTATACCTAATTCAATTAAGACATTCCATTTGCGAGGTACAAAATTGTGATTCACTGGCTCAAGCAGTGATACAAATATCGCCTCGTGAGTTGTGGGGAAAACAACAAATATTCGTGCGGACTAGTCAAAATGAGCATGGGAGATAGCGAGTGACTCGGAGCATGGAGTAATGCTTGGAGGTGGCAGAAAAAGTTAACACTGTGCATTACAGCCCAAGAGTTAGCACAACAGGTATTCTTTTGAATGTTTGCAGCTTATTGGTCATCCAGGTTTTTCAGCCAGCTTGAGTACAATGTAAATCAAGGCCAAAAGTGGTTGACGATAACATCCCACCAGATGATTTTGACGGGTATCAAAAAGGATCGTACAATAAGTTGCAGTTACACATCTTTGTTTACATTTCTACATTCATACATTTATACTTATATGCTTATATCAAGGCGATTTAACGATGGAAATTCAAGTAAATCATCAGATCGCTAATATTCTCAAAACGCTTGACAGGTGTTTGTTTTCACCGAAGGTCCGTCCACAGGGATTCGTATCAGAAGGTAGGTTGAAGATAGAAATATATATATATTTATCGATCTATGACCCCCGATAGATCGTAGAACGAAGAGAGAAATTTATCTTTCTCTCTTCGTTCTACGATCTATCGGGGGTCATAGATCGATAAATATATATATCTTCAACCTACCTTCTGATACGAATCCCTGTGGGTCCGTCGGGTGGAGCCAATGGCAATGGCCTGTGAAGAAAGGGAACACAGACTAAGAGGATATCATGAAGAATGTAGAATCCGGGGAGATTACCCACTAATACCATGCAGGGCACGAAATTGGCTATCTCTAGTCGGCGCGCGCCGACTAAATGTTAATTCCGCCGATTCATTTGTCAAAGTTGTCGGTCCGCCAGGCCGATAACTATTCTGTAACCATTCTCGACGTCAAAAGATAAACACATTGACAATCGCGCGATCGTTTGAAATTGTGAACTGTCCCAATTGATTTGACCTCAGCATTCATCTAGAGAACTTCGTTTATTTCCGTATTGACGAAAGCGCACGATTTATCAATGAGATCCTATAACTCGTTTTTATTGGTCAGCGTATGTCACGTGCACAATGCAATTGAATGTCGAATTTTCCCGGCGTTACAAGTCTCCTATGCATCGCTGATTTGATACTTTCCCAAATTTAATAATGGACAAGTTCGTCAAATGTTTACCTAAATGCGACGGTGATGAATTAGAAAAAAGTCCACCTTCACTCAGCTTTCTCACTTCTACTTATTCTTTAATATGTCACTAATAATTGCTATGTAACTGAATGAAGAATACTGCCTTATGGTTTACTCCAACTACTTTGATCATGCATGTTTATCTTATGATACCTATGGCCGATCTCGGTTATCCGGGAACCTCGCACCACCCAGAATTCCCGGCGACCCTGGCAACTCGCAGCGCAGTGAAAACAATCAATGTGTATTGGATTAATTTCACTCAGCGATATCAACATCGGTTTAGTTTGCGGTTATTAACGTCGATAAAAACATGCCGAAAAGTTGCTGTGCATTCGGTTGTTCTAACCACAACATGATGAAAGACAGAATGTCGCTCTTTAAGTTTCCGAAAGACCCGGAGAGAAGGGAAAAGTGGATCATTGCCGTGTATCGACAGAACGAAGACGGTTCGTTTTGGCGACCAACTAAGAACTTGGTTTTTGTGGACATCATTTCATCACTGGTAGGTTCTACACTGTTGTAGGGTATTTCTGTTACACACTACTTTATTCTTAATCCAATTTGATGACATTTAAGTAAATACGGTTAATTCTGCTTGAACGACTTCATCATTCATGTCGCCATGTTTGTATGTGTTTTTTACTGTATGTAATGTCGATGAGGACTTTCCATTCAACTGTGATTTCAATTTTGCTATTCTATATTCCCCTTGTATCGTTTGTACCATTTGTGGTTAGAAACATAATAAGTCATTATAATTCGTTCCTCTAGGGGTGGTTAACAAGGACCCACTTTAACCAGACTGGATACCCTCTATATTCACACACAGACAAGATGGCAACAAGCAACATGACCGCATGAATCGTTACAAGAACGCCAAGAAACGTTCTTTACAAGGATTCATTGAGCATTCATCCAACAAAAGACAGGTGAATACTTTTGGATAAAAGTAATTGATTTTGGCAGTATTAATTTGCCTGCTTACTCAATAATTATAATGAATCTTAATAATGATAATGAATCTTTGTACTAAATCTGCCTATTATAATAATGAATGTTTTTGCACACAATCACACATGTATAAACATTTCTACTTCTACAATGATGTGTGTATATATTTTACCATGTGCTCTGTCTTTAGGTACTGAGTGAGATTGTAGTGAATCATGATGATTCAGTCACCAGAAAAGATGGTATCTCTCTTCAAGACCAGCTCTTCCTCACTCTGGTTAAACTTAGACTTGATATGCATTTTCAGCATATTGCATATCAGTGTGGATTGGGACTGTCCACTTTGATCGAAATATTCACATTTAGAGAGTCATTGGGTGTGTAAAAAAACAGATATATCAACTGCTGAAGGGGACCCTACCTATCCGGTCGGTGAACTCTCTGAAGGCTGAAGCCAAAGATAATGAGCTCTCTAGTGTGGACAAGATGGTCACTGTGGCTTGTTGTTTGTTAAATGCTGGGGGTAGCATTATTGTACGAGACAGTGATTTGATTGACTGAAATAGTTCAAATTACATATTATGTAGTGGTATTACCTGTACGCTTTTTCATTTTGCAGTTTTGTTTTCAATACACAATCGTAATAAAGCATTTATGAAATGTTCTGGTGGTTTCTTATTGTCCATGCCACACTTAAAGACTATCTATTGTGATATTTCACATTTCTCTTCATCCAGAATTTGCATTTGATTGCTGTTAGTCGCATCACATTGTAAATTTCATAGTGGCACAAATTAATTTAAGAAGAGGATAGAATTTGAGAATAAATTTTATTCGCCCAACTCATCCACCATATAACAGTCAAAGACATCAACATAAGTCTATAAAAGGAACATCTTATATACAGAAAGGTTGGCTCAAGATGTATTTCTTGCAGACTTGCAATACCAGGCACCCTTTGATACTCTTTTGATGCCGATGCATGAAAAATGAAACCACTTGTATTTACAGCATGGATTGTCACATCCAATCATATCTTCACCAGAAGTACATGCACCATCCTCTAATCTGCGTGTCAGAAGTTCTGAAAATACAGCTGACTGCCAAAACATACTGATCCTGTTACACAACTCCAAAAGAAAATCACTGTCTGATCACACACTCCCCAGGAGTCCAGTAGACAAAGTCCCCATATTCAGCTCCTGCAACGTACATTTGACACTGGATCTGGGTGTAGTATTGGTCAGTTTCTGTATATACCTCTTTCGTGCCACGTTGGGTAGTCCTTCCAAATACTGGTAAGCCATGATTGTTGAGCTTCAAACAAATCGGCCGGTTTGTAGCTTGTCAGCCATGGCTGATTTTATATCGCCGAGTTTACAGCTGTCACTCGTAAAATGTTCTTGTTCGCAGATCAAAGTATGCTCAAGATCGTTTCTGATTATTGAAATTGTCTTAGATCTTCGTTATCAGCTGCTATTTACTGTGTCATTGACGAAAGAGCGCCACGCGCACGTTAAAAGCGTCGTGTCTTCCGCGCAACCAACAAGGTGTCAATACGCTGACAGCTGCTTGTATTCACCCCCGAATCGTTGCTCCGGGGTGACTTCCGGCGGAAGACAGTTAGCCGATATCGAGAATTGTCAAATACAATTTAAATGCTTTCGGCATTGTGAATAACAAGACCATTGAGAGGACCAGTTAAATACTGGCAGGGCCAGTTCATTTTGTTGAAGGGCCAGTTGAACAAAAATGGAGGGCCAATTCACATTTTTGCCAATTTCGTGCCCTGCCATGTTAATCTGGATGACACTTCGTCTGGTACAGTGGTAGTTGATGCTGCGCTTTCGCGCTGAAAAGCCGGGGGCGATAATACAGTTATTGAGCGATAAAAGCTATTTATTGGCCTTTCTTACAGAATTGATAAGCATAGTAGGGTATTGTTTTTGTAATCGATAAAGTCAAAGCTAAATACGATCGGAAAATATACAAATAATAACCAAGTTAAAACTGTCTTCCCGCTCCATCAATTTGATTTTGTCTTGGTGTAAGGTGTAATATCTGCAATAAGGTATTTGCTTATTTTTATCTCGCGAGATCTCGTCTTATTCGGTTCTTCTACGATTCACTGATCTCTTGCTCTTCCCTTCGCCGTAATCCAGCCAAAGCTTACTGCCATCTGCTCAATATTCTAGAGCTAATAAAACATTCTGTATGATATAGCGATATCTTTTCGAAAATAACCTATATTGTGAATTAATTTCCCTGATAAATATTGAAAACTTGTGCCTTGATTAATATCAGCAATAACATCGTTCTACATGACTGTAAGTAATGAAATGCACGACTTTTCGGGGGTGGGATGAGTGTTTGAAACTTAACACTGATTGTAGTCCTCTCAGTTCATGATCTGGTGTCAAATAAATGACATTCAGTTCTGTTGTATCATGAACTCCAAATCCTACAATGAAAATATGTAAGACTTTACGTCCATCAAATAGAATAAAAATATATGATGTAGATTTCTTAGATAGCATATAGAATGAATATGTATGACATATCATGAATAAGTTTTACTGTGTTTATAAGTATATCTCTTTGTTAAAATTGTATTTGGGGGAAAAAGGAGCAACCGAACATTCCTTTCCCCCCTCGTCAATGATCGGTAGATGCATACTTTCTTCAAGTAAAATCACACAGACAACGTGATCTAAGATACACACGTAAATTTTTTTTTGAAATGCATCGACATTTTCTTCACACATAATAGATACCTCTATATTTGAAGTTCCGTCCTTCACCTTGGTCACAAGATCTGTCCACTCGATCTGTCTACGGTTTCTCGATTCTCGACTGGCAGGTCCAGAAACGCTGTCACTGAATAATAAGTGTCATAATAAGTGAAGGTGTCAGTCTTTATCATCCCTTCGTTTGGAGGTTGAAAAACGAGCATACAAAATTCACCGAGGTAACCGGCAAAGCGTTGACTAAGCTGCGGACTACAGTTGCTGGCGAAATTATTTATCGGGAATCATCATAGAGTCTCTACTGTATTTTCCAGCAGTGCGATTTCCTCGCCCAATTACCTCACATGACCACAAACGACCGCGCTATTGTCACTTTTGTCACAAGCAGTTTTTACATACCTCTGACTTAAACAGGAACAAGGCAATAAAGATTCACTTGTCTGGTGGCTGCGACCTAATAAAACAGCACATGACTTGGGATACACCAAATAATGGTAGGTGCATGGCTCCTGCTTTCACAAAAATTGGCTTAAAATGGTCCACTCCGTTTGAGCACAGAATCTCATTGTTTAAATAAACAAGAATATATTGGTAATTAAGGCTGGTGTATAATTGGACAGAGTTTTCCCTCATCCTCATAAATTGAATGACGTAATCATTATTGTGGGTGCTTTGACCACCCAAATGCAACTCCCCTTTTCAACCTTTCATGTTTCATTCAGCAGGCTATCTACCATTTATTATATTGTAATCACAAAATAATATGTCTGTAGATATTTAAGAACCTGCTGTAGACAGGTAGAGAGAATCTATGCTTATGAAAGATGGCTTTTCATTATGCTTTTCTCGACAGTCCTATGAAGGGAATGGGGCCTTTGCCGGCCCAGGAGGGATCAATGTGGGATCTTTTCCAAAAGACTTTGGTTATGGCACAGACGAATATGACCCCGACGCAGCTGGCGGACCCTCACCAGAAAACAAGCCTCGCATTCTCCTCATGGGGCTAAGAAGGTCAGCTCAAGATAATGTCACCTTTCTTTATGATATTCAAATTGTACATTTGAGTATTCTTTATTTGGAGGTAGGTATCAACAAGGATTATGTATTCATAAACTTCCATTGGCATGTTATGACAGGAGTGGTAAGTCATCTATACAGAAAGTTGTGTTTCACAAGATGTCCCCCAATGAAACTCTCTTCCTGGAGAGTACCAATAAGATTGTCAAGGATGGTAAGATCTTCTGATGACCTGTTACAGTATCATAAAGAATATATTTGCAACTTTTCATTGTTCATGAATATCAAAATGAGTCTGTGTTGGTCTCTGTTTTAGATGTGTCCAACAGTTCCTTTGTGCAATTTCAAATATGGGATTTCCCTGGACAAATCAACTTCTTTGATCCTACATTTGATTCAGAGATGATCTTTGGAGGATGTGGAGCTCTCATCTTTGTCATAGACGCACAGGTTGGTTTATGTTTTAACCCCCATGTACTTTGTACATTTGTGTGCCTAGCAAACTGTTATCATGATGTTAAATGTACCTGTGAGGATTTCTATATGAATGCTTGCTGCAGAACAAATTTCCATTACAAAACCAAAGTATAAAGTTCTATACCACCCCTTTTTAATTTACATCTGTAAATCAACCTGCTGTTGATAGTGGGGAATGATTTATTAACTATCATATGCAAATTTATTTGGATGGTTGAATGGTTGATGTCTAGTCTGCTTGAATTATCATTTACAGACGTTTCAATGCTAGTGCTTTGAAAAAGGCAATCTTAATTTGCATTCTTGTCCAGTTTAATTACAGGGATGTTGTCAAAAAACAAATCATGAGGAATTTGCATACTCAAAGTTTTCCATGTCATTTACTGTACTATTTCCCAACAACAAATTGGTTATGTTCTGGCTATTTCTCCTGTGGTTGATACACCAATTGGCTGCAGATATCAATGTTTTGATAAGAACATTAACAGATTCTCAATGGTCCAATTGTCAGACTTACAATTCTATAGGATACTTGAATTTTCAAGAAAAACACTACTTAAACAATATAATGATATTCAGACTAATAGAATTGGTTTGAAGAAGGTCACTAATTGCCATTTCCTAAGACCACATGTATCCTCTCCAAATACTTCCCCGTCTCTTTCTCTTGAGGCATATATATGTGTGTGTATATGTATGTATATATATATATATATATATATATATATATATATATATATATATATATATATATATATATATATATATATATATATATATATATATATATATATACATATATATATATATATATTATCATTCCTACTGTGTTATATTTTTCACAATGAATGGCTTTTGATTTACCTGTTTTAATCAACCATAATTATCCTTAAATATAGTTATAGTTATGATGCAATACAGGTGATTTAAGCACTGTTTATGTGATATATGAGAATATTTGTGTTGTAATTGTTATCAGATTTTCTAGCCAGTAAATAATTAATCTTGTGCATTTTAGGGATGGGTACAATGGTCATTTCGATTATATATACAGTATACACTCAAGGTGCTTAGATGTTTTATCAGATGATGATATTCTTGATGACCTAGGTAGGGCAAAACTAGTCTTTATATATCTTTGAAAATGAACCTCCTTTAGTGTGTAATTTGTTACTTGTTCTGGTTTGTTTATCATCCTTCTGATCGACTCATGTTGGTGTGGGTGGACAAGGTCATAATTAAGTCCTGATGTGGTTGGGGTTTGACTCAGTGATGAAATATATGGTGAACTATAAATAATGTGATGAATCAAAAGAGGCTCAGGAGAATTATTAATTTAAGGTGGAAGTGGTTCTGGTCCAGGGTTAATGCTCCGGTTTGGCAGGCTTACAAATAAAGAAATGAATCAGGATATGGTATGAGGGGAAATATATTTGCTGTAATCTGTAGCAGTTTTGGTGACTGTTGATGCTCTTGGAGACCACTGTGTGGATTAAATGAGGCAGGGTCTTTGGGAATATAGTCCAGTGGTTGAATCTATGACCACCAGGGGGCCGTTAAATATGTGATGAATCAGGAATAGGTCTGAGGGGCTGTGAATTCTGTGTGCTCATAGACAGATACAAGCAAGGCTCTTGAGATTCTCGGTGAATCGTTGGCTTTTGTGTACCGCAACCTGGGCAGCACCATGCAATGTCACGTGTTTATCCACAAGGTGGATGGTCTGTCTGAAGACTCGCGCATGGAAGTTCAGCAGCACATCCACAGCTCCGTCATGGAGCAGATCTGGGAGCAGGATCAGTCAAACTTGCCCATCAGGTAGTGTATGCGTTAGACTGTTTGGCTTGAATTAACCTGGCCGTTGAGAGCTCACCTGCTATTATCATGACCCCATACAGGATGATTATGCCGAGGCCTTGGTCAAACTTCATATGACTATCTCACGTGCCTACAAGGTCAACCCCAGCATCAAGTTTGAGGCATTCATACACAAGGTGGATGGCTTATCTGACGACCACAAAATTGAGACCCAGCGCGATATTCACCAGCGAGCTAATGATGACTTGCTAGAAGTTGGGCTAGAAAATATAGATCTCAGGTGAGGTCTGTGTATACAGTAGTGGTGATGTATACAGTGAGACCTGCAGCAGTCGTGGTGGTGGTCGAGGGGAACAGAAAGTGTGTAACACCACACCATGTTAACCAAATGGGAATACAGCTCTGCAACTTTTGTTTACGTAGTGGATTCCAAAGCCCTGTTCTTGAATAAAACAATAGGAAAGAGCAATAGATTTGCTATCAAGAAAACTCTTCATTCACTGCCATCCAATATCGTTAATTTGATATTTGCATGATAAAATAATATGTTTAATTTATTAAATTCACAGCCTCATCTGAAGTCTCTGTTATGCACAAAAAGGAATCGTCTCATGACGTACATTTACATCTGACAACTATGCCATGGTTAATTTCCCGTGCACCATACCGGAAATGTTCACATTCTCTTGCTTTTCCTTTGACCATCTGGTAACAACCGGACCAACTACCACATTAGGTCTCTGTGCATGAATTGTTCCATATGTTGTTTGCAGCACACAGAACTCATTGCATGGGTTCTACTTTGTTTACCATGTGGTTGCTGGGACTGGTATCTTGATGCTGGATGGCCATTTTATTTGACTGACCTTTAACTGACCTCTTCTCTTTATGTACATGATTCCCCAGCACAAACAAGGCACTTTTTATACAATTAAGCACTCCCCCTCTGTAATTGATCACATTGCGTTCTTGGTAATCTTTAACTTGCCACAGTCATTATTTTTTCTACATTTCCTAGTGTATTCCTAAAGCATGGAACAGATATCTAGACTGCATATATATTGCAATACTATGCTTCTCTGCTACTCTCGGACCATGAGCTCATGTCTGATGACCTATTATCTGTGTGTACTCCTGCAGCTTCTACCTCACCAGTATCTACGACCACTCCATCTTTGAGGCGTTCAGCAAGGTCGTACAAAAGCTCATACCTCAGCTCTCCACGCTGGAGAACCTCCTCGATATATTCATATCCGTATGTATACTCCAAAGGCACAATCTCAACAGACTCCAGCTTACAAATAAAAATGAAATAAAATGGTGCCCTTTTGTGGTGGTGAAAATAGCAAAACCAACAAGAATTTTGAATGATATTTACACCGTACTTGAACAGCAGCCAGGCTGTCAGGTTATAGGTCTCTATGAGGTTCATTATTTTGCACTGTGTTATCTCTTTCAGAATTCTGGGATTGAGAAGGCCTTCCTATTTGATGTGGTGAGCAAAATCTACATAGCCACGGACAGCTCCCCAGTGGACATGCAATCCTACGAGCTATGCTGTGACATGCTGGATGTTGTCATAGACCTCTCTTGTATTTACGGGTAAGTTTATTTTGGTTCGCATAAGTTTGCAGATCAGGAAGTATGCGTGTTGTAGTACATATTTGTGCGTAGAGTGTGACTCGTGGGATCATGGTGTGGTGTCATTCTATACATCATGTGACCAGCCATTTGAGAAGTGATGTGTTGTATCGTATGTGAATACTGTGTGGTGACAGGGAGGATGAGGATGTGGAGACGAGTGCATTCGACACCCAATCCTCTTCCATCATCAAGCTCAACAATGCCACCATCCTATACTTAAGGGAGGTCAACAAGTTCCTGGCTCTCGTCTGCATTCTGCGTGAGGACAGCTACGAGCGCCAAGGTCTTGCTTACATCAGCACTTCTTGGGGAGTTAATTGAGTGCCAAGTTGAACATCTCCCGATCATTGCTTGTTTTTTGCATTTATAAATCAGAAATTCCATTGTTGTTTTTTCCTTTGTTGTGGAACACAGGCCTCATTGATTACAACTTTCACTGCTTCCGTAAAGCCATCCATGAAGTTTTCGATCTCCGCAATAAGATGGTAGCACTGTCTCATAACCCGTCCCGTTCTCTGGCACCCGAGGCACTACCAAGCAACGGTTACCCTCCTGACACCAGCTCGGATGACCCCATGCCTACATAACAAGTTCACAGTGACTCTGTTCACAGTGACTTTTCACTCTTTGACATGCCAAGGTTACCGCGGTGCTAACGAGCCATTAATGGACTGTGACATTGACGTATGCTCAACCAAGCTGTTGGGTTAAGCTGCTAATGGTAGAGCTAATACTATCCAAGTGATAAGTTTCAATGACATTCTCCATGTTTATGCTTCATTTCATTTCTGTTTTTCTCATCACTCGCCATGATTGATTCTTGCATTTTCATTTGACATTTATTCTTTGCATTCAGCGTATCATAGAAAATATTTACTTGAGGTCCTACAAGGAGACTATGTTGAGATTGGTTGGAAACACTGTCATTATTTCATCTCAAGTTGTTATGATAATCAATTTTTTTTCTGTCACTTGTGTCTCAGTCATTTCAGTAAATCAAGCAACTTATTTTTCGTCATTTCAATGTGTCGAAATCATCAAAGTAGACATTTATTTAGGTCTGAAATTGTTTATATGCCAGAATAAATGGACGTTGATAAGTGCAGATGTTGTTAGTTGGCTTATGGTTGTTGTGATAAATGGCCACTTTTGGTGTTCTCATACCAGGGTAATACTTTTCTACAATTCTGTTTAGCAGTTGGGGTAAGGGGATGGTTTGAAGGACTAGGACTCTAATGAATCAGAAGTAGATTGTAGTGCTGGAGAATAAGGGGATGGTTTGTTCTGAATCAGAAGCAGGTATGTTGAGAAGTCTTTTTCATGTACCATGTCTCGATGAGGTTACTTGATAAGAGACCGTACAGCTGATGCTGGCCATCATTGCAATCATTGAAAAATGGTTTCATTAATAATGTTTACATTGTCAAAATTCTCATAAGTTAAACATCACTTAATTTGCAAACATAAGGAAGACATTTGTAATAAGAAAGAATATTTGTAAATGGGATTTATTTGTTGAAGGAACACATTTTAAGTGAATTTGATTTTCAACATCACCAGCACTGTCTGCTAGGCAAGGATAAATAATAATAATGCGGGACTACCTCACACCTGTTGCTCCAAGGATAACCAGTAAAAGCTCAGGATATCTCCGTACAAAAATGGAGATAAAGAATACACATTTGACTGATGTACAAACACAATAATTGTATAAGGATACACAGTGATTGGATATATTGAACAATATACACCAACTTCTAATGATAACATCAAGTATTGCTATGGGGTGGGGGGTATCATAGCAGCTTGTCAATCCACTCCTCCAAGCCCGACAGCTCACACTCCTTCTCGTCTTTGTTTCCACGAGCACTGCACTCGGTAAACTCGACTTTAAACGGTTTGAGATCTTGGAATGAGAAGTCTTTTCCACGTCGTCCTAGGTAGGCGTTGTTTATACTAGCGTTATCTGTGCCCCTCAGAGCAGCCGACCTGGTCACTCTCAGGGTGTTCCTGATAGAAAATGTGTACACTTAGTAATTATTAACTCCCACCAGGTACAAAAGCAAAACCACAAGTTTGAATCTATAAACTGTTAGCCTTAACATGTGATGTCAAGCTACTCTTGACTCACAGTTCTTATAAAACATGCATCATCTAATGGCCTATTGCAATATAGCCAGGGATAATGTTGCTATAACCAAGTCAATTGAGTAACAGCAATCTGACAATAATGAAGAAAATATGATAACTATGTGGAGAAGGAAACCTACATTTCTTTTTCCAGTGCAGTCTGTATCACCCAGCATCCTTTAGCCAGTGCCTGATCTGATTTGTTACATACGATGAGGATGGGAGGGTGACTCCTGGCCACGTCAGGGTCAGTCATTACGTTGTAGAGGAATCTGCAAGACACAATTAGCATATATTGTGGCTGAACAAGTGAGCAAAACTGATTAAAATTTAACTTTTAGAGATTTTGTTTTATTCTATAATGTAATCACTGACTCGGCAACATCTTTGAGGTCCTTCTGGAAAGTTGAGCTGTCCACCACAAACATTATCCCCCTACAAACACATAGACTTTATTATAGATATTATTCATAACATAGCATACCATGAACTACAAAAAATTACTTACATGGTTAATGGATTATATGCCTATTCCATATGATAGGTCCATGTTCAGAAACATAAGCAAGAACAGACATCACTGAAATGCTTTGATCTGTGTTAATGCGCTAGTGACACTTTGGCCAAAAAAAACCCAGAAACCCTGCATACCACAACAACTTTATGTCAGTACCTTGCTTGAGATTTAAAGCGGTCCAGCGCCTGATACCTCAGTCTATCATAGCCTGGTAGATCATACAGCTGTAGACTGCCTCTCTGTGGCAACACAAGGAATGGACTGGATTTATTATGTGATTCATGTCGCATTTGAGTAATCGTATTAGAACATTCAGTTTTAGTACAACAATTCTACAAAGAACATTCACCTTTTTCTCAGTCTTTGTACAGTAGTTTCCATGGTTTTCACGAATAGATGTGTGAGTATGTTTGTATCCACCATACACCAACTGAAATACAAACCATATGATAATTATAAAGGTGGAGAATAGGAAAACTACTTTATTTGAGAACACATTAAATATCAGCATCTTCACATCATAAAATAGGCTGCAGCACTATAATATTTAACAGATATTTTGATCGAAAAATAAACAAACAACTAAAACTATGTGAAAACATCTCCTAGAGTTCCTAGACAGGAAAACTTGCCCTGCTAAATATGAGTGTCTTCCCAGCATCACACAGACCCAATATTAGTACACCACTTCGCTTGTTGGTACCAGATCTTACAGCAAATATCACTGTAAAAACACATCAGCCATATGGTGGTTAGGAGAAGATTCCAAATCAATTTTCACAACATGACCTTTGTGTGAGGGGGATCTTAAAATGTTAAGTGGAGCAAAGCCCCCTAAGAGCAGCCCTAACCAATCAAGTACGGGTGCTGCACTCCCCCTCGACAAGGTAATAAAAACCAGATGTTGGCCTGTTGGGCTATCAAGTCAAAGATTACTTAACATAACATTAAAAACACAACAACGACTGCAATGATATTTGGGTTCCCATCCAAAATCCTTTTTCAACTGTGTTAAATATATTTATAACAGAGACAGAGTCCATGCTGAAGTTAAAAACAGCAGTTGACAACGAATAAACTTACAATCTCAGGTTTCGATGAGTATTTTGTTTGTTCAACTGTTTCCCTATATTTTTGTATCTCAAACTGAAGCAGCATTTAACTAGAAAATAATAGACAACGATTACTAATTATGAACAAAACTATTCCATATGGGAAAGGGAGTGACGATAATTAGGCGATAATTCAGCCTACGCCAGTACGTGTCACGTATGTTTGGCACTTACAATACATTATGAGCCCACTATATAAATATATATATATATATGGTATAGCATGTTTATTACCTAACGTTAAAAACACAACGATGACTGCAACAAATATCGCAATGATATTTGGGTCCCCATCCAAAATCCCTTTTTGAACCGTGTTAAATAAATTTAAGACGGCGTCCATGCTGATGACGGCGCTTGGTGTGTTTACGTTGTGATTTGTCATAACGCGCATTCAATGACGGTTCGGGGACCACTCGCTTGGCGGCGCTCACTTACATTCCCTGTCGACTTGTTCCGCCAGGGCGACCATTATGACGATGAAATCAACGCCGCGCAACCGGCCATTCCTTTCACGACACGTGCTTTCCCTTGTTTGGGTAAGTGAGTAAGAAAGGAGAGATGCGGTTTCGCGCAAAGTCAGTCGAAGGAAAATGCATCGGTCAGATCTAGGTGATTGGTCAGATTTTGAGGTGCAATGAGTCGCCTTGGATTAGTTAATAAACATTTCAATTTAAACCTTTATCTTACATTGACGGATTTTGTCACACATGGGATGCTTACGACTTACGATCCATTATTAAGGCTGTTTTAAATCTGCATCGTTTTCCTTTTGTGTATCACACCGACATTCTGTGTGCGTTGAAAGTGGAGATGATAATACAAAGTTTAATGTATTGAAATGTTATCGATTATTTTTTCACTCTATATGTCATTTCCATATTGTTATGTTTTTGTCAGCTGAAGCTATTTTATTTGGTGTAATAACATTTTCAGTTCAGAGTGATGTATCGAAACGAACATTTCTCTCATATCTCCAGCAACTCATACCGGTAACCACACTAATTGGGTATGACAAACAGCTAACTATTCTCGTGTTAACGACGCTTACCGGCCGGCAGAAATCTCTCTTCTCTAGTCAACTTCGTGGTTGTAGCATTAAGCTACATCACAAATCTTTGGCGTGTCTCTATTTTAACCACATAGTGTCCAACAAAATACGAGATAAGAAATTAATTGAAAAAAGGAAGATACCGTAAAAAAATCGAAAATTCGATCAGACACGCTCATTTGTCATATACTTTACTTACAGGTATCCTGTACCGTTGTCAACCATATTGCGTTAGTCAGCAAATAAGGTTTGTAAATTTGGAATTTTTATTTTAAGATGATTTCTTTGGCTAACTTTTCGATGACACAGTAAGGTACTCAAGTGATGTGGAGTACCGTGTATTTCTGTTTGCTGCAGTTCGGCAGGTGTATATCACCATCTGTTGCTAAGTGATCATAACCGCATCCTAGAGATGGGAGCGGTGGTTGGTACTGCGGAAGACTGTGTGATGTTACAAGGAACTGACACTCCCCTTCACTATTGATAGAAGGGTAGTGTAACGCAAAACACGCATTCTCCAGTGAGGCGAGTCTGCCTGGTAACTCTAGCACGGAAGACTCTGATCACGTTACTCAACTTGTAGGGACTGTTTCATCATATCGTGAAGTTCCAACATGCAATTTTTTGTTGTTGAAAAAGTGATTGTCATATGACATCGAAGTGTCACTTTGATGCGGGGTTTCATTTGGATGACTTTGAAGTCAGCGGTAGGGACCGATGTCTACTCCATAAGATGCATAATGATATGTGACATCTTCCTTTATAACACAAGCTTCGTGTACTCACCATACACTTAAAACATTGCAAGTATCAGATATCTCCAACCTTTTTTCCATAGAGCACACACCGCTCCGACGAGACTATATATTGTACGATTTTGACAGGCGTGGTCATTCACCGCCTCCAGGCAGAGACGAATTACCGGTAAGAACGCGAGTTGCTGCAACTTCTTCAACCTCAATAACTCAACCAAAAAACCTTTGGAACACACAGAGGCAGGTAAGCAAATTCCAAATACAATCATATTCAAGCACATCTTCTGTGTTGTGAAAGATTTTTAATAAACACCAATAACGCTCAAGCCTATGATACAAGGAACTTCAATCACATTGAAATATTGTGAGCTAATTATATCAAATAGCAAGTGTTTTAAGGTCTGCGCGATTTATGTCTCTGTATGCACAAAGGCTATGATAATTTTTGCCAAAAATCTTGGACATGATAATGTCAATTGAACAATGATTTTTTTTTGTGGTTGTTCAAAATACAAGATATCTTCAGGAGATAGAATCAATACCGCCTGGATAAAAATAACCAATAAGTTCACATTTAATTGACACTTTTTTTGCAGTAAATTTTTACAAGTAGGTATCATATACTTTTTATGAGCCTGTATTATGCATTTACCATGACGGTTGAATTTGATCCTCTCTAATCCCCACAACCAGTTGTGAGGCAGGGGTCCCATGAAAAAGTTGTTTCTACAAGGATTGCAATATTATAAAAGATTTAACGTGTGTGTACTACGGGTGGTAGTGCGGTGCAGGGGATGGGATGCCGGTGTGTCTGTGGCGAGGATGCTGATGGAAGTCAAAAATAAAGCTTAGCGCTCAACTGGAGGAGGCGAAATGTTGTCAGTTTAAGTGTCAGCTCCCGACGGTTCCTTCCGCAAGATATCTTCTGGGGATAGAATCAATACCGTGGCAAACATTCGCCTGGATAAAAATAACCAATAAGTTCACATTTAATTGACACATTTTTTGCAGTAAATTTTTACAACTAGGTATCATATACTTTTTACGAGACCGTTCCTCCCGCTTAGTCACAAAACGCACAACGACTCACCTGCTGTCTTTGCTAGCTAATTTGGCAACCCTGTGGGATACGGCTTTTAATGCGCCACTCACTTACTCACGCACACAGTAGCAGTTACCTGTGGCGAAAGCGATGGTGGTCCACAACATCAACAGTCAGTGCGAACAAAATAACCACATTATTCAATTATGCTTGAACCTAATGTATTGAAATGGGTATAGGTGTTCTAGATCCGTGAAAATGACATAATTGATCTTAATACACCACTGCTGGAATAATGTGGGACCGGCAGTATGATGTCTCGTTTCCGCGCCGCTATATGAGAAAAGTCCTGTTTTCAAACGATCATGACTAAAATAGGCTACAGGTTGTGAAATTAAATCCATACAACAATTAAATCAATAGTCAACTATATGCTTACAATTAAGTGAATGGATGGTGAAAAAGTACCTGAATATGCCACCAGTTGAGACTAGCGGCCACTTGAAAGAACTGTATGTGATATTCCTTTTCGAATGCTTTCAGGTACAATACACAACGTTTTTTATTTGTTCGACTGGTGTTTCTTAATAAATTAATAATTCCAGTAATCCACTAAAGTGAATCGTCGATGGTTTTGTGTTTAAAAGCTCTTGGCGATTCTTTAATTTTCCACACAAAATCCAAATAACATCGTTCAAAAATCTTGCTGTGAGCTACCATAGATTGGTCAGTAAAGTGTCATGTACAAATATATGGTAGGTCTTATGAGGGGGCAAGGGGGTGAGGAGTATAAGCAGGAGACATTATCGCCCAGATCTGAGATGAAGCATTAAACAGGCTTTTACGTGGTGTTGGCATCGTTAAAATTAAATACATCTTGCACGCTTTGAAACCTTGATATATTCGTGTAACCTGCTCAAGCCACGAGCATGTGTACCAGGGATAATAAGACGAAAAAACTACCCGTGAGTTTACGTCGAATACCGGTTTTGACAAGTTGAAAAATGGGCGATTACCATTGCGTCACAAACGGGACCCCTTTTTGGCGCCGCGGCTTGTCATCCATTATGGTCATATACCCATCCGACCACGTGTTTCGTCTGATGGTCTCTAATGGCGTCTGGTTCCTTTCGCGTTACAAGATAAGAACTTTTAAAGTCAGATATCTGGTGTTAAAATCGAGCTATAACTGATGAATCATGAATGCATTATTGATTATAGCTCCAGTCATTATTCAAATAACGATGAAGATTTTGAATTTATCCTATTCGTAGTCACTGAGGGTATTGTTTCCGAGATAGGTCGAGATAGCTATAAAGAAAGGGCGCGATATGACGTCACACTAAAGAATTCTCAACGACCATTGGGATAATAGTCGAGTGGGTTATATTCCCATTCTGGAGAGCATTGCGTGGAGAGCCGTGCACCTGCGCACTAAATAATTATGAGAGAGTCCGTTCGCGAGAACGTGTTTTCTTAAGGCAGTAATTGGCCTGTATTCAGCGCGTATGGTTCAGTAACACAATACCTGTTTGACGTCACCTGCAGTCTAACTCGATAGGATAGGTTATTATCCTCAGACAATCAATACTATTGCAGATTCATATGCAATATGCAAGTTTAAATATTCGGACGGGAAGACAATACCGAACGCGACTGACTTGCATATATGAAAAAAGGCCTAAAAAAGGCCTAAAAAAAGGCCTAAAAAAAGGGCAATATTCAGTAATGTAACTCCTGGTGATAAGCGCACATGTAAACATAGATCAGATAAATGCAGAATAGCACACACACACACACACACACACACACACACACACACACACACACACACACACACACACACACACACACACCAGCGCCTTTTTGATCCGTCCTTCTTATCCAATTTATTTCTCTCCCGCTTCATCTTTGTTCTTAATCAGCATTTTAATCACATTCTCCATTGATATCCTTTCAATCAGTGTGTTTCTGTATCTGTTAAGTGTCCATGAAACATACGGTGTGTGTTTCCAGACACAGCTATCATCATTTGGGTAACATGTTGGATGTCACCACGGGTATGGAGAATTCCTCACCTCCGTTTCTGTCTGAAAACATTACCACGACAGTGACCCCTTACAACGAATGGGATAACCCATATCAGTACTGGATCTACAGATATTACGACTACTTCTTGCTTTGGGTCTCTCCATTTTTGATAATAGGGGGATCTTTTGGAAACATGATGGCCTTTGTTGTTCTTCAGACGGCTGATTTCAGGAAGGCATCGTCAAGTATAGTGCTGAGTGCTCTTGCATTGGCCGATACTGGGGTGCTCAATACGGGTCTCATGCGACACTGGGTCTGGATCATGACAGGTCATCACATCAGGCGTTACAACGATGCCAGCTGCAGAATCCATTATTTCCTTACATATGTTTTCGGTCATCTCTCCACTATGTATCTCATGATTCTTTCTGTAGAGCGCGTCATTTCCGTTTTCTTCCCCTTCAAGGTCAAGGAAATTTGTAGCAGAAGTAGAATGAAGAAGTTCCCTTGCCTTAGCTACATTCCTGATCGTGGCGCTTAATACCCACGTGTTAGCCACCAAAAAACTCATTATATACGCCAACGGATACAGAACGTGTCTGTACCCGGAGAAGTACAGATGGTTCTTCAAAGGACCATGGGACATCATCGATTCTACTTTAATCTCTTTCCTGCCGTTTTCTGTCATCCTCATCAGTAACGCACTCATCATTACCAAGATTGCTGCTTCTCAGCGCATGCGCAAGACACAGATGCAAGCTACCAACAAGGACGGGGGCAAGGTGACGTCAACCACGCTTACTTTGATCCTAGTCAGCATGTGCTTCATTCTTTTCACACTACCATCATGTATATATTTCATGGGTTACGGAAATGGGCTCTGGCCTACGAAAACAGCTTATAATTGGTATCAAATCGACTTCGCTTACTGTGTGACCAATCTCCTCTTTTACACGAACAACTCGATTAATTTTCTTTTGTACTGCGTGGCGGGCACAAAGTTTCGACAAGCTCTGTTTGGTTTATTTAAATCTTTGATCAAATGTTTTCGAAATTAGAAACCACATAATTACACCGTGCATCGCGATTAGGTTGCGTTTCGATGCCAAGCATTAAGTAATATAATGGAACAATTCGCAGACGCTGAGAAAGAGAAATGGTTATGGGCTTGCAATATTCATTGAGCATGTAAGGAATTTTGTGCAGTATTGGGGTTGTTATCACCACACCAACACATGAGAATCTGAATACTACTTTATTGCGAGTACAGGACATGTATTGCTATTATTCATTCATTGGTGTCAATTTGTGTTTGGAAGCTGCGTTTAACGGTCTTGCTTGAGTAATTTTTTAATTGCGTGCGAATACTTTTCACTTTTTATCATGTGGTATGCCGATTTATCATTACAACTGTATTTATATGAATGTTATGATCGCATTGCACATGTGGTCAAAGCTTCAATATGTGCTACACTTTTAGAGGTGGTGGTTATTTTTTAAGAAGCCTAGATGCAGAAAAGCTCAGTTAAGAGTTTATTTAACCAGAACTACTGGACGAATAAGTGGTGACGGGACGATGGGAAGGCAATAAGTGCTGACTGAACGATGCACACAATTGGGCTCGTTGAAAGAAGGGTTGTGATGTCTGGCTGAGGTACTCTTGAATGATGCATAATGTGTTTAAAGATTATTTTAAAATGCATACAGATAATCAGATAATCAATGAAATCATGTTATCATTGCTTGTATACCAACGACATCATATATGTAACCACGTCACATTTTCCTCACATTTGGTGGCTCAAGTTCACTATGTTTATCTCGATGTCATCCCACTAGGCCCGATATTCTGACCCGCTCAGTGAAAAAAACCTCACATAGGCTTAAGCAGCCACGTGCAGCATGACCTCGACTCAACACGGTCTTGTTTATGGTCCTTTATTTCCTGTATGTAACTTGTAATTTCCGGTCCTTGTTCGGTGAACCATGATGACTCCTCGTTACTATGCCTACACAAACTTCTACTTCTTGTTGCACAAAGCGGATAATAAACTATTTATGTGTATAAACTATATTTTAAATTATTTGACCGTTTTGATTATTGCAATGTGTAATGGTAATGCCAACTATGCAGCTAACCACAGTTTTGTCAGAAACGGTTTGTTACTCATCCATCTCCAAATACGAATGACCAACACCCTTACACAAACACTTATATGTTTTCAAATTGATGATTACTCAATCAAACACCAACGGGGACCCATAATTCATTGCAACGTGATGCAAAAGTACTGGCATCCACCGATAAGGTTTCATTCGGATGACAATAAAAGCCACTTCTCGATGCCATTTTGCCCCAGTTGGCCGCTAGGTGCACGTTGCGTGACGTCATTATCATCTTTGTACAAAGCGGATAATGAAGAGATTTTGACTGCGATCGAGCGAGCAAAGCGAAAAACGTTGTTTTGATTGAAAATACACCGTTTTGACAAGCCATGTCGTCTTTTGATAAAGTTTACGAGTCCCCATAGCATAACATTGGGGCAAATCATGTCTATGACTATTTATTTGAGCCAATACAGACGGGAGTTGAAAAATCCAAGTCACACTACCAAAATGGCACCGGGAGTCTAACTCAAGGACAAGGGTCCGCTTCGGATGAAGAATCAACAAAAGATTTCGATGAAATGGTAAGTTTTAGAATACCCTTCCCAAGCTTTATTGAACTATATTAACTGGTAAAAAATAATCGTTAGTTTCATTTACCCAATAAATTTACACATTCTGTAAGTTGAGGATGGTATGTTGACAGACCTAACTACTACAACAAATAGTACTTGGCTAGTGAATGTAGCTTTGTCATTGTACCCTGAGCACATTGAATATTGTGGACAGATGTTTGCATGCAGTTTATAAAGTATTTTCCTTTTATATTCATTCATTGTACCACAAATATAAAAATTTACAATGACTCTTTAATTATTTCTCTAACTTAGGTGTAGATGTCATTACTGCATCCCAATGGACACAGCCACAGAAGTTTGGAGAGAGTGATGGCTCCAACGGAGGAATGGACATGCATCACCAAGCATCCCAGATTCCTGGCTAGCTGCATGAAGAAAAATGTGCTGAAATTGTCCAAATTTGAATCTAGGACAGACCTGTTGGAGATGAGGTCTCTACAATGAGTAAGTTAGCCATTATTGCTACCAAAAAGGATGGTCTGGGGTTGAACAATCATATTTATTACAAAGGGAACATTAATTCCACTGTGTAAAATATTCAGTGTTCATATTGATGAACTACAATATATTTTACATAGCCAAGAATAAATAATGCCAGTTACATGAAATCCAGAGGCAGAGCTTACAATAAAATTATGAAGTGAGGGAATGGTTGACAAATGACAATTGCTTCAGATTATTCAGGTATCTAGCTTACCGCCAGTTTACACTCTGGATATGGCACAGACTGGGCAAAAGAAACAGGAAAGTGCTGGCAGCCTGTGTGGCAACAGCTGTTAGAAAATCCTTCCCTGACCCGGGCGGCAAATATACAGGTTATCTACAATGGAGCGGAAGATTTCTTGGTCAGGTTGAATCGACACCTGTGAGCACCTACGAGAAGATCCTTTTCAGGTTTCTCGTACTGGGAGACAATAGGTGGTGGGACAGTCCTGTCATCTGCAAGGACCTCAGCAAGTCTGTAGCTTGGGTATTTTTGCCTTAGATCAAGCACCTGATGTACATAGTCTGAAGCAAAACAATGATATTCATATTTTTTATGATAGTCATATAATAAGTAAGTTATATTATATGCCAATTTTTAATTGGGTAACAATGTTTGTGCAAATGAAACTTATTCAGGTTTTGGTAATAAATGTCAAAATAACATGTGTTTCATTTTAGATTAATGCATGTTCACACCAAAAGAAATTGGTACTTTGACAGGCTTGGGATTTTCCCATACCTGAACATGTTCAGTGTTCTAATAGCACTACTGCCACTAACAAAAATCCCTGAAGCCATAAACAAATTCCCTGCGGGCATAGCTCCTGTAAAAAGTTGGCAATCCCACATGTTACGGTGTCCATTCACGCCGATTTATTCAAAACAAGCAAAACTCCCCCGGTATCTTTGATTCTGACAAGGGCCATCCTCCAGATCAACACCACTGTACATAAGCATTCTGTGAGCTAAATTTTTCTTCCATCAAATAAAACCCTGTGATTACACTACAAACAAAAACAATATTTACCTAACAGTTCTTCAAACGCCATGTCATCATCAGTTTCCATCTCAGCATCATCACTTCGTCAGTGAAGTCATAGTCAGGGTCAGTTTTCCATCTCATCATCGCTGTCCACCAGTCCAACAGATTCCTCCTGGGGCTCATATTGGGTGCCCCTGGTGACACTTTTGGTGAGATGGGCCAACTTGGGTACCTCTTGAATATTTCTTTATCCCAGGAAAGATAGAACTATGTGTCTGTAGAGACTTGTCAGCCATCTATGGTATCAATACAATAAGTATGCTACAATTTCATTCATCATAGCCTTTAAGGATGTAAATGTTTACAAATTGACTCATGGATACATACAGCAGAAGTTATCCCTGCCAATGCATTTCATCATATATAATAATGCAGTTGCCTTGTGACACTCACCAAAACATTTGCCTGCACCCCTAATGACAAGTGAGAGCAAGCTTCATGGTCGGCAGACGGCAAGGCACTCGCCCCTGGTGTAGCAAACAGCGCGGACGCTGACAGGCGAAGTTTCTTCGCCTAGCCTAGGTCGGCATAGCCCTACAAGACGTCTGCGTAGACGTCTTACCGTTTCTCGAAACAACGCAACGCGAATATTTTTAGATCGATTCAGACAACTACCAACACCAAACATACACAAGTGATGGAGTTATAGAATGCAATGATGTTTTACGGACGATTTTATCCCTTTTCGGCGGGGGATTTCATCCATGGTAATTATTTATAGTTTGATCAATTTGGGAAGCGGTAAAAAGTCAGCAACACAGCAACATGTTTGTTTACAAGTTCAAGACCACATGCACTGCGCATGCACAGAAAGACGACGACTCCTGCTAAGCCCGGGGGGGCACTTAAGTGTAAAGATATAGTATACATGTGCCGCACGAAGGGGTTGGTTTTTTCGACATCTCTACTTTTACGACGGGTTAGACATTCGCATAATACCTTGTACGTGGAGTATACTTTTTCTCATTCTCAACGAGTACAACGGGTACGGGTTTTCGAGGTCCCGCGGCACACCCCTATCTGAGTTAGGGTAAGTGCCCCCCACTTGGATGCTAAGGCAATGCCGGAAAAATCGCGAGAATTTATAGTTTCCAAAATGGCAGACTTCGTATCGCGATTTGTTCGGAAACGAACTATCGATGGCATTTATTGAAGAATAGCGTCGAGTGGTGGTAAGTTTTTTGGAGCGAAAGGTCTATTTTTTGTAAAGGCTCTTGATATATATTTTATTTCTAGGTGCGAAATATAGCCCTTCGCGAGATATAGTCCAAACGAGATATCGCCGACTGTGTTTGACTAACTCTTCGTAACGGTATAAATTCATGTTACCGTTACACCGGAGCTAAGGTCGGCAGTACTTGAGTGTGACACCTCAGTCTGTGATTCACCACTGTCACTTGATTTATCTATCTGCTCAGCTGCCAATACCATTTCGGAGCCTAGGTTTCTTACGAAATCCTAGACTTTGGAGCAGCTCTCTGGGTCAGTCTCATAAGCACTTTTCTCGAAATGATCAGAACATAGAACTGTCGTATAACTATAAGGACAGTACTCCAGTGTTTACGCTTGACTTTCGACACCCATATGCGGCGCATATGTCTTTTAGAAACAAAAAAAAATCACGCCTGACTTCTCATTGTTCCGACAACCAAACGCACAACAATAAGGCATAATCCACACCAAGAAACGCACCAGACCGTGAAGAAAGACGAGTTAGTCACACGCTGTCAACCAACCGGGAAGGCTAAAGATGGCGATGAATATTCGCAAACAACCTGAATGACGTCACTGTACGGAAATTCACGAAGTTTACCGAGCGGTATCTTGTCAGATTTGACGTGGGAAATATACATTTAAAAATCATTTTTCTTAAAGAAAAAAAGCGCGCAGTCACCTTATTTTGGTCACGATACCCTTTTAAAACATAGAACTTTGGAAAAATGGAATAAAAAAAATCTTTGTAGTTGACCTTTAAATGGTAAACGTAGATACAGATCAACGGTTGGTGCTATTACAATACATAACTCAAATTGATAATAATTACATGAGGTAGGAAAATAACAAGGTAGGTTGACAAAATAGATATGATTTATGACAATTATGTATGATAAGAAATATTACACTAAGTACATATAATGAGGAGTATATAATAATGGAAATGATTAATATCAGATTTAGTCTCCAATAAAAGAAAGATATTATAAGGTATGTAATTTAGATCAGATAAATGTTATGAGAGCTATGAAACTTAAAACAATATACCGAATGCATGAGTAAAAGGCTTAAGTCTGACTGACATCCCACAACAAAGAAACCGACAAAGAGAAAACAACTCCGGGACCAATTGACTGGCATCGGGCTATTGGCATGGGTAAGTATATACATAGAAGAACAAAGAGAAAAAAAGCCCCTCTGCTTGAGGCTCAGTGCCTACTGATATCCTTATATGGAGCAGTGTGTACTGGCCTCCAGTAAGGATGCAGCCCCCCCCCCCCCCACTGCAAAGGGGCATTGACTGCTTGTAAGATAGAGTGTATTAATGTGTGTTGGCAAGCAATGGGGGATAGTAAAGGGGATAAAGAATTAAGGCCAGTGTGTGCTGACACCTTAAAGGGAGATGTGGAAACAGTGGAATTGAGGGAATGATGTTAAGGCCAGTGTGCACTGACACAATGAATTGTGTGCAAGCCGAGCTTTTCCATCTGCCTGTGGATTATATTATTGTATCAGAACTGTTGTCTGTGGCTATTTTGGTGGCTCTGCTAATACGGAAAGAATGAGTGTTCTAACTGGATGGATAAAAAGGGAAGTTAGGGCAATGCTTTGTTTGAGAAGTGATGTGAAATAATCTGTTGCATGGCTTTACGTGTTTGTTCGAGGAAAATGGGACCAAGAAAAGCTATGTTGTCAGGCCAGGGCTACACAGAAAATTAACATCGAGGGAAATCTGGCCACGAGACCAAAATAGTCTTTGCGTTAAATGCACAATGTTTCATGATAGATAAACCACCCCCGAGCACAAGTAACCAGTAATTTGTTCTGTTTGTTTCAAAGGGATTAGTGTATATGACGTGAATTTAGAGGTCCGGAGAGTCTTGTAAAATATATGAAGGTCTGGCAGTGATTGAGGGCTGTGATAGCTGACCTAAGCAGTAATCTTGTTGATTTTTCACCAGAACAGCTTTCGTTATCAGACGACACGCTGCGCTCTCTGATTAGTCTCGACATGATCTCTATGTTCTTATTTGTTTGTGTTATAAACAAACAGTGTTCACAGTGAAAAGTAACCCGTCTGCCGGACGTGTTATTAGACTAGATCTACCCGTCCGGCCATTTCAACATTTTTGGTTTGACTAAACGATGAAACTCATGGCAATGAACTTTTTTTTATTGATTTGATAAGGATGGGGGTTATTAAATGTTAAAATTACCTGGTGATCAGTCTAAATGAATGTGTGATGAGCACAGATGTATCGCGTGTCGAGGGTGCATTTAATTATGGTCTAATAGCCGCATCAGTATGAGCCAGGAGAAAGGTCCACAATTGAGGGAAAAAGAACACCCCCATTAAAAATCATGGCTACGGGCCTGCAACGCCCATGTCATATATAAACAAGCACAAACTAGAACTAGGGAAAGAAATCGAAAGGGGAGGAACTGGAAGAGGGGGAAACTGGAAAAGCGAGAAAATGAAAATAGAGAGAAACTGAAAGAGGGGAACTGAAAGGGGGGAACTGAAAAGAGGATCTGAAAGAGGGACTGAAGGGAACAGAGAGAACAGAGTCTTAGGAACAGGCACACACTTACAACTCGCACTGCTTGGACAATATTGGACCCCATTGAATAGCGAAGTAAGGGACTTGGACTTGGTGTACCGGCTCTCCCGGAATAAACCCTTACTACCTGTCTCGTCTTATTCATCGTAAGTCACGTTAATAAGTTACACCTAAGAAGCAAAAATATATCACGTCGCTCACAAGCAAGCGTCGTCTTCACGCGAACAGTGGTGTAATACAACTACTGGAGAGTATGTGGAGTTGATTAAGCTTCTGAGTGCTTATTGTAGCATTGAACATTAGCTATGTTTGAAAGAGGTAAACTGCATTTGGCAGCTTGTTTGGTTCTTGTTGCGAATAACTGTGAGATGTTCCTTTTGTGAATTGAGGATACCATTTAAAACTGTTGTGATATTGAGGCTGGCAGTGGGGTCGGACTCGGCTACAAGTCGGTGGATGAATGATATTGAGGCTGTGTATGTTTTGATTGTGGAGTATTTTAGACCTTGGTTATGTAGGTGGGCGATAAACAGTGAAACGGAAATTGTGTCTGAAGGTAACGCGCTATGACTTATGGACAAACAGAAGTGAGCAAAAGTATTCCAATGGTGTAAGTAAGATTTGTTTGTGGTGGGTTTGAGGTATTTATTTAATAGGTTGTTGACTGTAAGTTGAAGTTTTCTGGTAGAAGACGTGGTGGGATAATTGTTGGACGGGGCTGCATCTCATATCAATTCAAGAGACTGAGGTCCACCTCAAATCAGAGAAATTGGATCATTTCATGCGTTGTTAACGCCAGGAATGTGAAGCGCACTAGAGTTGATGTTGAACTCCCAGAACAAGGGGTCTGATTATGTTCATTATTGTGGGATAATTGGATGACTGCTTGTTGATAATGGCCGCTTCTGCTTCGTTGTCGCAATGGAATGTGATGGTGGAATTGGTCACATGCTACCCAGAACAAAGGTGGGGCGTTGTCAAAAGTTTGCCACATGGTTGGCCAAGTTGCTTGTATACAGTTGGACGCATCACTGTACAGATGGATACTTTTAGAGTGTGCAATCGTGGAGGGACTTATGAATGTGGTGCCATTATAGTGCTGAAGGAAATGCAGCCACCCAGACAGACTTAAATGGTCATATTGATGAAGATATTAAGATTTGAGACCTCGAACTTGAAATATACATGATAAATTCGCCGATTCAACGAGTTCAATCATGACGTTCTCATGAAGTAACATCATAACGTTCACAAAAGCCAACAAACTACGTTATAATAGTCAGTTGGTCATAACGTGATGGACGGGGTTGGGGTAGAGATGGACGGGCAGTTTTTCAAATCCTGGCTAAGACCCTACTCCACTCTATTCCCCGACGTGCAAACAAACCCTTACATCCCCCGAGACCATACCCTCATCACAGTCGCCATGTACTTAAATCGTTAATCAAACAATAATTTCCGTGAAACCAAAGATCTGCATTCACACAGCACATCCATATACACGAATGGCTGCAAGGAAGAAGAGAGAGCATATGCGGTTTTGCTGTTATTCGAGGTGATGCGAACAGTATGTGGCTATGGCACGTGGTAGACCCTATATTGGACCAGATAAACCAGAAAATAATTAAATTACGCATGCATACTTAATCGAACAAAGTTCTGATGCTGTATACGTTGCATTGATATCGATAAATTTTTGACGATTTGGTGCTAAGCAGGGACAGCAATTGAGTCATATGGGGGTGTATATTTCCCCTCGAAATGCCAGAAACCATGATGAAACACTTAGACAAGTAAACTAATAGGTTGGGGATGGGTTTGCCTCAACATAAAGGTAGGGAAGGTTTTTTATAGGTTTCATGGGGAAGGGTACAACAAAATACGCCTTGAACTGGTAACCCCGCAGCTGAATATAGAACATCTCCTATTGAATTAGCAATTGATTGAATTATATTATTCAGGGATCGTGTCTATTTGTAAATTAACTTCCTCCAAATCCGTAGTGCTATAGTTATTCGCATGTTGCTCACGTTTATATGGGAAAAAAACCCACATTCGTGTTGGGGTATTCCGTTACCCATATTGACTTCCTTCTTTCTAGATACTTGCTGGTTACATTATGATATTTTAACGTTATGATAATTTCAGAATGTCAACATGCTAACGTTTCCGTTATATTGCATTGTGGGTAAATATCATCGTGTACGCAAGCGCACTCGGTCTAAAATATTCTTGAAAACACAGTTGTTCGGAAACACAACTGTTTTGCATTGAGTCTTGGCCAAAGTCAACTCCCGAATGCCATGTGTTTTCTAGGACTAAAGCAGTATTCTTTTGATATTTTCATGTGACTGCGCACATTAATGTAGCTTTCCATGGTGGAGGTCAGCTTTGCATTGGATGATTTGATTTCTCTGTTTTGGAATTGTTTATTTTGGGACATGTCATCGATAAATCACAATCAACTGTCAACTTGTGATTACTGAAAATGAATGGTGAAGACACCGGTGTTACTACAACACGGGATATCCCAGAACTTATCCCTTATAAGGACTATGATGTCAAAGCTGTGAGTATTAACTGATTTACACTTACAGATTACTGATACTTTATCAAGTTTGTTTGGAAACCTTAATTAAACCAGGTCCATGGTATCGCTGGGTATTGGGGATATGAATAATTGAAAAAATGAGATTTGTTCCAACGCACGGATCCCTTAAAAAGCAATGAGCTTAAGTTTAAATGTCGGACACAGACAAATGGTCCAAAGAGATTGGATAGAATGCATCTGTGTCTTAAGGTCTTTCAAACACAGGGCTCCTACCGTCAACTGCTATGTCTGCAGTAGCGGCCTACCCTATGGCTAAGCCATATGTGGTGGAGTGGTCAATCGGGAAATAATCCTCCGTCCTCAAATTCATCCATTTGAAATAGGTGTACCCTTTTCTTTTCATTCGACTCATTTGTTACTAACTCAATTCTATGAAGTCGCAAGAATATGTAATGGACTTCAATATCATATGTGAAACAAATTGGAAGCCAGTTACTCTGCCACAGTTTGGTCTGTGGGGCAGAAACAAATTGTCATCTACACACAAAATCTTATGCTTGTATGTTAACCTGAACGATTTTTTCACTTTTATTTCCTACTGATGTTGAAAACATGACCCAGTGGCAGTGCCATGAATAAAAGCTTGTAAGTTGTGCCCATTGTTGTCTTCAACAGAATGGCGATAGCTTAAACGGAAGAGTAGCAATGAAGGTGTTGAAATTGTTTCCCCCTGAAACTGTACATGTAATTAAAAACTTCTTACATCATTGAGCACGGTGAGGTATTGAAGAATACCCAGGGATGATTCAACTTTCATGTCATTTATTATTAATGTCAGTGAGGTGTAAGTTTGGTAGTCCACAAGTGTTTGCTTAGCTAACTCCAAGACCTAATGGAGAGACAACAAGGGATAGGTCTGCAGAAGTAGTTTGGCCAGAGGCAGAGCTTGATAAGTCATGTGGAATAATGTGGTCAGCCAACATTATAAAGTACTCTGTGGTAGTGTCGGTGTAAGGAATATGGGCCTCGATCCAGCCATTGTTTGTATCATTCTTGTCATTTATTTGAAGCTATCAGTGTGTTTCACCAATTGTTATCATTGACCTGGGCATAACTGTGGATTGTCAAACGCTGTAGTGCCATAGATTCACCAAGAGAAAGGGATTTTAAGAACCTAACCCTTCTTAAGTTGGCTTTGTTGTTGAAAGTTATAGAGCTGTCCCAACAATGCCCCTACCCCCCCCCCCCCACACCCCATCCAGAATCTCCTTGGCCTGCAATAATGTAGTTGCCTGCATGTTGGGACAGTAATGTGGGTTTTTTTTAAAACTGTGAATCATCCCTCCTTTTGCAGTTGTCAATCATTATGTTCATGACAATCTCAGATTGAAGTCTTGCCAGTGAGAGTGAGGTGACCTTGTGTTGGTTTGCTTTTGTCGCTCCTCCTGTGTCTTTTGTTATGCTACAGTCAATGAAATTATGATGGACATATCAAACGGTCAGAAGAATATTTCCTATGATATCAGGCGACATCCCTTCAATCAGAGTTGTGCCTTGCCAATTCAGATAGTCTACGTTCTTGAAATACAGTGATGCAGATGTCTCGGTGGAGGTAATGTTGCACACAACCACATGTGAACCTGTGTGAATTAAACACCAGAAAAGTAAAGATGATGACCTGGAAGCGTGTCCATATGTTACCAGAACATCGTTAGTGCATTCATCGACTTTCTCCCGGTGACCATCTGCAATACTAACTCAGTTGTGAAACAGGTCCAAAAAATTATCAGACAGATATATTAGCATAATCATGCATAAATTCCCATAGATATATTGAACTGCAGCTGCCCATACACTATGATTGTAACAAAATTTTCTTTGACCTTTCATGGAGGTCATGAGGGAAATGCCAAACTATGCTTGCTTGAGAAAGATGCCAAAGCAGTGGTAGGTGTTGTGCATGTGTGGTCCCTTATAGTTATAACAAACAGGGGATATAGTGAGGATGGATGCTTGGGTGACAAGGCTGGCTTTCTCAGCTGCATACAGCAGCTACTGTGCTCACCAAGGCTTGTCTCTTTCAGGGTCATTAAAGTGCAATTAAAGTGCGTCAAGGAAATGGCTACAGAACATGAATCAGGTTGGGTCAGACACGGTTGCTGCTGCTGTTTTTCCGACCTTCATGTTACACATCAAAAGCTTAACATCTGTTATGACTGGCAAAGTTTTTAACATTTTCTGCAAGTTTTCTTTCGGTTTTGAGTGAGGTGTGCCTCGTAAGGTTTTCCTCTATTATTAGGCTGGGATGTTTTAAAGTTGTAATGTTATCTTGATCGCTGTTAATGACAGGAAACTGGCTAATCACCATCTTTATAGTTTTCTCTCGCGGTTCTACAAATATAATACAACGGTGTGATTCAAACACGTGCGTTGTTACCGTCTTAATCGGCCGTGTCTGCTGATATAGGGAGATGACAAGCCGACTCTTGAACGATCAGCGTGGTGTTATAGCAGTATTATCTTATCATAACACGATGTTGTTCGCAATCGTCGGCGCAGCCTTTCATGTACATTTCCCGGGAAACTGACTGGGTGGCGATCGAGTTTCGTGTAAAGGTTCGAGTTTCGTGTATAGGTCGAGTTTCGTGTGATGGTTCGTGCCATTTGTTGCACGTGCCGATGAGACACGGGATGAAACAAGAAAAAGATACGTTGGCTGTTTCCTGTCGCTATGTTACGTGACGTAGAGTAAATACATCGTAGGAACTATATGAAGATATAGATTCATTTTATAATGATAGAGCTAATGTTTTATGTCGGAACTGATGGACAGCTACTCGTGTTCATTGGTGATTCCTTTATGCTATACTTATGTTCAGTCGGAGATCATCATTGATGTTTTTGTTTCCTATTTTCTTGAATCGTTAACAGTTTAGAGGTATGATTGTGTTAACTGTCGATCATCTCAACCACAAATGGATTAAATAGAATTTTCTGAATTCTGCAGCTTCGGTCATAAATAAGTTTTCGCCAAGAAACCAGCCTTGAATAGGCCGCCTGTCGCTTATTGTGGGTGCACCTGGTGACCTTCCTATTGATGCGAGACAAGGCTATTCACTTTGGTGGTGACTTACTCTGTAACTCGGGGACGCGCTCTGAAAATCGCGTGACTTCGTAGAAAACTGTAATGGATGCGTGGTTGGTTTGAATTTATTATTTACTGTCTATTTTCTGGCTGGGTAACAATCCAAGGTTATGGCTTTAGGTGCTGAGTTCGATTGTCACCACAGGTCGTATGCCGACTCAGGTGTGGGGTATTCCCACCTGTGATTAAAGAAGCAGATATTCTCTTGAAGCTTGTGTTAAATAACAACGAGGTAACCGTGAATATGTCGGAATCCATTGATGCGAAAAAACAATGTGTTGAATAGCACCAGGGCATTATTGTTACAGATCGCCGTGTAAACAGTGGACTCTAGCGCATAGGGAACCCGGTTGTTTTCCTGGCTGATCTGTCAAGTTTTTCTTCCTCTGCCATCCCCAGCTAAAGAATAGCTTAACATTTTCACCCTTTGTTTTCCGAAATATGCTGCCTCAAGCTATCCGTCTCTGTATTTTTATTATATAGGGACGCTGAATGCCTAAAAAAAGCACAGAGAATATCATAGGACTGGTGTATTTTAATGTTGGGTTTACAAAACTAGAAATCCTTATGAAAATACGAGGTTTGACAAGCTCGAGGGCAAATCGCATCCCGTCTCCTGGTAAAATATAAGCTTGATACTTGGAGTTAACTGTCTATACTTATGTTTACATATCACTTAGTCGGAGCTATTTAATGACAGAGATGGTGGTTGTGGGAAGGTTTTCTGTTAAGGTTTTCTGTTGTGGCAAAGACTTCAGTGTGTTTACTGTCCGTCTTGGATGACGTCACGACAGTCTCTATCAGCTTGAATGGCGACGCCGTCGTATTTACCTGTTCTCTCTCTTTCAAATCCCGTCATGGTTCACGTGATGTTGTCATCTGGTTACCAAGTAACTGCGTTTATTGTGTGTTATCGGGTATTCTATATGTTCAGCGATTTAGGACTCTCTCCTTGATCATGCCTCGTTGGCATGGCAACTGGTGATTGGGTATGACATCGTACAGTGCAACTTATGCAAGTCAATCTATAATGATGACATCAATTTTGAATCATGTGCATTTTATAACTGCTTCAAGAGTATACGATCCAAGTACTGTTCTTGTGTAAGAGAGGAATTCTCGGACGTCGAGCATTGAGCGTGTGCGATTCTAGTCATAACGCTTCGACCTTATGATTTCAAATCCTTATTCCTTCTTATCAAAGTGAACATTATTGACCTTGAATGAGGTCTCGGTGCCTATATGACACGCACCGCGCCTTTGATCTACCCTCTAGCTTACGTATATTCCTCTCGTGTGTGTTCCTACTATATAGTCCCCAGAGACCTTGGCTTCATTGGCAGTGTGCCTGTAGCTTGTGTTGCATAACGGCCTTTGTTGTGAAGTAAACTGCTGAAAAAAACCCACTCCAAAACCGATAGCAAGTTACCTAGCTGGCTAGCGTAATGTGACAATTACGCACTGAGTACGATTCGTGGAGCGTGGCGGCCTGAGTATAGGGCCTGACGACCTGAGTACAGGGCCTGACGACCTGAGTACAGGGCCTGACAACCTCAGTATAGGGCCTGACGACTTGAGTATAGGGCCTGACAACCTGAGTACAGGGCCTGACAACCTGAGTATAGGACCTGACGACCTGAGTATAGGGCCTGACGACTTGAGTATAGGGCCTGAAAACCTCAGTATAGGGCCTGACGACTTGAGTATAGGGCCTGACAACCTGAGTACAGGGCCTGACGACCTGAGTATAGGGCCTGACGACTTGAGTATAGGGCCTGACAACCTCAGTATAGGGCCTGACAACCTGAGTATAGGGCCTGACAACCTGAGTACAGGGCCTGACGACCTGAGTATAGGGCCTGATGACTTGAGTATAGGGCCTGACAACCTCAGTATAGGGCCTGACAACCTCAGTATAGGGCCTGACAACCTCAGTATAGGGCCTGACGACCTGAGTATAGGGCCTGACGACCTGAGTATAGGGCCTGACGACCTGAGTATAGGGCCTGACGACCTGAGTATAGCTGTGCTCACTATAGCCATTAATTTCTTTTAGCAAAAGTTGCTAATGGGTCCAATTTTTTGTTAGCATTTTATGTTTTCCGTTAGCAGAAATTGTAAATCGAACAAATTTCCATTAGCACTTTTAATTTTTGTCAAATTTAACCTTGTATGCTTTTTAGAAGTTACGTGGCAGTGCGTTATTAACATGCTTGATGGAAGACTATTTATTTAAACAAAGCACCAATTAATTCTAAAACTTTATTTTTAGATAATGATGCTAGTGGTACAAAATAGAACTATTACTAAAAAACAAGGCACTCAGGAAAAGAAAATAAACTTCAAAGGCTGACTAGAACTGTGATAACTAAACATGACAAGAAAAAAAATGCTTTTATAATTTGCAGGTCAACAATAAATTCAAAATTAAATGGATGCAAAATGGCTCACCGAAACCTTTATATACTGTTTGGTTTCATAAACATCAAATTTAAAGAGATGCAAATACTTCTGAGTATACAGTATATCAGTGTATACCTTATGTTATGTAGAGCATCAGACTAGTGATAACACTTCTGCAGTGCTAAATACTGCCAAATTACAGCACCAGTAATAACTCTGTGCATCACTTTTTTTACCAAATTATTAAAGCCTCTCTTTTCTTTCAGGGTGACCTATTTTTGAAATGCTCGATAAAAATTTAACTTTTCAAGCACTGGATCCTGCTTTCAATAAATTTTCACCTGCAGAATCTAAACGAATCCAAACAGATCCAGGGATAGAACTCCGAGTTCGCGCGCTTGTTTTCGCTTTCACTTTCGACAGTCTCTGCGCGTCATTTTTCTCGCACGAAAACGCCGCGCTGGACGAGAGGAATCGATATCGCCTCATATCGTCTGCGTGTGCATGGGAAACAACAAAGATAACCGATGTACTCGTGTGCCGCTAATTTCAACAATAAACCAACAACATTTGATCAAATATGATTAATGTTGTATTATTTGCCATTTTTTTCTACAATTTCGCAAATTCGCCTATGGCGAATTGGCGAATAGCTAGCGTGAGCATAGTATAGGGCCTGATGACCCGAGTACAGGGCCTGACGACCTGAGTATAGGGCCTGACGACTTGAGTATAGGGCCTGACAACCTCAGTATAGGGCCTGACGACTTGAGTATAGGGCCTGACGACCTGAGTATAGGGCCTGACGACTGAGTATAGGGCCTGACGAACTGAGTATAGGGCCTGACGAACTGAGTATAGGGCCTGACGACCTGAGTATAGGGCTTGACGACTTGAGTATAGGGCCTGACGACCTCAGTATAGCGCCTGAAGACCTCAGTATGACGACCTCAGTATAGTGCCTGACGACCTCAGTATGGCTCATGATGACCTCAGTATAGCGCCTGACGGACTGAGAATGGCGCCTTTCTGACGCCTGACGAACTCAACATTGTGCCTGTCTACCTCAGCGTGGTGCCTGACGAACTCAGCATGGCACCTGCATGACCCCTGACGACATCATTTCGCCTGACGAACTCAGTATGGCGCCTGACGAACTCAGCATGGCGCCTGACGACCTCGGCATGGCGCCTGACGACCTTGGCATGGCACCTGACGACCTTAGCGAGTACTGTATCAACCTGGGGTGAGGTCAGGTTGGTCTATCAGTAGTTGGTGCCATTTTTCAGGGTCCTTAGGACAAACACGACAAAGCAGTCACTTTGACTGGATCAATCCTGAAAAGCTCACCTGCTTGGTTACCTATGATAATCACGCCATTTCTCTGATCAATGAGCGGGATTTCCCTGTTTTATTGATGTAAAACGATTAGCAGACTGAATGTGTGACAGTCAGGGGGTGTGTCATGACTCTGAATCGTATATGTTGATGCTGCTGCTGCTGCTGTGGGCGGCCAGCAGCTCGGATAGCCCTGCAAGTGCGTTATTGAATGGAGCCTGGTGCAGCTCATCTCTTATGCAGCCGTGTTGCTGCTGCTGCTGCTGCTGCTGGTGATGGTGGCGGTTGGGGAGGAGGCCTCCATCCCTGTTGTAGGGCCTGCTGTATACAGCCGTATAACGCATACACTGAGTCGGCTGGTGCGCGGGTCTAGCTGCTGAGACGGCTCCCATCACCCTGGTGTCTGTCTCATCAGCATCTCACATCATCAGGCGCTCGTCCCTTTCTTCGTAATAACGAACTCAACCAGCGGATCGGGGTTACTTTTTTCATATCGGAATACCATAATATTTTTCGTCTTGGTGAGTTTCCGTCAATAATGATGTGATTCGTATATGGATGAATGAGGCAGCGTGCTGTGGAGATATTGTCCGGTCATAATCTGGTTGTTTGACATATGTGCCCCGTCGAAAAGGACGTTTACGCTGTGGCTGGTAACGTTAGGAATAGGACGGTGTTCAGCGAGTAGCAGGGCGGGATATATCGTGTGTGTAGGTAGATCGATGGAGTGAGCTGCCTGCCTTGTTTTCCTGCTCGATTGACCACCGGGTGGGATGTCGTCATCTTCCTCCACTGGCTGCTGCTGCTGATCAGGGATTACCGGATCAATCGCCCTCGTATTAAGTCGCTCATCATATCAGCCGTACATCGTGCCTTAACAAGAGTTGAGTACACGTCTGTGGTGACTTCGCGTTCACGTTCGACCAGCCGCACGATTACGCGTATAAGTCTGCTGAGTCAGATGCCAGGCCGGTCCTCGCGTCACAGACACGAAGTGAGGTCTGTTCCTCTCTGCGACATTTGACATCAAGCAAGCTCTGCCTCTGATCCTCCGGGCTGGTACCTGGCTACTTGTGACACCATCCGGTGCGAACCAGTGACCACCAACTCCCTCCATGTTTGTCCATATCCCAACACCACCACGGCGGGGGTGCTAATATTTCCTCTTCATTTCCATCAACCTAGTTTTTGATATTTCTCGGGCGCTCTGATAACCCCGTGTATCGTATCCGGAGAAGAGGTGTGTGTAGTATTACGCGGCCAGTCGGTGCTCCTGGCTTTGTTTTAAGGCGTCCGTCAGCGGGGCATCATAACTATCTCGCGATAGATCCACCGCTACCTGGTCGATTCGAGAGCTTACTTTTTTGCCCGCAGCGGCTGTTTCTGGTTTGAGATGAGTGGCTGGAAGCAGACAGAATATAGTGAATGATGAATCCGAATATGTGGCGAGGGGGTTGGTCGGGTGGGTGGAGATGGGGAGTTAGGTAGAGATAGGGCGGTTTGTGGGCAGACTAGGGGGTGGGACCTTGATTCGTTGATTCAGACACTCGCGTTATCTTGGCCTACACGTGTTTTGTGTGGGTTGTTATCATAAACAGAGACACGCCGCCACACGAACGCACTTAATAAAACAACGGCGGCCTCTTCAACATGGCCCCCGGAAGTGCCCGTGTAAGGCCAATGTTGATGTGCGTTGACAATAAACCGAGCTTGTGTAAGTAGGTTGGAGGCGTATTTCAGCTCGCCCATTGTCTAGATAGCACAATTAGTCAGACACTCCCACGTCTTTTGATACGCCCCCTCTGCACTAGCATTCTTTTCACTCACAATCGGATGACCCTTGTCTTGGTACCAGGGAAAGAATCAAAGCTCTAACGGAAACATGACTCAAACTATGACATATAGGCGCCGTGTTGATGAATAGGTTGGTTTGGAGCCACTTGGAATCTCCATCTCTGTCTCCTGGTACCAGTCTAAGGGTTACCTATGACTCATGGAGTCGATATGACACCGTCGGTTCACTAGTTCATGAGCTCTCCTACCTGAAATATCATCAAACCCTATTGGCCATACTTCGTCAGCCAGTTCAAGTCAGTTCAACCTATGTGTGGTAGTCTGTGAATACAAATCACAGTTCTTTTACTCTTTTAGAAAAAGCAGGCCTAGAAGAGGCAGTGATTTTTCAATCTACAAAAAAACAAATGTCTTGCAATTACCCCTGGAGAAAATACTGTTATTTGTTTTCCATAGCAAAATACAGCCTCCTGAGCCTGCAGCAACCCTGATGTAAGGTGATCTGATTCTGTGTCTTCATCCTTCAACCTCTTGCTGACTTATGTTCCTTTGTTACCAGGCCAAGTTACGGGCTTCCATCAGCTGGCTTCTGACGAAGGCCTACGGAGAGAGTCGCCATGGAGACCTAGCGCTACCCTTTTACGATGACCCCCAGGTTGGTGGCTGCCTTGTGCCATACTCCAATTCAACAGTGGTTTGACACATTTTAATGCAATGCACTTTCTTGGATAGTTTACGTGCAGTATGATAAACCTATCAGGTATGCTTGTAAGCGAGATGAATGGTTGTTCATCCTCATGTAAGTTGTGGAGAAGAAATCAATTGAGTTGGTAGTCTATTTAAGAAAGTTGTAGTACTAGTTAATGAAGTAGATGATATTAAGACTAATCCATGTCTAAACAGTGGTGGGTCGATGATTGCCTAGGTGTCAGATTCCTTGTAACTGGCATGCTACTGATTGAATCAATGAATACTACTGGTCTGAGGTCACTCATAACCTGTTCACCTGATCAGGATCAAATTACTGTCGATAAAAGTGTCAATTTTTTAATATGATTTTGTGTGCTATTTGACAAAAAGTACTTATTTTTTTGTTGCCATTAATATATATTTACCATATTGTTTTCACAAACATTGATAGCCGATTTCAGCATGGTCTTTCTTCATCGGATTCATCCAGTATTTCTTATTTACATATTGATTTCATTAAGAAATTAGCAGGTATTTTTTTTTATATGATTTATAGCCCAGCATGAGTGTTGTTAACCTAATGCTTTCACCCATTGTTAGCGCTGTGATCCTGCTCTGTGGATCTCTAACAGCAAGAACCTGCGGCAAGTATGTCAACTGTACACTGCAATGTACAAACATTTCTCCTTAGCTTGTTCCCTGCTTGTCTGTGATGTGGTTGAGGCAATCTGTTGGTTATGTGTT
Organism: Urechis unicinctus; assembly: GCA_034190875.2. Taxonomy (NCBI): domain Eukaryota; kingdom Metazoa; phylum Annelida; class Polychaeta; order Xenopneusta; family Urechidae; genus Urechis; species Urechis unicinctus. The sequence goes on from CM067344.1 coordinate 12,107,778, forward strand.
TGGCCAAGGTCATCTAGTGTATATATATATATATATATATATATATATATATATATATATATATATATATATATATATATATATATATATATATATATATATATATATATATATATATACATATATATACTGATGTTGTAGCATCTGATATAAAGTCATTATGACCCACTGTCATGTGAGAAATGTTTTCCCTGTTTTGAAAAAAAAAGTCCTTGTGGGTTTCTGATGGTCATCAAATTCCTCCTTTGTAGATGGACTATTGCCATTCTCTTGGCACTCTCACATGTGGGTGTAGCATTGGCTATCCGATATGGGTGTATTATAGCTTATATAGTCCACTATCGGATGAGTGCGAGGTCAAGGTCACTCAGGGTGTATATGTCATTCTGGTACAGGATGTAGTGTATTTATGACTGTTTGCTGCAAACCATGCATTCCTTACTTCACAGTGTCTGGTACCTTGTTGTAATGCTGATGTATCTATTTGGGAGGGTCAACAAGTTGCAAGTCTATCATAAGTGGTTGTATTTAGCTGTTGCTGTTAACTTGGTTATGGGCTTTCAAGTTGCATGTAAACATTGGCTTGTAAACTGAGATGGCTACAGCTACATTATCTCTGAGGGGATATAACCTCATCATTATGTGTCCAATGAATTATCAATCAATTGAAATTGTAGAAAACTATTTTATTCTGTCATACTTAAAAAAACAATGTGTATACATGGGACATTATCAATTATGCTAGGTATGACAACCATAATTCCTGGTCAATAATGATTAATTTAGTGTCAGCACTATTATCTGGTAAGTTGGAGGAAAATATTTGATCTCGAATTTAGTCGTGGCCTTTATTGTGGATCATGCTATTTATACCAGTGTGTGATGATACCATGGGTGTTATCATGTCTATATCCCTGTAATGGGTCGTTTTGTGTGTGGTTGGTGATGCTGGTGTGTGCATGTGTGTACCAGGGAGGAAGCTACCTGAAGCCTGCTGTAGTCAATGGCCTGCTCTCATCCGACACATATTGCCGTGCTTGTGCCAAGCTCTTCAAAGACACAGCCATAACATGGAAAGGTAAGTCTTATCACAAACATATTGAACACACAGCTTTGTCATGGATGAAATGATGCCATATTTTCATCGTGCTGTTGCAAATCCCTTGAACAAAAGTTGACAGCTCTTTGTTGGTCTGTTGCGTGTTGCAGGTCACCAGAGCGTGATACAGGCGCTGTCACGGCGCGGTATTTATGTCATGGATGCAAGAGAATCAGCAGTCACCGAAAATGTTCTATCACAAGCCTCACCGTTCAAAGTGGTCTGTATCTCATGTCTCCTCACCGCAGCGGTTGTTGATCTAGTTAATACACCGTCAATGGCTGCACTGTTGTCAATGCATTTGCGCAACACCATTTTTCTGCTCATAATTATTATCCCCCAAACATGGAGCACACTTTTGTAATGCTCACTTAATGTTCATTTGTGATGCTGCAAGGTTCCACCAGCCTCTCATGTGTCCATAGCTGATGGTAGTCAGTTATCATACCCCATGGTAGTCCGTTATCATACCCCATGGTAGTCCGTTATCATAGCCCATGGTAGTCAGTTATCATAGCCCATGGTAGTCAGTTATCATGGCCCATGGTAGTCCGTTATTATACCCCATGGTAGTCAGTTATCATACCCCATGGTAGTCCGTAATCATACCCCATGGTAGTCAGTTATCATGGCCCATGGTAGTCCGTTATCATAGCCCATGGTAGTCAGTTATCATACCCCATGGTAGTCAGTTATCATACCCGATGGTAGTCAGTTATCATAGTTATCATACCCCATGGTAGTCAGTTATCATGGCCCATGGTGGTAGTCAGTTATCATAGCCCATGGTAGTCAGTTATCATAGCCCATGGTAGTCAGTTATCATAGCCCATGATTGTAATCAGTTATCATGGCTGATGGTAGTCAGTTATCATAGCCCATGGTAGTCAGTTATCATAGCCCATGGTAGTCAGTTATCATAGCCGATGGTAGTCAGTTATCATAGCCCATGGTAGTCAGTTATCATAGCCCATGGTAGTCAGTTATCATGTGATATTGCCTACATGGATATACATATAAACTATTGGTAATTTTGTTTTTTAACTTTCATACCAATTAATGTCAACTTAAGAGCACTTTTTGCTATAATTGGTTAATAATGTGTGTTTGTTGTTGTGTAGGACTCTCATTTGGCGCTCATCGATGGACTGATGATGGCACATCTCTCAGATGTTGTCACGGTACCACGCACTGTTACAGCCGTTAAGTAGGTCACCTGGTCCATCCACATATTGGGCTCTCCTACACATTCTCGCTCCGTTTGAGCACTTATTGTTGGACTCTTGCATGTTGCCGTTTCAGGAGATTTGCAGTGTTCAACGCATCAAGTGACCTTCCTGAGGACGCTGAAGACTCGCTCTTACTGTGGCTCAACAAGACGTGCAGTGCTGTACGTCATTACTTGGACGCACAGCAGGCCCACCTGCCTCAGAAACAGGCATTTGGTGTGCCTGTCGTTGACAATATTGACAAGGACCTGAACGACGGCTGCTGTATCGCTGCCACCATCAGCTTCTACTGCCCCAACGTCCTACAACTCCACCGTCAGTCTCCTCAATCTCACCTCTAGAATGTCACTTACTAATTGTCGTGACAAGTTGATGATTTTTGATTGAAACTGTTTCCAAAAATGCATTGAATGTCTGAAAAGCGGAATTTTCTCACATGTCAGACTTGCACCAATAGTTGATGTTAATATTGAACAATGAACCGTGAATCTGCTATTCCATGGCTTGGTTAAATCGTCATGTGTGTTGAGTGAGTGATGACACCCGTGTCTCTGGTATTGCCAGTCAGTAGAGCAACTTGTCCCCGTCAAGTGTATGCGTTTCATCCCTGTGTTTGATGTGTAATGCCCATGTGTGACAGACTTGGCACTGCATGAGACCGTGGGTGTGGCCGACTCGCTCTTCAATCTCCAGCTGATCCGGGAGTTTGCCGAGGACTATTGTCCCTCCAATCTACTCCATCTCTCCATCAACGACCTCTTTCACTCACCACCTCCCCTCAAACCCAACCTGCTCGTCTTCCTGGCCGAGCTCTTCCACCTGCTTGAGGTGGAGAGACCCAGCTTTGTGCGGGACACCTCCAAGCCTTACGTGTCATCCCTGGTGTACACTGGTCTGAAAGGTGGCCTGCAAGAGACCCAAGGTACATTGTGGTGTATATGCTTACTTTTAAGTTAGGCATGTCATGTGGTGTGTTATCATTGTACCACATTGTCATGGATAGTCTATGGGCAATGCCTTCGTTATCCATTGATCACATCATTTGCTGAGATGGCTACTAGTAAATTGGTCTAGGGGCCTATCTAATATACTGCTTTTCGTAGATATATACCTTTTGTGTCCTAAAGACATTTAGGATTGTTTATAATTTATCAATCGACAGATCAAAGTCGTCCTTGCGTTGGTACTTGTTGCTATCTGACAAATGTTCAATATGGGTGAAGCCTTCAGGGAATGTATACATTGAACTTGTGTCGGTGAATGCATGGATGTTACTATGACCCTTCGATGCCCCACAGAATCGGTTGCTGAGGCAAATAAAACACTTCGTATAGCGGGTAGCAGCAAGCCTCCTGCCCTCATCCCGGGTGTCAGTAACGCCACCAAGCGGAGCTTTCAGCAAGACGGCATCGCCCTGGGCAGCACACCAGACCTCAACAAGGCCTCTGGGTATGTATTCAGGAAATTTGCTCCCATGTAGTGGTTTTACAACGATTCTGCGGGTGGTTCCTATGAGTTACGAGAATATTACCCTGAACTGCTGGACCCAAGGCTGAGACTTGCTGTATAATTTATAATGGTTCACTTTGTTCTTAAAAGGTGACTGCTTTAAGACAGTCTTTTTATATGGTTTTTCTATGTTGCAGAAACGCTGTCTCCAGGCAGCCACTGCTACCAAAGCGACTCCAAACAGAATCAAATCGATGTGAGTAGAAAATGCTATGAAGGAAAATTAAAACACATTCCAGCTTTTCATTGATTCTTATCAGTTTTTATTTGGTAAAAAAATTTACAGATATAATTTTACAGGTAGTTAAGAAATTGCATGCCTGTGATACGTAGGTGTATCATCTTCATATAATGTCATGTCTCTCTCAATACCAGGGCACAAAATTGGCAAATATGTGAATTGGCCCTCCATTTTTGTTAACTGGCCCTTCAAAAAAATGAACTGGGCCCGCCAGTATTTAACTGGTCCTCTCAATGGTCTTGTTATTCACAATGCCAAAAGTAGAAGTGAAAAAGCTGAGTGAAGGTGGACTTTTTTCTAATTCATCACCGTCTGAGAAACTTTTGTCCATTGTTAAACTTGGGGAAAATATTTTGCACGAATTATCAAATCAGCGAAAATTTGCATTGTGCATGTGACATAGACTGACCAATAAAAACAAGTTATCTCTCATTGATAATCGTGTGCTTTCGTCAATACGGAAATAACATAAGTACTCTGGATGAAAGCTGAGGTCAAGTCAATTGGGTCAGTTCACAATTTAAAACGATCCCGCGATTGTCAACATGCTTATCTTTTGACGTCGAGCATGGTAACAGAATAGTTATCAGCCTGGCGGACCGACAACTTTGACAAATTAGAAATAAACTTTTAGTCGACGCGTGCTGACTAGAAATAGCCAATTTCGTGCCCTGCAATCCGGTGCTGTGTGGAAATGACTCCCAGGCCACAATTTAGTGGATCATATCACTTTGCACTTCACCTATGTATCTGTGTATATATTAACTCCCAAGGAACACTTTAACTGCATGTCTCCCTCACAAGATGCTGATATAGACTAGTTGGTAGCCTGATGGCTGGCCATTATTTAGGTGAAACTCTTAAACTTGTTGTGGGTGTTTGGCAGTTTGTATATGTCTAGATATCCGCTGATTAATCTAAACACATGACCTACACTGGAGGTTTATTTGGATTACTGACATGGTATTTATTGTTGATTATGCCTCCCCTTTGTTTTGGAGTCTTCAATAACAGATAAATTCTGCTCAATTGAGCCCAGTCCATTTCTTTATGTTTGTCTGAAGTGGATTTTGTATTGGAGCATTGGTTTCCTGGCAGGATTTAGTTTATGTTGAGGCGAGGTGACGCATGTAAACTACAAATGCCTGGGGCTGCGTTGTCTCTTGAATTCAGTGTGTGTGATCTCGTGTTGGGTTAGTTAAGTATCACATGTCAGAACCCCCGTGAACTGTTATCATGTGTAACCACGGCATGTTATGGTTAAGACTGCATGAAGCATGTCTCTCTTTGTTCCACTCTCTCTCATCCACCACTCGCTCAGCCACTTCACGACGCTCTCACTCTCTCACCTCAGTGGAAGATCGTGCGACCATCGCTAGCTCCGTCCAAGCCTGGCAAGCCCAGCAGGCCCAGCAGCTCGAGGTAACTGACCGAGGAATAGCTCCTATCAGCCCTGCTCTCAGGAGGTAGGCCACTTTGTGTAGTCCTCTGTTGTTGTTTACATACCCAAGGCTTGTATGACACATATTTGAATAGTGATTGTTCTATTTGTTAGTTACAGGAATTTTGCCCTAACTGTTGATGCTTTAGCATCTTAGAAGAAATGTCTGTTTTGATGGTCTTCTGAATTTGCATGATTTTGAATGGGTAAATCCATGTGATAATGTCTGCGGGACTAACACCGCTGTTTGTCTGGCTGTGTGTCCACCAGGGAGCTGGAGGGAGAGAAACGAGACTTTGGTTTGGTGAGAACGGGTTCCCTTAGAGGCTCAGGCATGTCCAACCTGACCAATGTAAGCAGGGACTCTGTGCCTGTGCCCAACAAGCCCATGTTGGCTAATGTGTCTATAGACAGTGAGTTGGACTTGGATCTCACTGACGGCAGTATCAACCTGGGTGACTCTCCGGGAGGGTCACCTCACCGATCTAGGGATCACCCTGTTGGACCTATAGCTAAGCAGAAGTCACCCGTTGGACCTGTGTCATCTACTGGTGACCGCAGGCCTCAGACTGACTTGCCTGGGAAGGGTCACCCTGACTACCTGGAACTACAGAGCATAGCCTCCTCTCGTGCCTCTTCTGCCGTCTCACAGCCAACCAGCAGTCCCCATCAACAAACAACCAAACGAGGATCTCCACCCGTAGCCAACAAGGAACCCCTGATTCCTGCACAACTGAAACCAGCCAAGGAGAAATCCAACAACCACCATACGAAGGAGGTGGAGAGCGGGGAGAAGGTGGAGAAGAAAAGTCCATCTACCCCCAGCAAAGCTGAGCCTCCTAAGAAGCTGTCTCTCTTGATTGGAGTGGTGGCGGGGGAGGGAGATGGTGCCAGAGACAGTAGTGGTGCTTCTACACCCAGTGAGGAATACCAGACTCCCTCCATAGAGAGTGTCCCTCTGCCTGGGGAAGAAGAAGGGGGCCTTGACCGTGCAAACACTCGTATAGACATTACTGACGTACGAGAAGGGTCCCCTACAAGTTTTCGTGAGGGAACACCCAAATCAGGGCATGATGGACCGTCTAAAACAGGACGGGAGGGAACGCCTAAATCCGGGCTTGAGGCGCAACCTAAAACAGGTCGAGAGGGAACGCCTAAATCCGGGCGAGAAGGAACACCCAGAACAGGACGTGAAGGCTCTCCTAGGAAAACTGGCTTGGCCTCGCGACGTTACAGTGCTCTGGATCGCAACAACCCCCTGACCCAGAGCTTCACTCTGCATCATCAGCCCACCACACCCGAAGGAGCCCTGGCTGCCGGAATCCCTGTGGTCGATGCCGATGTCATTCTTCAGAGAATCCGCAGCAAGCAATCTGAGGTAGGCACTTACAGCGATGGCTCCGACCAGGAAATAGGAAAAATCAATGCAGATGCCAGTGCACGAGAAAAGAAGCTGCCTCTGTCAAATGGACCGGCACAAAGTCCCCTGCCCGAGTCTTCCCCTCGTCCTGGCAGTCTCAATCTACAGAAGACAAACTCCTCTTCCAAACTACCCCGTGATAAGCCCAGTCCCAAAACAAGCTTTGCCCAAATCCGGAAGCAGAAAGAGAACGGCCAAACTGCTCCTGTCATATTTGAAAAGAATGTGGATAGCACAGTGTCTCTCCAAGAACGTTTTAATAACGCCAAGGAAGTGAGCAATAAACCTGTCAAGAAAACCTCCTTTGCTGCTCTGCCCAATCAAACTACATGGCAGAAGAAGGCAGAAATAAACAATTCTTCGTCTCAGAAAACAAACAGCTCTTCTGAGCCAGATTCACTGGAGCCATTAACGTCGGAGTTAGTGGACATTCGTATGAGGCTTGCTGAAAGGAGAAGACAGATGGACAATGAGAAGAGACAAAAGGAACAGGAGCTGAGCTCTCACAGGCAGAAAGTTGGCAAGCAAGCGTTTATACAAGTCATTTCCAAAAAGGAGCCATTGAATAAATTAGTGGATATCAAGAATGATGTGGGCGTAGAAGCCAAGGACACTGTCGCAGAAAAGGTGCGGAGTAAATCTATTTCTCCTAGGCCAACTATTCCCGTGCAAACTCAAGATGATTCTCAGTATTCGTCATCTCCTCCAACAAAAGCCGCAGACGACCGAGCAAAAAGTGATTCTCCTCGTACCTCCAGTAGTCGCGAGACCAGTCCAAGATCCAAAAGTTTCTCGAGGGAACACATCCAAAGTATGATTGATAGCGGTAGGAAAAAGTGGTTTCAAGGTGACTCGACAGATGATGTAAAGCACGAGGGAGAAGCTGAGGAGGTGTATAGGGATCAGGAAGAACCCAGCCGGGATCCAATTGATACATCAGGGGAGGGGGAAGGGGTCATCGAGCCCAGCCCAGCCCGCCCTGTCACTTCCACCGCAGATGTTGCGAAAAGTAGCGCTCAGAGAATACCACAAGTAATGACCAACAGCATGGATAGCAAGCATGAGCGACGGCAGTCGGAAGACACGCACCGTCATGGCCCCATGGTTTCCAGCGTTGACTCGGGCAGGGACCGACATGCGTCGTCTGATGGCGGCAGCCAGAAGGCCCATCCTATGAATGCCGGCAAATCTTCCACGTACAATGCTTCTCTCGACAAACTCAACTCCAGCTTGAGTGAATTGCAAGGCGAGATCATGCGGCTGTCGCTGCAGCAGGATCAGATCAAGACGATGGTGGGAAGTGACGTACCGGCCGACTCGCCCCCTACTACAGTGACTACATCTCTGGCTGTGCTTCCTGCTGACATGTTCTATAGTGGCAGGCATGGGGTCGCTGGAGAGCCTGATGTGGCTGGGTCAACCCACCATCCTCCCTACCAGTCCTACCCTCAGCAGCCCCCTCCATCCCATGTGCAATACCCACCTCCCCATCCCTACCCCGGCTATCAGTACCAGCCTTATGGCCAGTACCCACCCCCACCCCAGCCCCACCCACACTACCAAGCTTCTCCTCATTTACAGTACCCCCCGGGTCCTCCACAGTACCAGCAGCCCTACCCCCCGGCCATGCCCCCTCCCCAGTGGCAGTCCCCGTCTCACCTCATCCCATACACCTCCGCCCCAGTCAGCTCATCATCGGGTCACATACTCCCTCAACATTCCACGTACCACCCTGATACGCAGCCTGCCAGTACGCACACTGTATCCTCCCATCAGAGCCAGCTTCACTCGCCCACGACCTCATCTACCTCCATGCTGCCTCGTGAGGGAGAACCATCCTTGTTGGACTCCACCGACATCATGACCCAGACGACCCCCGTGTCTCCTCCCATTGTCAGCCACAGCATTCAGCAGAGCGCCAGTATGCACTCCATGTCACAGCCTCACTCGCCGCAGCAAACCACGCCCCCTAAGATGACGCGCTCTCTCCCTGCCGACCCAGAATCCTCCGATGCAGCGGCTGAGGGCTTTTTCGTTTCTTTCGACAATGATACACCAAGGAAACCCAGGCCCCAGCTTGGAGGTCGCCGAGACAAGAGTCGAAACAGAGATGAAATGAACCGCAGCCAGGAGGGGCCATTGGAAATGGGTGTGACTGAGGGCGGAGCCAGTCCTGCTCCAACTCTGTCTGCCGCAGCTATATTGGAGGCAGAGAGAATCCTGAATGTATCGCCGGGTGTGGGATTCATCATTCCTGTTGAAGAGTCGGAGGCTCAGGTAAGAAGAATATATGTCATCTGCTGACTTAAGCTGCTGGTGTGTAGAAATTTTATGACTACGGTCTGTTGTACAACACAGGAGTGACTCTTGACTTATTTGTAGGTTTCTTACCAATATGAAACTGCTTTGAATAGTGTGAGGTAGTTATTCAGATTACTGATATTCCAATTATCAAAGTTTGAACCTAATGCGGTAGAGTTGTGGCGTGTTGTTGATGGGGTGAATGTGGCGTGTTGTCGATGGGTTAATGTGGCACGTTATTGATGGGTTAATGTGGCGTGTTGTTGATGGGTTAATGTGGCATGTTGTTGATGGGTTAATGTGGTGTGTTGTCGATGGGTTAATGTGGCGTGTTGTCGATGGGTTAATGTGGATGGTGTGGATGTGGCAGTTGTTGAGGAATGGGTTAATGTTGCGTGTGGATCAGGAGGAACTGACGGAGCTGGAGAAGAAGAGGCAGAAGGTGCTGGAGCAGCAGAGAAAACGGAGAGAGGACTCTGAGAGGAAGAAACTCAAACTGGACCAGGAACGCGTTCAGAAACGGGATCAGGAAAGGTATGTGGTGTTGGGGAGGGGATGAGGGTGAGGGTTGTCAGGGAGTGATGTACGTACGTATTAGTGGGGTCAGTGATGAGTGAGTTATGTGAGGCCGCCGGTGTGCCAGGTATGTGTGGCGCCACTGATGATTGAGGTATATATCAGTGGCCTCTCATATCAGGTATGTGTGGGTCCACTGATGATTGAGGTGTACATCAGTGGCCTCTCATATCAGTTATGTGTGGGGCCACTGATGATTGAGGTGTACATCAGTGGCCTCTCATATCAGGTATGTGTGGGGCCACTGATGATTGAAGTATACATCAGTGGCCTCTCATATCAGGTTTGTGTGGGGCCACTGATGATTGAGGTGTACATCAGTGGCCTCTAATGTCAGATATGTGTGGGGCCACTGATGATTGAGGTATACATCAGTGGCCTCTCATATCAGGTATGTGTGGGGCCACTGATGATTGAGGTATACATCAGTGGCCTCTCATATCAGATATGTGTGGGGCCACTGATAATTGAGTTATATGTGGGGCCACTGATGAGGTGGGTATATGTGGGGCCACTGAAAATTGAGTTATATGTGGGGCCACTGATGAGGTGGGTATATGTAGGGCCACTGATGAGTGTTATACGACTCTATGTGTGTCCCAGGTTGAAGCAGGAGGCCACGGAACAGAAGAAAGCTGATGAGAAGGCGAGAAGGGACGCCATCTACCAGCAGTACCTGGAACGTAAGTCTGAGCGCGAGTCTTCAGAGGAACCTGCATCGTCGCAGGGCTCACCTGCGGCCGCCCCAGCTACTCGCAGGCAGAAGAACAAAACACGCTCCGCTCCTCGCCCCAAGTCGCAGCCACCTGGCAGTTTGCCCAGCGTTCTTCCACCACCACCAGCAGGCTACAATACCCCAGGCAAGGCTCTATTGGTGTATGACTTGGCAATTGATATAGGATGCATGCCTCAGGGGTGGCTATAGATTATGACGAATTCACATAATTGTTGTGTGTACTTAATGTTTGGTATCTTCTGTGACAGATGGTTCAAACAGGGTGGGTAGTTTCGGTGCACAGGATGGTACTGACGGACCCATGGCATATGGTGGCTTGACTCACCGACGACCTCCGACTCCAGGTACTACCCTCTGATCCTCATGGCCCTCCTTCCTTGTGCCTCCTTAGCTCAACTCTGGGTTTCAAATATAGCCTCATCAGGGCTATTCTTGGTCGGGATAGTCAGTTTTATGTTACATGTATACACAGATCGCTACATGCGTACCCATGGAGATGAAAACGGAGGACCCGGGGGTGACTATGTTGGTCCCAAACTGTTTGTCAAGCCAAGTCAGAAATCCAATCGCCATATCATCAACAATGCTATCAGCCATTGCTGCCTGGCTGGGGTTGTCAATACCGACACCAAAAACAAAGTCTTAGATGTAAGTGGCTTATACCTACTGTTGTCGAATAGTTTCAAATGTGATGTCCTTATCTTCATGTTGTCTGATCTAGAAGGATTTCACTTATATTCATTGCATACATAAGAATAATGCAGGTATAACAGACGCTATGGCAGCCAGCTGACCTGGATATTGCTGTGTGTCACAGGTAATGGGGCAGGCGGATGCTCACCACTTTGTGATCCTCTTCCGGGATGCTGGCATGCAGTACAAAGGTCTATACACCTATAACATCGAACGCGAAGAGGTGCAAAAGATACATGGTGTGGGGCCCAAGCAACTCACCCACAAGATGTTTGATGCCTTCTTCAAGTACGTTGATCTGTTCTGTTCTCATTATGCTATTTCATATATTGAATGTGATCAAGACGTGGTTTGGTTGATGGAAGCTGTTGGATGCGGAATGAAAATTATATAATCTCTGTGTGTATGTATGTTCAGATACAACAGTGGTGGCAAAAACTTCTCCAAAATCTCATCCACCAAGCATCTATCTGCCACCATAGATGCTGTGACAATCCATGCCTCGTTGTGGCAGAAGAAACAGCAGGTTGTGCCCGCCAAGAAACCCCCTCTCCTCTACTAGCTACATCACACTATCACAGCTCAACACCCGGGAGTCATATGACCAGTCAGTGCTGGCTATTGTGGGCTGGCAATTATTTATGTTGACATGGCGGATTTTCTTTGATCTGCGACATCCTTTTTTTCCTGTCAAAATTACCCTTAACATGATGGTACAAACCTACAGCATTTTGTAAACTCATGAATGTTTGCCGTGACAGCCAGTTGTATGTTTTTTCAACCTGTCTTTGAAATGTTTTTGAGTTGTGATTGTATGAAAACGACATGTAGAAAAAGAACAAGGTCATTTGATTGACCCCTAAATTAATTATATATGTGGTTTTCTGATAAGCACCTTGTGATTTCAGGATTGGAGGTATGTTAACATTCTTGTCAAAAGTTACATTATATTTTAATGAGGATGACCGAGTATTTCCTTTTCTGGTATTTGCCTGAGAAAAGGAAAAGCATGTTGCTGCGACTACCTCAGGCCCAGAGTCTGACATTTGTAGAATCTCACTGGTGCATTTGTGAAATTCTGAGTTTCCAGTGCTAGTATTCAGACTCCAGTGGATTGTAGAGCTTGATGTTCCAAAGTGTACCAAGTCAGTCATGTTGTAATCCTAGTTCCATTCTCTGTCAACATGGCTTGTGTAAATATGTATTTATCACCCTCTGTGCTATCATTGTTGTGGTCCATAACTCATTTCATAAAGTGGAGGATATTATCAATTAAACTTCCCTGAAAACAAACTACCATACATTACTTGCACAAGCTTATAGATGGTCCCATGGAACTGTAACTGTACTTTAGAATCTTTGCTTGCTGTCACGAGTTAGTCCATATTTGGGGTTGTGTTTGTATTGTGAAGACGTCAACAGATTGTATATCTCTCGCTTGGTAGCCTACTCTTCTTGGAGGTCATTCTCTCTCAAGGTCAGCTCGTGAAGACACAAATGCATGGCTGTCATTGTGTCACCGATTGTTCTGCAGACGTTCTTATAGGATCATTAGCTCTGGAATGATACTGCCTCTAATACAAGTGCTAACCTGCCAATGACCCCATGTATGTTTAGAAACAAAGTGGCCCTGTGTGAATGTAGTGCCTGACCTGTTTATTTTGACACTGCTTGGTGGGTTTGCAACGTTTTGTGTCTTTGATTAGTATCACCAGCGTGCTGCTTCAGATTCCAACTGATGGTGCTACTTCTGTATTTACTTAACTTTAGTGTAGTTGTTGTGGACGGGAAGACGGGGCCATTATCTAGCAGCCTCGAGTGAACAAATCACATACCGTAGTTACATGGAGTCGTTTACCATTGTCATTGCAGATAGATGTCAGAGAACTGGCAACATGTGACATGACTTACGTACCAAGCTGAAATCTAACTTCAGTATTCATTGCGTTAATCCCAGAGTGGTTTCGTATCAATCATTATGCATATAGCACCCTTGCCTTCTCATAGCACCATGCTCCGTAGTTTGTGATTGACCCGAGATCTCGTCAGTTAAAAGTTCGACATAATTTTTTGTACATGTGAGATAAGATATCGCCTGAACTCGACTGATACCGAATACGATGACTTGCAGCCAGCAGGCTGACAATTCTGATTGTCTTTTGTTCATCTATGTGGCATTCCAATGTTAATATGTGCTTTTGTGTGCAAGAATATTTTTTCAGAAGTAGCAGCTGTGAGGAATAATTGTTGACTTGTTGTGAAATTGTTTGTGGGCATGTCACATTATTTATTGGGTGCGATTGAAACTGTTCCATGACCACAACCTGCTGACCGTTAGCAAAACGACCAGCAATTTTTTCAACTTATACTTCTGTGATCTGAATCATTTATAATTTTGTTAATGGCTGCACATATGTAAATTATTCAGGTCTGTATAGATTTGCCAAAATCTCACGGTATATTTCTGGTTCTTACTTTATGAGCTCACTTGATCATTTCACGTGCAGTGTTCTTATATATTTCATTTTTCAACAAATTTTAATATTTGTTAGAGAATCAATCATAAGAACATCTTTTTTTGGTATGTGTCTTCACTAATTGCATATGGTGATGACTGAATACTCTGAATAAATTGATGTGTACCGATTGATTTTGAAACTTAGCTCGAAGTCTCGTGAAGTCTTAAGGGCATGCCTACTAATCAATTAAGGCAAGCGGCATTCATACCTTGATCATCATTGAATTATTTATAGGCGTAATTACAAACAGTTTACGCAACAATATCACTATACAAAAAATTATTCTTTTTTCCAACAGGCATCTCGGCACCTTTCCAACCAAATTGTCGTTAAAGAGTATATAAAATCTCTTCATATTCATCTCATCTTTTGAGGCACGATAGAACAAATTACCTACCCTATTCATAATTGCTAATACTTGGCCTTGGTCACAGAAACCTTCCTTTGTAAGAGTGAACACAACAACACAGACACTGAATACAATATACTGAAGTATTGGCTTTTTGTTTTAATTTCAGCATTTCATTTTTTCCAAGAAAACAAATAGTCACATGACAATCATGTGACCAACATGCATATCACACATTAATTTCAGTTTTTCTTACTCAAAGAAATAAGCCAGTCATATCAATTACGATTTCAAGGAGCTCAATATCTAACCAATTTAGCCTAATGAACCAAACAGAACGTCACAATAAATAAACATCAAATTATTGAGAATTCTGACCAGCCAGGCGCCAGTCAACACCATAGACTGGTTTATCCAAAGCTTACTAATGTTTGTCAGTATCAAGCTAATTATCCAAATCAAATGGAAATGAGGCATGAATTGAACAGGTTATGAACACAACTCTACACCGATCCCCTCACATCCTCAACCTCGTGATTATAGAACAACCCGGCACAGACCTGTCAATTCCGAGAAAAATGCACTCCGGAGAGATGATAACATAGACTTCAAGTAACGGGAGCCATAGGTGCGATTCAATCCCATGCTTTAGTCTAACAAAGACTCACGATATGTCTTACACATAATAGCAGCAATAAGGACGCTGTGAGAGGCTTTTCCATTGACACAGCCAGGGTAATACCATCAATGTCGAGCCAATACTCGACAAATGGATGGACAAGTCGTGCCAAGATAGCAGCTTATACAGCAGGCAGTGTGTTAGTGCCCGCCCAGAATCCATACAATATAAAACGTCAAACAGGGATTATCAGTGGTCAGTTTGAAACTGAATTCGTCTTAAATAAACACAAACCAGAGTTTTTGGTTTATTCTGGGTCATAACAAAGCACTAAATCTTGGTGAATGAGCTCGAGTTGTACATGGAAGCAATGGAAACACCCACTATGTACAGACAGGACGCTTACAAACTTCCACACCACACACTGGTTTAGTGTCAATGACGTTTTTGATGTGATGTATATACAAGGCGCAATAGCATATCAAAAAGGTCTCAAGTCCACAGAAAGGCCTGTCAGAGCAAACCCTCAAACAACCAGCCTGCACATGCCAAACCATTAAAGCTAACTCCAAAAATAAGAAACAAAATATATTTCATCTGATTATTTTGAACACCAGTTTGAAAACCTTTGTGTGATCTTGACCCCAAATGATGCACATTCACACGCACACACATAGCCATGAAGGTGGGATGCACAGCAAAAAAAATGACACATATAGCCCCTCACCCCCCACCCCCCATCTAGACTAGAGCATGGGTTATACGGTGAAGCGATTCTTGGCTGTGGATCCTGCTTTACTCATTGTGTCTGTGTGAGCCTGTCAACAAACGGTACAACCAGGTGAGGGTTATTGAAACACGATCGCACAAGCTGAGCAGCAATGGATGTCAAACTGGGCAGTAGCCGATGTTCATCCACTTCATCTCAATAGTCATTAACAACGAATAGCGACATTGGTAACACAAAAAAAAAACAGGAGTCTCTTACCTGGAAACCTATAGATATATCACGGGGTACGTTTAACCGCTCTTTCAATGTCCTTCTGCAGTCCACAAGACAATCATACACTTCAAGTGATGTTAGATATGACTACACATTCATCAGGCTATGTCTGCTGCTCAGACTGTATAGGTATGAGAGACTGAACACAAGCTGACCCTATTTTGAGAGTAGCATCGCCTCTAGTAGCGTCATGGGTCCATACGGCTAACTTGTCTCCTTTGTTACGGATGTTGACAACAGCTCCGCAAATATCATCAGATTGCTCTTCAAATGCCTCTCCAATCATACACAACAGCTGTACAGACAAACACACACCACAATTCCACAGTAACCACAGCTTATAACCACAGAATTACAACGTAACACCAACAAATAACTACAGTCAACAAATTAAGATTTCAAGAATAAAATATGCCTTTAACTTAAGGGATCCTGTTTACCACACCAAAAAGCTAAGCATGGATATGTTAAGTCACAGCAGGTCATATGCTGAGCCACTTACAGTTTCTAACCAGAAGCTGTCCAGGTCTAAGTGGCGCTTGCGTTTGTCGAGGTTGATGAGCCAGCGACCTCCTCGCTTGTTCTGTTCATCTTCCCACATGGGTTGAATTCCATCCTAACACACAATACACCACCGCCATCAACATCCACCTGCTTTCTACACCTCCAACATCAACATCCACCTGCTTTCTACACCTCCACCATCAACATCCACCTGCTTTCTACACCTCCACCATCAACATCCACCTGCTTTCTACACCTCCACCATCAACATCCACCTGCTTTCTACACCTCCACCATCAACATCCACCTGCTTTCTACACCTCCACCATCAACATCCACCTGCTTTCTACACCTCCACCATCAACATCCACCTGCTTTCTACACCTCCACGTTGACCTGCCTCCATCAAAACCTCATCTCTCCTATTCCTTATCTTGGCTTTTTTTATCCAAATTGATGATTTTACTAAGCTCCCATCAAGGTATTAACCAATCAGCAGTGACAATACACCACAGTATCAAGGTATTAACCAATCAGCAGTGACAATACACCACAGTATCAAGGTATTAACCAATCAGCAGTGACAATACACCACAGTATCAAGGTATTAACCAATCAGCAGTGACAATAAACCACAGTATCAAGTATCTCACAGCATATTGTGAAACGATGCAACTAAACAGATATTAAGACTTAGTGGTTAAACAGCTCATTCAATAAATAAAGTATTGTGCTTGCCTTATGTAACCCTACCACTCACTGTTCTGCCAGAATTCAGTTGTTGGTATTAATGTGATAACCATTATGGTGACCTGAACTAATAGAGGCTAACAAAGGACCCTCTCAATGTATCAAATGTGGCTAAGTAATTTATATATATATATATATATATATATATATATATATATATTATATATATATATATATATATATATATATATATATATATATATATATATATATATTTAAACCCTTTTGTTCCCAAAAATCATACTTTCTGAATACCTAACTTGACAAGCTGGATTCAACCCTCAATATACACGGATGATATGAAACCAAAACTTAACAGCTGATACACTTTTGGATTAATATTGAAATGGGGTAAAGACTATCTCACTTCCAATCTATAACAATGCTAGTAGATATATTCTCTGCCAAGTTGACGCGTGTAGCAAAAGTCATGCATGAAAAAAGAGGATGACGAAATTTAAATCTCCTACACTCCCATCACACCTCCTTTTTACATTGCCTTCCCCTTCCAATCTCATCAACACAACCCATATCCCCACCAATGGAATTCAGCATGTGTGAGGGGATCACTGATGACAGTCAATGATGACAGTACTTACCTTGAACAGGGAGTAATCACATCCTGGGGCGATCCGACTGGCTGGCTGCACGTGGTTATATAATCTGTAACATATTGCGGTTGATACTTAATCAAATGTTAATACCAAGATGTCTCATCAGCTCATCTAGTTACAATGACCAGTAACAACACAAATCAATATCTACTGTAACAACTGAAGAACAGAAGCTCATTGACTGATCAAATACTTCCTTTCAATACCCAATAATGATATCAACAATATACTCGTTACTTTTACATACCCCCAGAAATCTTCCACTGTGTCAAATGCTGTTACAAGTTTGAGGTTGGATATCCAGTCTTTGGTCTTGTCATTTTTAAAGTACCAAAGTGCCCAGCGATTCTGAAGTGGATGTTTGATGAGCATTTCCGGATCGATGGCAGCGACTTGCTGGTCCTCGCCAGCAGCCTCCTCCGTTGGATCCGTCTACAACAAGAAGGGAAGTTTGAACCTTGCATCAAACTAAGGAATTGAAGAGAGTATAAGATATTTGGCTTGAAAGTATAATGCACAGACATATAATAGGCTTACAAAAAAATGCAAAGATGGATTATAAATAAGCCATGCTACCTTTACATCAATCCCCTATGAAAGTCTTATCGTATAACACAGGAGAGACATTCTAATTTTCTATAAATGATAGGCTTTTACAGGACTCAAAAGGCCGAATTTCAACCCATAGACACAGCCATGGCAGCTTTTTTTTATGACATCAGATGAGCTTCAAGATGCACATTGCTGTGAAATAGCTGACACCTTCTTTACTTCCTATAATGAACCATTGATTGCAAATGTTGAAACTTAAGACACTAATGGTTAATGGCTCACTTCTAGTGACATGAGTTAAAAATATTATGGTGCAACCATGATTTTTTTGGATCTGCAACATCTTTTTTGCATCTGAAAATACAGTACTTGCAGGAAAAAAGCTTGCCATAGGATTTTTGTGTATGTGCAGCTGACAAACAGTCATACCCTATATGTCACAAATAAATGAGATTTTGAACCCCACCCAATCACACCTCTTTGTTTCATTAGATTCCTGTCATCATAACAATGTAATAGCGCACTCACATATGCAAAACACAACTTCCTTTGCAGAAACATCCCAAATTTCAATCACTGTGTAGACAATTACAATCACAACTTAAGTAGGCTGTGTTTTAAGTGAGGACTGCTTTGACATCTATGCGCCTCAGGATTCACAAATGGTGGTGCATTGGAATATAGAACTCATGATGCTGTGACCCATGGAAGTTTCAAACAAATGCTGAATACAAAAAAAAAATATGCTAATATTTTGTGCAACAAAATGGATAGTATGCTCGCTCGTTAACTTAATTAAAGTTAAATGAATAAGATACATTTACATGACAATGCCTAATCCCCCACATATGATGGAGATTATGTGCAAGTCCAAATTGTCATCCTGTCACAGAGGCTTATCCACACGGACCACAGTACCAAGACTGAAGATTGTAGGTTACACTGTAACTTACAGTCGAACCTAGGAACACTGTAAGACTTTGCAAAGACAACTCTGATCAAATCTTAGGGAAACGTCAGGGGTTAAACAGAGAGAGATCCACATATGGTTTGCAAAACATCAGTGTTTAAGTAGTGCGACAATAAGTGACCAATTGTAACTTTATTTCCCATCAAATGACGATTTTTACGCGCTAGATCATCAGTAGATGGATGCCCAGGTCGTTGCAGATCAAGTGAAATAGACTATAGAGGATTTACAAGTGCGAATCAGTAAATATAAACCCAAAATTCATATAAATCTATCATGGCAATAACAAAGCATTTGCACACTTCGTCAGAAGAAACTTACACCCTGACAGATTGGGTCACGCGAAATGTTTTCGAGGGACACATGTGACAACTTCGAACTGGAATATGTCAAAATGCCAAAGGCCATTCTTTGTGGCAAATACCGAAAAACTAAACAAATATATGGTTTGAATAAGCAAAACCCTATGAAAACGCAGGTAACTCAATAAGGCTGAGATCTTTTCAAATTATTATTCGCACAAATCAAGGGTGTTTTGTCCAAATTACCTCTTGGTAGTCAACAACTTTTTCAGAAGCCATGTTGAAATAGCCAGTCACGTGACACCGGTGTTCCACAACGAGGTTCACTGTCAACTTCGTCCGCTTCTTCCTTCTGTCAATCGGTGCGGTTAAGGATGTAGCCTGGCGATTATCGGCTGCGCACGAGCGTCAGTTGTATTTTGGGTGGGTATGCATCCATAAGATAACTTTGGGTTCTGGATTCGTCCTGCAATCAATAACGATAAATAAAAAACCATAAAAAACATGAACTGGATGGGTACAAATTCTGACGGAGAGTTAAATGTAGAGTGCACCTCTTTATTATAAGCATAACCAAAGAGCTTGCTACTACGTTAATAGGTTTCATTCCCTGCCCAGAGCATTTCCCGCACGCCCACCGTTATTTATCCGTGCACGACGTCTTTTAACTATTTATAACGGGGCTAACCGTTATGTGGCGCTGCCATAAATCAACAAAAGCACACGGGACTGTTGATTATGTTGAAGTAATATAGACATCTCTCTGATCAAGGTCACTGCGCCTCCAAATTTTCAATTTTTGCGACCAACTCCCCTTATCATCGGAAAATTATTGATAATAAATATCTCTGAACTTCCCCAAACATACTAAGGAACTAATTAATTTGCGAGTTCTTTTGACCTCTCTAGTAATAACTCCCAATCAAACCCCGTTATCAGCTTAGAATGTCTAATAGGGTGTTGCAAGTTTCATATTTGGTATTTTTATGACGTCCCGTAAGAAATAAGACATTTTACTCAACAAAGGCCATAGAGCATCTTGGGTCACCGATTGGACTGCACTTAACAAACATCATTTCCAATAGTAGTAAGGAATGATCAGTAAAACTATTTTCATGAAGAAATGTGATGTACCTTTAACCTATTTTCTTTAAAACAAATCCTTGGACCTTCGGTGCAACAGCATAAGTTTCACAGCCCAGTCTTGTGTCTAGTTGATGGAGACATCTAAAGGAATTAGGTAGTTTAAGCATCTCAACTACCCCCAACCAATCAGTCAAGGTATCACCTCATAAAAAAAATATTATGGCCCTCCCCCTGAAGCAATTTAAAAACAAATAACCCTCAATCCGAATTGCCCGGCCCTCCTGGCTGATAAATAATGAACATTCCCTTACTGTAATCTGGCTATTACTAGGATCCAGCGCGCGAGTAGCTGGATCGCCGCGGTGGTCGCTTGGGTGGTTTTGTGCGTTTACTCCTCGATCGCAAGAATGCGATGATGTGTCTTTGGTTTGAAAAAGTTGGTGTCGTTTTGCATATTATCAAGTTATTTCAAATAATTCTTTGGTATCAAGGAACAGTTTACGTGATTCATGGCATGCCGTCTGGTCATTTTCGCCCGAAATGTGGCGCACTCTCCGGGTATACTGTAAGGGACAGGAAGCGGCCCATTGCGGGAGAAAATGGCCGTCTGGTCAGTATTATCCGCTGTATATTGCTATATTACTTGGATGAGCTCTGCTTTCTCCGATTTCTTGTAAACTGGTGAACAATCGCTTCGTTAAGCATCTGCTTATCAACGTCAGTGATGGTGTGCTAACATCATGTGCAGTAGGAGATAATAGGATTCGCTAGGTCATTAATTACTGTTGGTTGATACCTCTCGATCTAGTACAATGCTACCCTGAGTTCCACTTGTGAGAATTCTCTTTTATGTTATAATATTAAGCTTACCTCATAGGTGGACTGGTGGTAGTAAGAATAATAGAATGAGTTTGAACTGTACACTCTTGTCAGGTTGGTTGTATTACGCGCCATCTTGACCATATGTGTCACTGAAATTACCTAAACTTTATTCTGTATATTATTGCTGAATCTTGTCTTGTTTCTAAATAAACAAGTTCACACTGCCTCTGTGCGTTGTCAATATCCGTCCCCCGGTACGGGGTGCTACTTTAAGGATATTTTGATGCGTACGGTTGCGCAGTTGCCCGTGTCGATCACAAGGTCCCTGGGCGTCTGTTTGGGGAAAAACATCGAAATACTGCATACGACACAATTCAATCACTCCTTAGGTTACATTTGCCGATCACTTTATGGTATGTTGCCGCTTGATTTGATATAAAGGATTTAGGCACTCATATTTATATGTGTAATTATAACTAAAGGCATGTCTGTAGGCACAGAAGCATGTAGGGCACGTTCGCTTACAACTCCATATTCAAAGGTTTCGGATTTATCTGTTTATTGTGGTGAAGGTGAATTGTCAAAATCTGTTCATTGTGGGATAAACATAAGCATAATAACCTAAAAACAAACCCTCTCTGCGACCAATGTTGACATGTAAAATGGATTGCAATTTCAGTCTGGGGAATTAACGTTCCCATCCATGTTATTGTAAACGAATGTCGTTTTCTCTGACCCGCTGAATGTGAAAGGGTGGCTACCTTACTCTTGACCGACTAAGCTTCTAATGTATCTCGATAAACACACTCAGTGACCCACATATGATGTTGTGCATCTAGCATACACATCGACTTAATGAGCTTCACTGCGGTTAGATAATTGAAACTAGCTAGTGTCTTTTGCAAGTATAATGACGATAGGGGCGAGCTTCAGTATAGCTTGGCATGAAAACGAGCAAGTATATAATGTGAGTAACGCGAAAATAAGGGCCATTTGGTCATTGGTGCTTTCCTGTCACACATAAAGTCAGTTTATTTGGCACTCATGATTAATCTTGATGGTGCTACTTATAATCGCACAAATCCCTTCAAAGTACACACAATGGATCAGGATTGGTGCGTCATAGCGATCGGGGACAACTCAGGAAGTCTACACTCTTCTTGTAACTCCAGCTCGGGTAATCTTTCGGCAAATACAGTAAATTCCAATCCTACTTTGGATATTCTCAAGGATGTCCCAGGCACGGAACTAAATCCGCTTCGGGATTCAGAATTGATGTCAAAATTCAATTCTGATGCAAAGGAAAAAGAAATGGAAAATAGTCAGCATAATATTTCTGCGTGTATAACTGGACAGGATCAAGTTGATACCGCCACCAAGTGCGACCAGGAATTTGTAGCATGTATGATTAGCGACATTGCCCAAAACAGGAAATTGTCCTCCACAAGAAACCAGTGTCTTTTCTACAAGATCGTCCAAGGAGGGAATGTAGAATCGGTCGAAGTTGTCTTAAACTTACTGAAATGTGACGAATACCAACGCGAGAGACTGTGGCTTCTTGGAACCGACCGTGATGTAAAGGGATATACACCTAATACCCACGGTGAAAAGAAACATGCCAAGAATGTCTTTCCTTTTTGGCAGAGGTTTGTTTTATTCATACCACTGTGTTTACTGCACATCCTCTTCACGCCAGTGATTTATTGGCTTCATGCAGCATGTCGCGCCATCTGCTGGAAACTGGTGGCTGGTAGAATAGATGATGCGGACGATTGTCCATTTACTATAGTAGCCCTGAGTGAGTCGAAGCCAATGATGAAGATCTTCAAAGACGAAGGTCTTAGTCCAATGACCAAGGACAAGCGAGGCAATAATGTTTTACACCATTTGTGCTTTCTGGCCCAACAGGAAAGCCATCGGGCTGTTGCAATATTTGAACTGATTTTGGACGTTTACTCGGACTTTGATTTTAGGAAATTAGTGCAGAGCAGGAACGACATTGGATTCAGTCCCTTAGAATTAGCAGCCAAGAGTGGATGTTGGAGTCTTTTGAGGAGTATGATATGCTCCCGAAGAACTCTGAAGACGAATGTTATTCATGTCACAGAGTCTGATATTCAAATAAACCTGAGTGATCCTCAAACGAGGCTGATTCGAACTGAGGCTGATGAAGGGGCCAAACCAAGAACAAAATGTGCTTCATCTGCTACAAGCAGACGATATGTTCTTGACGACTACGACGTGAGTGAATACGAGTCTGGAGACTTCCTCCGCAACCAGTCGCTTCTACTTTTTCACTCTTGACTGATGTGGATGTGACACAAATGCCCGATGAAGAACAACGCTCTGTCATCGAGGACCCTTTTTTCAAGAAGTGGATATCAGCCAAATTAACGTCAATGCTTGTCCCAAGACTGCTGATTAATGGATTTGGTGTTTTTATCACCTTACTCTATGTGTGGTCGACATCATATGTAGGTGCTAGCATACCATTGTCTGGGAAGTTCTATGACAAGTGGAGAGAAGCAGGAACGACTTTGGGTTCTCAAATATACAATCTAACCAAATCGGAGGTGGAAAGTTATTTTGATGACTACACCATAGCTGATTTTAATTCTCTATGTTTCGAAGACCAAACGTTTTTCGGTGGAGTGAATCACAACAGTTCATGCGTTCTTGTAGGTTTGCAGTACTTGGCAGAGCAATGCCCATCTTTGACTGAAAAGGAAATTACAATAGGCGCTGGAGTTGCGCCACATCTCCCAATGGATGGTGAAGTGGGCCGTGTAATAGTTACTGTGTGCGCTGGATTAATACTGACCTTTGATATCCTTACAAGGCTTGTAGTGGTTTGGAAAACTCTGGAAGGGTTTCGTGGTAAGCATATGTTTCTTTCCCTAAAAAGCGTGTTCCTTCGTGGCTTGCCTGGGTCTTTGATTGGCAAACAAAAGTCTGTAATGGCCTTTACAGTCATTTGCATTATTGATGTCATACAACGTTTCGAGATGCAGTTAATTGCGATTGTTTCCTCTGTTGATATATTGACTGTGTTTCGAATTGATACTTTCTTTGCTCACCTCGAACAAATCACAGAATATAGACAACTCATTTCTGCTTTGACGTCATTTGCATTTCTTACTCGATTCCTGTCGTTGATTTTCACCCTGAGGCTCATTCCGGTCATGGGGCACTTCGTTTTAACCATATACAAAATGGCAGAAGAACTTGGCAAGTTCTTGGTAGTCTACATGATAATGTTTGCAGGATTTTCTTTGACATTTCATTTATTGATGCTCAACCCTCAATGTCCATCAGTGCGAATTGAGCCATTTCATAACTTTGCAAGCAGTTGCTACCAAACGTTTCTGACTTCGCTTGGATATGGGGAGGAATTTCCAGCCGACACGTCAAGAACTGTTAAAAGTGGTCATAGTTTTCTACCTGGTTGTGTGTGTGTTCTTATGCTGCTCAATCTCATCATTGCTGTGATGTCAACCGTCACTGAACATCTAAGTGGCCGATTGATGCAGAAGTCCATGAGAATATTGGAGGCGCTAAAGGACGCTATTGCTGCAGAAGCCCTTTTACACATGACGTTTGGTCCCTGGGCTCCGCAACTCCAACGTTGGGTTTTACAACGTACAGGCCTGATAGTTAGAGCGGGCCAGTCAGATGGAGAAACTTTTGACCCTGGATATTCAGCCTACGTTCAGGTGAGCCAAAGTCTGTCAAGAAAAGATGAAGAATAAACGACGTATTCATCGTTGTATGCTCCACATTTAAACTATTGTCGGTACCTTAAACTCTCAATCTTATCTCTGAATCCAACTTCTGCGTTGAGCTGATTATGTGTCTGGATATTGTTAAGAAAATACCGCATGTTTTTCTAGGAATCAGTTTTATATTATATTGAAGTACACTTCTGTTGATGCATGCTGGTATTATGCCCACTTCCTAATGATAAAAAATGTATTATGATTATCGCTTTGCAAAACGCATGACCCATTTTATGATTTTATATATTGGTGTGCAATGGTGTACCGTACCCAAGTCAATACAAAAAATTAAAAACTATATTATCTTATGTAAAGTTTCCTCACTTACGATGTTAGAATCAACTGTAGAAGAGTTGAAGAGAAAAATATTCCTTCTGGTAAATAAGTGAAATGTGCAGTATTTGTATTGATGCTTACAATAAAGAAGTACAAAATTCATTGGTTATCAAAGAATTTTTATTCAAAAATGCTTAACACCAGCTACGGAAATTATATATACAATCACATTTCTCAAACACATGTTGAAATACACGTTATTTTCCACGTAGCAGTAAGAATTTCGAATTCCCTATCGGATAACATTATACAGTTTTCAACGTAGGATTGAAGACATACACAATAAAAACCCGACCTATTCTCGGAATTAAATAGTTTGGGATAAGCACGTGGCTGGTTAGGTATAAATGCAACTGATGGGTAGAAGAATGTGATCACAATATCACTTCGGTTCTATTAGCATATCGATTATCCGTTTATTACTGACTTGCCCCGTTTTTTTAGATTGAATTAACATTTGATTTTAAGCTCAGCAGTTAAACAAAGCATAAACAGCCAGAAGCAACCGATAACCGTATAGGGTGATCGCCATCACACTTGTTTTAAACCTTAAGTGGAAAAATATAATAATATATGCACAAGTTAATTTGAAATGTTCGGATCATATAAACTACGGCGCCACATCTGTTCAGAAAAACGAGTGGCCAAAGGAAACAATACGGGTATGAGATAAGCGACTTGTGGTTAAACATAAAAAATACTTCATTTTATGACTTCCAAAAAACGGTCCCTTCTTCTTCGCCTTCTTTTTTGACTGCTTTTCCGGCAAAATAGTCTCGGCATAGGCCAATGAATCATCCGTATGGCGAGCTGATGAAGCATCCATATTGCGATCTGATAAAGGAGGAAAAGCAGAAGAAAGCCATATAGCAGTCGATTAGCCTGTTATTACAACTGAAAAAAAAACCAAGCACGATCAAATTACCAGAATAATGTTTACATTAAACCAAATTCGGGTGACATTGAAAACCATTGCTCATTTACAGAAAACGTATGTTTTAACGCCTGGCATGCGCGATGTATCGCTAAGGCAAGAAAGGACCAAATGAATGATAAGGTCACCACATCCCATCGGAAGCCCACGTGATTAAGCATTACATGTTGGATGTGTCAATGATGTTACAACTCTATAAATACTCCCACTACTAGCCCTGCAGGACGTCATGTTGGTATATATGTACACAGTCCGACCGAGGCTATCCCACTGCAAGGGTTTTACATCAGATTTTTTTACAAACTGATACGGTGCATGCAGACAGAAACGACTACAAACTATTAATTTGTTGTTCGCTGTAAGACATTCGCTTGTGGTTCTCATGCGTCCAGCTCCTCTGTACAAAACACACCATATCAACATACGATAAATTTGTTGTACCATTGAGCCAAGGCACTAACACTGAACTTGACACTTACACACATCTAACTCTATACTACAATTTCAGGACAGCGAAATATAGCTGGTCTATGGTATGCGAGTGTCTTAATGGTTGAATGATTCGCATAACAGGTAACTATAACTGTACCTTGTTCTGTGCTACCTCTGCGTGGCTCAAGTCCAGCTGCTGCATGGCTTCCGCGAGCACTGCAACGACATTACAATATACTCCGCGGTGAAATAATAGCCGACCCAGTGGTCAATACATTCAGCAGAGAGGAAGCGCATTAACCGACGCTATAAGGCGATGAGCAGCTTCTGAATACCAGGTAGACACTAATCACTACGTCATAACTTATGACAAGAATGCAGAAAATTCAGGCGTTCTATAAGTTCAACAAATCTGAACAAAATCTTTGACCAAAAAATCAACCCTGATGATTCAATTAATCACAATGTAAAAAAACAGATTCTGTGTAAACCAGAGAGTCAGTAATAAGCTGAGAGCAGTAAGGGGTGTATCACCATATGGGGAACGGAGGACGTCATGGGCCGCTGAAGTTGATAATGCTGATCCAACAAGGCGTCTCCAAGTCCTCGAAGCAGAAGCTGATGATGCTCAGGCGACGCAGACGCTCATAGTCTATGATGACCTGACCTAATTCCGTTAAGATGTGTTGCCGGAACCGTTTCATGTCGAATATCTTCACGACACAGTGCAGTCATTATACATGTGAATGATATTGTTAATACAACTTCTGTCGATAATAACCCTGTAATATAGATAGTTTGAGATTATGGAACCTTCATCGGCTCGTCGGTCAATCTGCCTAGGTTATCCATGACGTCCGCTGACAAGCATTGACTGTCTGCCTCGCTGTATCCCTTCGCGATCACCTCGCAACCCGAAGTTTTTAATGGGACTGGATTCTCATAGAGTTCATGTTATATAATTTTAAAGAAGAATAATAATATGAGTTTTAACTAAACACTCTTGTTAGGTTGGTTGTATTACGCACCATCTTAACCATATGTGACACTGAAATTACTTCAACTTTATCCTGTATATTGTTACAGAATATTGCATTGTTTCAAAAGAAACAAGTTGACACTGCCTCTGCTGCGTTTGTCACTGTCCTTCCCCCGGTACCGGGTGCTACTTTAAGGATGTTATGATGCGTGCGGTTGCGCAGTTGCCCGGGTCGATCACAAGGTCACTGGACGTGTGTATGGGAAAAAACACCGAAATAATGCATATGATACAATTCAATCACTCTTTAAGGTTACTTTTGCCGATCACTGTATGGTATGTTGCCACTTGATTTGGTATGAAGGATTTAGTGACTACCTTACTTTTGACCGACCAAGCTTCTAATGCATCTCGATAAATACACTCAGTGACCCAAATATGATGTTGTGCACCTGGTCCACACATCGACTTGATGAGCTTCACTGTGGTTAGATAATCAAAACTAGCTAGTGTCTTTTGCAAGTATAATGACGATAGGGGCGAGCTTCAGTGTAGCTTGGCATGAAAACGAGCAAGTATATAATGTGAGTAACGCGACAATAAGGGCCATTTGGTCATTGGTGCTTTCCTGTCACACATAAAGTCAGTTTATTTGGCACTCATGATTAATCTTGATGGTGCTACTTATAATCGCACAAATCCCTTCAAAGTACACACAATGGATCAGGATTGGTGCGTCATAGCGATCGGGGACAACTCAGGAAGTCTACACTCTTCTTGTAACTCCAGCTCGGGTAATCTTTCGGCAAATACCAGAGCAGTAAATTCCAATCCTACTTTGGATATTCTCAAGGATGTCCCAGGCACGGAACTAAATCCGCTTCGGGATTCAGAATTGATGTCAAAATTCAATTCTGATGCAAAGGAAAAAGAAATGGAAAATAGTCAGCATAATATTTCTGCGTGTATAACTGGACAGGATCAAGTTGATACCGCCACCAAGTGCGACCAGGAATTTGTAGCTTGTATGATTAGCGACATTGCCCAAAACAGGAAATTGTCCTCCACAAGAAACCAGTGTCTTTTCTACAAGATCGTCCAAGGAGGGAATGTAGAATCGGTCGAAGTTGTCTTAAACTTACTGAAATGTGACGAATACCAACGCGAGAGACTGTGGCTTCTTGGAACCGACCATGATGTAAAGGGATATACACCTAATACCCACGGTGAAAAAAAACATGCCAAGAATGTCTTTCCTTTTTGGCAGAGGTTTATTTTATTCATACCACTGTGTTTACTGCACATCCTCTTGACGCCAGTGATTTATTGGCTTCATGCAGCATGTCGCGCCATCTGCTGGAAACTGGTGGCTGGTAGAATAGATGATGCGGACGATTGTCCATTTACTATAGTAGCCCTGAGTGAGTCGAAGCCAATGATGAAGATCTTCAAAGACGAAGGTCTTAGTCCAATGACCGAGGACAAGCGAGGCAATAATGTTTTACACCATTTGTGCTTTCTGGCCCAACAGGAAAGCCATCGGGCTGTTGCAATATTTGAACTGATTTTGGACGTTTACTCGGACTTTGATTTTAGGAAATTAGTGCAGAGCAGGAACGACATTGGATTCAGTCCCTTAGAATTAGCAGCCAAGAGTGGATGTTGGAGTCTTTTGAGGAGTATGATATGCTCCCGAAGAACTCTGAAGACGAATGTTATTCATGTCACAGAGTCTGATATTCAAATAAACCTGAGTGATCCTCAAACGAGGCTGATTCGAACTGAGGCTGATGAAGGGGCCAAACCAAGAACAAAATGTGCTTCATCTGCTACAAGCAGACGATATGTTCTTGACGACTACGACGTGAGTGAATACGAGTCTGGAGACTTCCTCCGCAACCAGTCGCTTCTACTTTCACTCTTGACTGATGTGGATGTGACACAAATGCCCGATGAAGAACAACGCTCTGTCATCGAGGACCCTTTTTTCAAGAAGTGGATATCAGCCAAATTAACGTCAATGCTTGTCCCAAGACTGCTGATTAATGGATTTGGTGTTTTTATCACCTTACTCTATGTGTGGTCGACATCATATGTAGGTGCTAGCATACCATTGTCTGGGAAGTTCTATGACAAGTGGAGAGAAGCAGGAACGACTTTGGGTTCTCAAATATACAATCTAACCAAATCGGAGGTGGAAAGTTATTTTGATGACTACACCATAGCTGATTTTAATTCTCTATGTTTCGAAGACCAAACGTTTTTCGGTGGAGTGAATCACAACAGTTCATGCGTTCTTGTAGGTTTGCAGTACTTGGCAGAGCAATGCCCATCTTTGACTGAAAAGGAAATTACAATTGGCGCTGGAGTTGCGCCACATCTCCCAATGGATGGTGAAGTGGGCCGTGTAATAGTTACTGTGTGCGCTGGATTAATACTGACCTTTGATATCCTTACAAGGCTTGTAGTGGTTTGGAAAACTCTGGAAGGGTTTCGTGGTAAGCATATGTTACTTTCCCTAAAAAGCGTGTTCCTTCGTGGCTTGCCTGGGTCTTTGATTGGCAAACAAAAGTCTGTAATGGCCTTTACAGTCATTTGCATTATTGATGTCATACAAAGTTTCGAGAAACAGTTAATTGCGATTATTTCCTCTGTTGATCTATTGACTGTGTTTCGAATTGATACTTTCTTTGCTCACCTCGAACAAATCACAGAATATAGACAACTCATTTCTGCTTTGACGTCATTTGCATTTCTTACTCGATTCCTGTCGTTGATTTTCACCCTGAGGCTCATTCCGGTCATGGGGCACTTCGTTTTAACCATATACAAAATGGCAGAAGAACTTGGCAAGTTCTTGGTAGTCTACATGATAATGTTTGCAGGATTTTCTTTGACATTTCATTTATTAATGCTCAACCCTCAATGTCCATCAGTGCGAATTGAGCCATTTCATAACTTTGCAAGCAGTTGCTACCAAACGTTTTCTGACTTCACTTGGATATGGGGAGGAATTTCCAGCCGACACGTCAAGAACTGTTAAAGTGGTCATAGTTTTCTACCTGGTTGTGTGTGTTCTTATGCTGCTCAATCTCATCATTGCTGTGATGTCAACCGTCACTGAACATCTAAGTGGCCGATTGATGCAGAAGTCCATGAGAATATTGGAGGCGCTAAAGGACGCTATTGCTGCAGAAGCCCTTTTACACATGACGTTTGGTCCCTGGGCTCCGCAACTCCAACGTTGGGTTTTACAACGTACAGGCCTGATAGTCAGAGCGGGCCAGTCAGATGGAGAAACTTTTGACCCTGGATATTCAGCCTACGTTCAGGTGAGCCAAAGTCTGTCAAGAAAAGATGAAGAATAAACGACGTATTCATCGTTGTATGCTTCACATTTAAACTATTGTCGGTACCTTAAACTCTCAATCTTATCTCTGAATCCAACTTCTGCGTTGAGCTGATTATGTGTCTGGATATTGTTAAGAAAATACCGCATGTTTTTCTAGGAATCAGTTTCATATAATATTGAAGTACACTTCTGTCGATGCATGCTGGTATTATGCCCACTTCCTAATGATAAAAAATGTATTATGATTATCGCTTTGCAAAACGCATGACCCATTTTATGATTTTATATATTGGTGTGCAATGGTGTACCGTACCCAAGTCAATACAAAAAATTAAAAACTATATTATCTTATGTAAAGTTTCCTCACTTACGATGTTAGAATCAACTGTAGAAGAGTTGAAGAGAAAAAATATTCCTTCTGGTAAATAAGTGAAATGTGCAGTATTTTAATTAATGCTTACAATAAAGAAGTACAAAATTCATTGGTTATCAAAGAATTTTTATTCAAAAATGCTTAACCCAGCTACGGAAATTATATATACAATCACATTTCTCTAGCACATGTTAAAATACGAATTATTTTCCACGTAGCAGTAAGAATTTCGAATTCCCTATCGGATAGCATTATACAGTTTTCAACGTAGGATTGAAGACATATACAATGAAAACCCGACCTATTCTCGGAATTAAATAGTTTGGGATAAGCACGTGGCAGGTCAGGTATAAATGCAACTGATGGATAGAAGTTTGTGACCACAGTATCACTTCGGTTCTGTTAGCATATCGATTATGCGTTTATTACTGACTTGCCCCGTTTTTTTTATTAAATAAACATTTGATTTTAAGCTCAGCAGGTAAACAAAGCATAAACAGCCAGAAGCAACCGATAACCATATAGGGTGATCGCCATCACACTTGGCTCAAACCTTAAGTGGAAGAATATAATAATATATGCACAAGTTCATTTGAAATGTTCGGATCATATAAACTAAGGCGCCACATGTGTTCAGAAAAACGAGTGGCCAAAGGAAGCAATACGGGTATGAGATAAGCGACTTGTGGTTAAACATAAAAAAATACTTCATTTTATGACTTCCAAAAAAACGGTCCCTCCTTCTTCGCCTTCTTTTTTGACTGTTTTTCCCGCGAAATAGTCTCGGCATCGGCCGATGAATCATCCGTATTGCGAGCTGATGAATCATCCGTATTGCGAGCTGATGAATCATCATTATTGCGAGCTGATAAAGCATCCATTTTGCGATCTGATAAAGGAGGAAAAGCAGAAGAAAACCATATAGCAGTCGATTAGGCTGTTATTACATCAAAAAAACCAAGCACGATCAATTCAACAGAATAATGTTTACATTACACCAAATTCGGGTGATATTGAAAACCATTGCTCATTTGCAGAGATCGCAGACTATGTTTTAACGCCTGGCATGCGCGATGTATCGCTAAGGCAAGAAAGGACCAAATGAATAATAAGGTGATCACATCCCATCGGAAGCCAACGTGATTAAGCATCACATCTTGGATGTGTCAATGATGTTACAACTCTATAAATACTCCTACTACTAGCCCTGCAGGACGTCATGTTGGTATATATGTACACAGTCCGACCGAGGCTATCCCACTGCAAGGGTTTTACATCTATACACTTCGTACAAAACCTTCATTATCGGTGGATAAACTCCAACATAATGGCGGATTTGTTTACAAACTGATACGGTGCATGCAGACAGAAACGACTACAAACTATCAATTTGTTGTTCGCTGTAAGACATTCGCTTGTGGTTCTCATGCGTCCAGCTCCTCTGTACAAAACACACCATATCAATATACGATAAATTTGTTGTACCATTGAGCCAAGGCACTAACACTGAACTTGACACTTACACACATCTAACTCTATACTACGATTTCAGGACAGCGAAATATAGCTGGTCTATGGTATGGGAATGTCTTAATGGTTGAATGATTCGCATAACAGGTAACTATAACTGTACCTTGATCTGTGCTACCTCTGCGTGGCTCAAGTCCAGCTGGTGCATAGCGTCCGCCAGCTCTGCAACGACATTACAATATACTTGGCGGTGAAATAACAGGCGACTCAGTGATCAATACATTGAGCAGAAAGGAAGCGCATTAACCGACGTAAATATATATATATGTATATATACATGTATTTATATATATATGTATATATGTATATATACATATATGTGTACATATATATAAAAATATATATATATATGTATATATATATATATATATATATATATATATATATGTATATATATATATATATATATATGTATATATATAATTATATATATATATACGTATATAAACACACACTTATAAATATACACATATATAAGCTATTTAAGGATAGCGGCTCGGCGCTCGGAAGCTTGGCATCGAAAACCGAACGCCTGTGTGTATACATATATATATGTGTGCGTGCATGTGTGTTTGTGTATATATACCCGCTTTAATTGCACGAGGACATCCAGTGCACACTGTCGCTGAGACAAAAAGACAGTATATACACGGACCGAGAAGAGCTGGTAACGCGCACTATTATAAGCTGCCGCTTAGATGTTTTGACATGACCCCTTTGCCAAGACAGTATTGGGCCGAGGAAAGTGATAAATGCCGCTGGTCGATTACGTAAGGTTTAGCCTGTTTTGACATGACCCCCTCGCCAAGTCAATGCAAACCCAGCCAAGGCAAGCGTTGAATGCCTCTGGTCGATTACGTAAGGTTTGGCCTACTTAAACAGCACCTGCTGTCAGCATGCGCGCTAAGCTGCTGCAGTAGAAAACCTTGAAACTAATCGTCCTTTTTACTGTTTTTTGTTACTGTGAATGCTAAAATTATTGTTACAATCATTATCACGAGGCAAAGTTCTAAATACTGACAAAATTTCATGTGCGTAAATACAGCCGTTTCAGAGATATCAGCGAGGAGAGAACTCGTAGCAAAAATCGCGATAGGTACTCTAAAATACATGTCATTATACAAAGTACAAAAGGTGAAAACAAGTATTTTTTTTCGCCTATTCCATGCTACGATAATTGCTTGTTACAACCATATAATTCATATGTTCGTAACTGCAGTAAGTTATGGAGGAGATAGTTACAGACAATGGGGGAAAAATTGACGAAAAATCGATCCCATAAGCCTTCAACACTGCGCATGCGCGACAAACTCGATCGGCAGTTGTGTCCCAACTTGATCTATCATTCCCCAAAATTCCATGTTGATATGTTTAACCGTTCCGGAGAAAAGCCCAAAAAACCTTGACTGGAGAAGAAAAAAAGAAAAAAAAAATTCTAGCTAAACCAATATGTCTTCTAAAAGACATGATAAGGTCATGAGCAGCTTCTGAATACCAGGTAGGCACTAATCACTCAGTCGTAACTTATGACAAGAATTCAGATGAATCAGGCGTTCTATAAATTCAACAAAGCTGAACAAAATCATTGACCAAAAGATCAACACTGATGATTCAATTAATCCCAATGAAAAAAACCCAGATTCTGTGAAAAACAAAGGAGAGTCAGTAATAAGCTGAGAGCAGTAAGGAGTGTATCACCATGTGGGGAACCGAGGACGTCAATGGCGCTGAAGTTGATAATGCTGATCCAGCAAGGCGTCTCCAAGTCCTCGAATGTGTTCCGCACGAAGCAGAAGCTGATGACGCTCAGGCGACGCAGATGCTCATAGTCGATGATGACCTGACCTAATTCCGTTAAGATGTGTTGCCGGAATCGTTTCATGTCGAATATCTTCACGACACAGTGCAGTCATTATACATGTGAATGATATTGTTAATACAACTTCTGTCGATAATAACCCTGTAATATAGATAGTTTGAGATTATGGAACCTTCATCGGCTCGTCGGTCAATCTGCCTAGGTTATCCATGACGTCCGCTGACAAGCATTGACTGTCTGCCTCGCTGTATCCCTTCGCGATCACCTCGCAACCCGAAGTTTTTAATGGGACTGGATTCTCATAGAGTTCATGTTATATAATTTTAAAGAAGAAGAT
Organism: Urechis unicinctus; assembly: GCA_034190875.2. NCBI lineage: Eukaryota > Metazoa > Annelida > Polychaeta > Xenopneusta > Urechidae > Urechis > Urechis unicinctus. Next base: position 12,142,981 of record CM067344.1, read on the forward strand.
AATATGAGTTTTAACTAAACACTCTTGTTAGGTTGGTTGTATTACGCACCATCTTAACCATATGTGACACTGAAATTACTTCAACTTTATCCTGTATATTGTTACAGAATATTGCATTGTTTCAAAAGAAACAAGTTGACACTGCCTCTGCTGCGTTGTCACTGTCCGTCCCCCGGTACCGGGTGCTACTTTAAGGATGTTATGATGCGTGCGGTTGCGCAGTTGCCCGGGTCGATCACAAGGTCACTGGACGTGTGTATGGGAAAAAACACCGAAATACTGCATACGATACAATTCAATCACTCTTTAAGGTTACTTTTGCCGATCACTGTATGGTATGTTGCCACTTGATTTGGTATGAAGGATTTAGTGACTACCTTACTTTTGACCGACCAACCTTCTAATGCATCTCGATAGATACACTCAGTGACCCAAATATGATGTTGTGCACCTAGCCCACACATCGACTTGATGAGCTTCACTGCGGTTAGATAATCAAAACTAGCTAGTGTATTTTGCAAGTATAATGACGATAGGGGCGAGCTTCAGTGTAGCTTGGCATGAAAACGAGCAAGTATATAATGTGAGTAACGCGAAAATAAGGGCCATTTGGTCATTGGTGCTTTCCTGTCACACATAAAGTCAGTTTATTTGGCACTCATGATTAATCTTGATGGTGCTACTTATAATCGCACAAATCCCTTCAAAGTACACACAATGGATCAGGATTGGTGCGTCATAGCGATCGGGGACAACTCAGGAAGTCTACACTCTTCTTGTAACTCCAGCTCGGGTAATCTTTCGGCAAATACCAGAGCAGTAAATTCCAATCCTACTTTGGATATTCTCAAGGATGTCCCAGGCACGGAACTAAATCCACAGCGGGATTCAGAATTGATGTCAAAATTCAATTCTGATGCAAAGGAAAAAGAAATGGAAAATAGTCAGCATAATATTTCTGCGTGTATTACTGGACAGGATCAAGTTGATACCGCCACCAAGTACGACCAGGAATTTGTAGCTTGTATGATTAGCGACATTGCCCAAAACAGGAAATTGTCCTCCACAAGAAACCAGTGTCTTTTCTACAAGATCGTCCAAGGAGGGAATGTAGAATCGATCGAAGTTGTCTTAAACTTACTGAAATGTGACGAATACCAACGCGAGAGACTGTGGCTTCTTGGAACCGACCATGATGTAAAGGGATATACACCTAATACCCACGGTGAAAAAAAACATGCCAAGAATGTCTTTCCTTTTTGGCAGAGGTTTGTTTTATTCATACCACTGTGTTTACTGCACATCCTCTTGACGCCAGTGATTTATTGGCTTCATGCAGCATGTCGCGCCATCTGCTGGAAACTGGTGGCTGGTAGAATAGATGATGCGGACGATTGTCCATTTACTATAGTAGCCCTGAGTGAGTCGAAGCCAATGATGAAGATCTTCAAAGACGAAGGTCTTAGTCCAATGACCAAGGACAAGCGAGGCAATAATGTTTTACACCATTTGTGCTTTCTGGCCCAACAGGAAAGCCATCGGGCTGTTGCAATATTTGAACTGATTTTGGACGTTTACTCGGACTTTGATTTTAGGAAATTAGTGCAGAGCAGGAACGACATTGGATTCAGTCCCTTAGAATTAGCAGCCAAGAGTGGATGTTGGAGTCTTTTGAGGAGTATGATATGCTCCCGAAGAACTCTGAAGACGAATGTTATTCATGTCACAGAGTCTGATATTCAAATAAACCTGAGTGATCCTCAAACGAGGCTGATTCGAACTGAGTCTGATGAAGGGGCCAAACCAAGAACAAAATGTGCTTCATCTGCTACAAGCAGACGATATGTTCTTGACGACTACGACGTGAGTGAATACGAGTCTGGAGACTTCCTCCGCAACCAGTCGCTTCTACTTTCACTCTTGACTGATGTCGATGTGACACAAATGCCTGATGAAGAACAACGCTCTGTCATCGAAGACCCTTTTTTCAAGAAGTGGATATCAGCCAAATTAACGTCAATGCTTGTCCCAAGACTGCTGATTAATGGATTTGGTGTTTTTATCACCTTACTCTATGTGTGGTCGACATCATATGTAGGTGCTAGCATACCATTGTCTGGGAAGTTCTATGACAAGTGGAGAGAAGCAGGAACGACTTTGGGTTCTCAAATATACAATCTAACCAAATCGGAGGTGGAAAGTTATTTTGATGACTACACCATAGCTGATTTTAATTCTCTATGTTTCGAAGACCAAACGTTTTTCGGTGGAGTGAATCACAACAGTTCATGCGTTCTTGTAGGTTTGCAGTACTTGGCAGAGCAATGCCCATCTTTGACTGAAAAGGAAATTACAATTGGCGCTGGAGTTGCGCCACATCTCCCAATGGATGGTGAAGTGGGCCGTGTAATAGTTACTGTGTGCGCTGGATTAATACTGACCTTTGATATCCTTACAAGGCTTGTAGTGGTTTGGAAAACTCTGGAAGGGTTTCGTGGTGACCATATGTTACTTTCCCTAAAAAGCGTGTTCCTTCGTGGCTTGCCTGGGTCTTTGATTGGCAAACAAAAGTCTGTAATGGCCTTTACAGTCATTTGCATTATTGATGTCATACAAAGTTTCGAGAAACAGTTAATTGCGATTATTTCCTCTGTTGATCTATTGACTGTGTTTCGAATTGATACTTTCTTTGCTCACCTCGAACAAATCACAGAATATAGACAACTCATTTCTGCTTTGACGTCATTTGCATTTCTTACTCGATTCCTGTCGTTGATTTTCACCCTGAGGCTCATTCCGGTCATGGGGCACTTCGTTTTAACCATATACAAAATGGCAGAAGAACTTGGCAAGTTCTTGGTAGTCTACATGATAATGTTTGCAGGATTTTCGTTGACATTTCATTTATTAATGCTCAACCCTCAATGTCCATCAGTGCGAATTGAGCCATTTCATAACTTTGCAAGCAGTTGCTACCAAACGTTTCTGACTTCGCTTGGATATGGGGAGGAATTTCCAGCCGACACGTCAAGAACTGTTAAAGTGGTCATAGTTTTCTACCTGGTTGTGTGTGTTCTTATGCTGCTCAATCTCATCATTGCTGTGATGTCAACCGTCACTGAACATCTAAGTGGCCGATTGATGCAGAAGTCCATGAGAATATTGGAGGCGCTAAAGGACGCTATTGCTGCAGAAGCCCTTTTACACATGACGTTTGGTCCCTGGGCTCCGCAACTCCAACGTTGTTTTTTTACAACGTACAGGCCTGATAGTCAGAGCGGGCCAGTCAGATGGAGAAACTTTTGACCCTGGATATTCAGCCTACGTTCAGGTGAGCCAAAGTCTGTCAAGAAAAGATGATGAATAAACGACGTATTCATCGTTGTATGCTCCACATTTAAACTATTGTCGGTACCTTAAACTCTCAATCTTATCTCTGAATCCAACTTCTGCGTTGAGCTGATTATGTGTCTGGATATTGTTAAGAAAATACCGCATGTTTTTCTAGGAATCAGTTTTATATAATATTGAAGTACACTTCTGTCGATGCATGCTGGTATTATGCCCACTTCCTAATGATAAAAAATGTATTATGATTATCGCTTTGCAAAACGCATCACCCATTTTATGATTTTATATATTGGTGTGCAATGGTGTACCGTACCCAAGTCAATACAAAAAATTAAAAACTATATTATCTTATGTAAAGTTTTCTCACTTACGATGTTAGAATCAACTGTAGAAGAGTTGAAAAGAAAAATATTCCTTCTGGTAAATAAGTGAAATGTGCAGTATTTTAATTAATGCTTACAATAAAGAAGTACAAAATTCATTGGTTATCAAAGAATTTTTATTCAAAAATGCTTAACCCAGCTACGGAAATTATATATACAATCACATTTCTCTAGCACATGTTAAAATACGAATTATTTTCCACGTAGCAGTAAGAATTTCGAATTCCCTATCGGATAGCATTATACAGTTTTCAACGCAGGATTGAAGACATATACAATGAAAACCCGACCTATTCTCGGAATTAAATAGTTTGGGATAAGCACGTGGCTGGTCAGGTATAAATGCAACTGATGGATAGAAGTTTGTGACCACAATATCACTTCGGTTCTGTTAGCATATCGATTATGCGTTTATTACTGACTTGCCCCGTTTTTTTTATTAAATAAACATTTGATTTTAAGCTCAGCAGTTAAACAAAGCGTAAACAGCCAGAAGCAACCGACAACCGTATAGGGTGATCGCCATCACACTTGGCTCAAGTGGAAAAATATAATAATATATGCACAAGTTCATTTGAAATGTTCGGATCATATAAACTACGGCGCCACATCTGTTCAGAAAAAAACGAGTGGCCAAAGGAAGCAATACGGGTATGAGATAAGCGACTTGTGGTTAAACATAAAAAATACTTCATTTTATGACTTCCAAAAAAAAGGTCCCTTCTTCTTCGCCTTCTGTTTAGGCTGTTTTTTCCCCGCAAAATAGTCTCGGCATAGGCTGATGAATCATCCGTATTGCGAGCTGATGAAGCATCCATTTTGCGAGCTGATAAAGAAGGAAAAGCAGAAGAAAGCCATATAGCAGTCGATTAGGCTGTTATTACATCTAAAATAAAACCCAAGCACGATCAAATTACCAGAATAATGTTTACATTACACCAAATTCGGGTGATATTGAAAACCAATGCTCATTTACAGAAAACGTATGTTTTAACGCCTGGCATGCGCGATGTATCGCTAAGGCAAAAACGGACCAAATGAATAATAAGGTCACCACATTCCATCGGGAGCCCACGTGATTAAGCATCACATCTTGGATGTGTCAATGATGTTACAACTCTAAAAATGCTCCCACTACTAGCCCTGCAGGACGTCATGTTGGTATATATGTACACAGTCCGACCGGGGCTATCCCACTGCAAGGGTTTTACATCTATACACTTCGTACAAAACCTTCATTATCGGTTGATAAACTCCAACATAATGGCGGATTTTTTTACAAACTGATACGGTGCATGCAGACAGAAACGACTACAAACTATCAATTTGTTGTTCGCTGTAAGACATTCGCTTGTGGTTCTCATGCGTCCAGCTCCTCTGTACAAAACACACCATATCAACATACGATAAATTTGTTGTACCATTGAGCCAAGGCACTAACACTGAACTTGACACTTACACACAACTTACTCTATACTACGATTTCAGGACAGCGAAATATAGCTGGTCTATGGTATGCGAGTGTCTTAATGGTTGAATGATTCGCATAACAGGTAACTATAACTGTACCTTGATCTGTGCTACCTCTGCGTGGCTCAAGTCCAGCTGGTGCATAGCGTCCGCCAGCTCTGCAACGACATTACAATATACTTGGCGGTGAAATAACAGGCGACTCAGTGATCAATACATTCAGCAGAAAGGAAGCGCATTAACCGACGTAAATATATATATATATATGTATATATACATGTATTTATATATATATAAGTATATATGTATATATACATATATGTGTACATATATATAAAAATATAGATATATATGTATATATATATATGTATATATATATATATATATATATATATATATGTATATATATATATGTATATATATATATGTGTATATATATATATATGTATATATATAATTATATATATATATACGTATATAAACACACACTTATAAATATACACATATATAAGCTATTTAAGGATAGCGGCTCGGCGCTCGGAAGCTTGGCATCGAAAACCGAGCGCCTGTGTGTATACATATATATATGTGTGCGTGCATTTGTGTTTGTGTATATATACCCGCTTTAATTGCACGGGGACATCCAGTGCACACTATCGCTGAGACAAAAAGACAGTATATACACGGACCGAGAAGAGCTGGTAACGCGCACTATTATAAGCTGCCGCTTAGATGTTTTGACATGACCCCTTTGCCAAGTCAGTATTGGGCCGAGGAAAGTGATAAATGCCGCTGGTCGATTACGTAAGGTTTAGCCTGTTTTGACATGACCCCCTCGCCAAGTCAATGCAAACCCAGCCAAGGCAAGCGTTGAATGCCTCTGGTCGATTACGTAAGGTTTGGCCTACTTAAACAGCACCTGCTGTCAGCATGCGCGCTAAGCTGCTGCAGTAGAAAACCTTGAAACTAATCGTCCTTTTTACTGTTTTTTGTTACTGTGAATGCTAAAATTACTGTTACAATCATTATCACGAGGCAAAGTTCTAAATACTGACAAAATTTCATGTGCGTAAATACAGCCGTTTCAGAGATATCAGCGAGGAGAGAACTCGTAGCAAAAATCGCGATAGGTACTCTAAAATACATGTCATTATACAAAGTACAAAAGGTGAAAACAAGTATTTTTGTTCGCCTATTCCATGCTACGATAATTGCTTGTTACAACCATATAATTCATATGTTCGTAACTGCAGTATGTTATGGAGGAGATAGTTACAGACAATGGGGGAAAAATCGACGAAAAATCGATCCCATAAGCCTTCAACACTGCGCATGCGCGACAAACTCGATCGGCAGTTGTGTCCCAACTTGATCTATCATTCCCCAAAATTTCATGTTGATATGTTTAGCCGTTCCGGAGAAAAGCCCGAAAAACCTTGACTAGAGAAGAAAAAAAGAAAAAAAAATTCTGGCTAAACCAATATGTCTTCTAAAAGACATGATAAGGTCATGAACAGCTTCTGAATACCAGGTAGGCACTAATCACTCAGTCGTAACTTATGACAAGAATTCAGAAAAATCAGGCGTTCTATAAATTCAACAAAGCTGAACAAAATCATTGACCAAAAGATCAACCCTGATGATTCAATTAATCCCAATGAAAAAAAACCAGATTCTGTGAAAAACAAAAGAGAGTCAGTAATAAGCTGAGAGCAGTAAGGAGTGTATCACCATACGGGGAACCGAGGACGTCATGGGCGCTGAAGTTGATAATGCTGATCCAACAAGGCGTCTCCAAGTCCTCGAATGTGTTCCCACGAAGCAGAAGCTGATGACGCTCAGGCGACGCAGACGCTCATAGTCGATGATGACCTGACCTAATTCCGTTAAGATGTGTTGCCGGAATCGTTTCATGTCGAATATCTTCACGACACAGTGCAGTCATTATACATGTGAATGATATTGTTAATACAACTTCTGTCGATAATAACGCTGTAATATAGATAGTTTGAGATTATGGAACCTTCATCGGCTAGTCGGTCAATCTGCCTAGGTTATCCATGACGTCCGCTGACAAGCATTGACTGTCTGCCTCGCTGTATCCCTTCGCGATCACCTCACAACCCCCAAGACGCTGTCCATAAACGTTTCCATCTTGATCACGGGTCAATCTGACACCCTGACACAAAAAAAGGAAATCATTAAAACCCAGATGATCTGTTGAATGTGTCGCATTGCATGAGACGTCAGAACAAAACAAAGAGCAAAACTCGACCGGCGCAAACACAACGAACAGGACAAATAAAGCTTGATCGTTGTACCTTGCCAATTTTCTTGAATACATCTCTAGAACTATCCTCGCGTAATGGATTATCGAAACTTCCGAGACCGATTCTGAAGACAGAAATAAGAGCCGGAAGTGTATTAATGCTGAAAACGACGCTAACAAAGCTTCTGAGCATTTCGCCAAAATCCTTATATTTCTTGATAAGCTCAGGCACGATAATCAGAGGGCAATAGAACTGATAGTGTATCTGGGCGTTAAACATGTCAGGAGATTCACAAGCTGGACAGACAAGGCGGTAATACTGACACGACGCCGTCGTACTCCGTGTCACTGCCGTCGATGACGACTTCCTCATCACGAAGGTAAACCTTGGCCACAACTTGGTTCTTTTCCAGGTAGTGAAGCTTGGCCCATAGCTCAGTGCTCAGCTGCATAAACTTGCCCATAGCATCTTCCAAAAGTTCCTGTTATCATAGTTTTTACTCGTTAGAAATGTCGGTTCCAGCATATTTTTATACATGCTGTAATTTATTTTTCATCATCCAGTTTGTCAGGCGACAGCAATGGCGCTCCTCACAATCCCACGTGCCAGCAATAACACATATTTGATCTCGGTTGCATAAGTTAATAAAACCAAATGCGTTACAATGGTGTACTAACAAGAAGCAGTGGGAGTCTACTTACGGCTATTATCGACTGTCTGGTGTGCGACATTCGGACAACATAGAGATGTGTACAGTATCTTGGATTGACGTCTATTAACACATACACCACGGTCTCTTACACCTGACAAACGTGCAATATTGGTACAGCTGAAAACTTATCTTGTATCTTCAGTGAGAGAAAATTGCGTCGACATGTCGATCATCGCAGAAAGTGACACTTACAATTCAACATCCTCGTCAATGACACTGAGAGATTTGCGGAGGTGTGAGGTGGGTGGGGTCGCCGGACCAGACGGCGGATGACTTCCTCGGTCGAGAGTCTGAAATGACTTCTGCGTTGAGCTGATTATGTGTCTGGATATTGTTAAGAAAATACCGCGTGTTTTTCTAGGAATCAGTTTCATATAATATTGAAGTACAGTTCTGTTGATGCATGCCGTAATTATGCACACTTCCTAATGATAAAAAATGCATTATGATTATCGCTTTGCAAAACGTATGACCCATTTTATGATTTTATATATTGGTGTGCAATGGTGTACCGTACGCAAGTCAATACCAAAAATTCAAAACTGTATTATCTTATGTAAAGTACCTCACTTACGATGTCAGAATCAACTGTAGAAGAGTTGAAGAGAAAAATATTCCTTCTGGTAAATAAGTGAAATGTGCAGTATTTTAATTAATGCTTACAATAAAGAAGTACAAAATTCATTGGTTATCAAAGAATTTTTATTCAAAAATGCTAACCCAGCTACGGAAATTATATATTCAATCACATTTTTCTAACACATGTTGAAATTCAAATTATTTTCCACGTAGCAGTAAGAATTTCGAATTCCCTATCGGATAACATTATACAGTTTTCAACGTAGGATTGAAGACATACACAATAAAAACCCGACCTATTCTCGGAATTAAATAGTTTGGGATAAGCACGTGGCTGGTCAGGTATAAATGCAACTGATGGATAGAAGTTTGTGACCACAATATCACTTCGGTTCTGTTAGCATATCGATTATGCGTTTATTACTGACTTGCCCCGTTTTTTTTGATTAAATAAACATTTGATTTTAAGCTCAGCAGTTAAACAAAGCGTAAACAGCCAGAAGCAACCGACAACCGTATAGGGTGATCGCCATCACACTTGGCTCAAGTGGAAAAATATAATAATATATGCACAAGTTCATTTGAAATGTTCGGATCATATAAACTACGGCGCCACATCTGTTCAGAAAAACGAGTGGCCAAAGGAAGCAATACGGGTATGAGATAAGCGACTTGTGGTAAAACATAAAAAATACTTCATTTTATGACTTCCAAAAAAACGGTCCCTTCTTCTTCGCCTTCTTTTTTGACTGTTTTTGCGGCAAAATAGTCTCGGCATAGGCTGATGAATCATCCGTATTGCGAGCTGATGAAGCATCCATTTTGCGAGCTGATAAAGAAGGAAAAGCAGAAGAAAGCCATATAGCAGTCGATTAGGCTGTTATTACATCTAAAATAAAACCCAAGCACGATCAAATTACCAGAATAATGTTTACATTACACCAAATTCGGGTGATAATGAAAACCAATGCTCATTAACAGAAAAAGTATGTTTTAACGCCTGGCATGCGCGATGAATCGCTAAGGCAAGAACGGACCAAATGAATGATAAGGTCACCACATCCCATCGGAAGCCCACGTGATTAAGCATCACATCTTGGATGTGTCAATGATGTTACAACTCTAAAAAAGATCACACTACTAGCCCTGCAGGACGTCATGTTGGTATATATGTACACAGTCCGACCGTGGCTATCCCACTGCAAGGGTTTTACATCTATACACTTCGTACAAAACCTTCATCATCGGTGGATAAACTCCAACATAATGGCGGATTTTTTTACAAACTGATACGGTGCATGCAGACAGAAACGACTACAAACTATCAATTTGTTGATCGCTGTAAGACATTCGCTTGTGGTTCTCATGCGTCCAGCTCCTCTGTACAAAACACACCATATCAACATACGATAAATTTGTTGTACCATTGAGCCAAGGCACTAACACTGAACTTGACACTTGCACACATCTAACTCCATACTACGATTTCAGGACAGCGAAGTATAGCTGGTCTATGGTATGGGAGTGCCTTAATGGTTGAATGATTCGCATAACAGGTAACTATAACTGTACCTTGATCTGTGCTACCTCTGCGTGGCTCAAGTCCAGCTGGTGCATAGCGTCCGCCAGCTCTGCAACGACATTACAATATACTTGGCGGTGAAATAACAGGCGACTCAGTGATCAATACATTCAGCAGAAAGGAAGCGCATTAACCGACGTAAAAACATATATATATGTATATATACATGTATTTATATATATATATTTATTGTTATATTTATATAAGTGTATATGTATATTTATATATATATATATGTATATATATATAGGTATATATATATATATTATATATATTTATATATATTTATATTTATATATATATATATATGTATATTTATATATATGTACATATATATATGTATATATATATATATATATATATGTATATATGTATATATACATATATATGTATATATACATATATGTGTACATATATATAAATATATATATATATATGTATATATATATGTATATATATGTCTATATATAATTATATATATATACGTACATAAACACACACTTATAAATATACACATATATATATGCTACTTATAGATAGCGGCTCGGCGCTCGGAAGCTTGGCATCGAAAACCAAGCGCCTGTGTGTATACATATATATATGTGTGCGTGCAGGTGTGTTTGTGTATATATACCCGCTTTGATTACACGGGGACATCCAGTGCACACTGAGACAATAAGACAGTATATACACAGACCGAGAAGAGCTGGTAACGCGCACTATTATAAGCTGCCGCTTGGATGTTTTGACATGACCCCTTTGCCAAGTCAGTTTTGGGCAGACGAAAGTGATAAATGCTGCTGGTCGATTAGTAAGTTTAGCCTGTTTTGACATGACCCCCTCGCCAAGTCAATACAAACCTAGCCAAGACAAGCGTTGAATGCCTCTGGTCGATTACGTAAGGTTTGGCCTACTTAAACAGCACCTGCTGTCAGCATGCGCGCTAAGCTGCTGCAGTAGAAAACCTTGAAACTAATCGTCCTTTTTACTGTTTTTTGTTACTGTGAATGCTAAAAATACTGTTACAATCATTATAACGAGGTCAAGTTCAAAATACTGACAAAATTTCATGTGCGTAAATACAGCCGTTTCAGAGATATCAGCGAGGAGAGAACTCGTAGCAAAAATCGCGATAGGTACTCTAAAATACATGTCATTATACAAAGTACAAAAGGTGAAAACAAGTATTTTTTTTCGCCTATTCCATGCTACGATAATTGCTTGTTACAACCATATAATTCATATGTTCGTAACTGCAGTAAGTTATGGAGGAGATAGTTACAGACAATGGGGGAAAAATCGACGAAAAATCGATCCCATAAGCCTTCAACACTGCGCATGCGCGTCAATCTCGATCGGCAGTTGTGTCCAAACTTGATCTATCATTCCCCAAAATTTCATGTTGATATGTTTAACCGTTCCGGAGAAAAGCCCGAAAAACTTTGACTGGAGAAGAAAAAAGAAAAAAAAATGACTGGAGAAGAAAAAAGAAAAAAAAATATCTATCGTTGGAAGACATAAATAAGGTCATGAGAAGCTTCTAAATACCAGGTAGACACTAATCACTCAGTCGTAACTTATGACAAGAATTCAGAAAAATCAGGCGTTCTATAAATTCAACAAAGCTGAACAAAATCTTTGACCAAAAGATCAACCCTGATGATTCAATTAATACCAATGAAAAAAAACCAGATTCTGTGAAAAACAAAGGAGAGTCAGTAATAAGCTGAGAGCAGTAAGGAGTGTATCACCATGTGGGGAACCGAGGACGTCATGGGCGCTGAAGTTGATAATGCTGATCCAGCAAGGCGTCTCCAAGTCCTCGAATGTGTTCCGCACGAAGCAGAAGCTGATGACGCTCAGGCGACGCAGACGCTCATAGTCGATGATGACCTGACCTAATTCCGTTAAGATGTGTTGCCGGAACCGTTTCATATCGAATATCTTCACGACACAGTGCAGTCATTATACATGTGAATGATATTGTTAATACAACTTCTGTCGATAATAACGCTGTAATATAGATAGTTTGAGATTTTGGAACCTTCATCGGCTCGTCGGTCAATCTGCCTAGGTTATCCATGACGTCCGCTGACAAGCATTGACTGTCTGCCTCGCTGTATCCCTTCGCGATCACCTCACAACTCCCAAGACGCTGTCCATACACGTTTCCATCTTGATCACGGGTCAATCTGACACCCTGACACAAAAAAGGAAATCATTAAAACCCAGATGATCTGTTGAATGTGTCGCATTGCATGAGACGTCAGAACAAAACAAAGAGCAAAACTCGACCGGCGCAAAACAACGAACAGGACAAATAAAGCTTGATCGTTGTACCTTGCCAATTTTCTTGAATACATCTCTGGAACTATCCTCGCGTAATGGATTATCGAAACTTCCGAGACCGATTCTGAAGACAGAAATAAGAGCCGGAAGTGTATTAATGCTGAAAACGACGCTAACAAAGCCTTCTGAGCATTTCGCCAAAATCCTTATATTTCTTGATAAGCTCAGGCACGATAATCAGAGGGCAATAGAACTGATAGTGTATCTGGTCGTTAAACATGTCAGGAGATTCACAAGCTGGCAGACAGGGCGGTAATACTGACACGACGCCGTCGTACTCCGTGTCACTGCCGTCGATGACGACTTCCTCATCACGTAGGTAAACCTTGGCCACAACTTGGTTCTTTTCAAGGTAGTGAAGCTTGGCCCATATTTCAGTGCTCAGCTGCATAAACTTGCCCATAGCATCTTCCAAAAGTTCCTGTTATCATAGTTTTCACTCGTTAAAAATGTCGGTTACAGCAATTTTTCATATATGCTGTAACCTATTTTCATCATCCAGTTTGATAGCATTGACGCTGCTCACAATCCCTGTTGTATAAGTTAATAAAACCAAATGCGTTACAATGGTGTACTAACAAGTAGCAGTGGGAGTCTACTTACGGCTATTATCGACTGTCTGGTGTGAGACATTCGAGACAACACAGAGCTGTGTACAGGTATGTTGGATTGACGTCTATTAACACATACATCATGGTCTCTTACACCTGACAAACGTGCAATATTGGTATAGCTGAAAACTTATCTTGTATCTTCAGTGAGAGAAAATTGCTTCGAAATGTCGATCATTGCAGAAAGTGACACTTACAATTCAACATCCTCGTCAATGACACTGAGAGATTTGCGGAGGTGTGAGGTGGGTGGGGTCGCCGGACCAGACGGCGGATGACTTCCTCGGTCGAGAGTCTGAAATGACTTGGGTCCGGTGTCAGCCGGCTTAAGCAAGGGAGGTTGGACAGCTTCTTTCGGCACGGGCGGTGGACTTAACTTCACGGTCTCATTGGTGCTAATCTGAGATGCTGCGAGAATATAAATCAACACTGAGGTCCTCTGATGTGTTTGAAAATGCAAGAAATTTTGTAATAAGTGTGACTACAGGTAATACCTAAGACAATGGGTGATGCTACACCAATGAGCTGGGCCTTGCTCAGGCGGTTATCAACTGGTTTCTTCGGCTTCATCTCTTCGAGCTGAAATCAAATTCTGATAGAGTAAATACTAAACCAAGTGTAACTAATGAGAGACTGCGTTGCCACTTAGCCCGAGAGGTGGCAGCAGAGAGCACTGCGGTCCGAAGCTCGACCGGAAGTCATCGCCTGAATGCGCTTACTTAACGGTTAATGCGTAAAAACAAAAGATTCCATTTCCATTTTGTTCCATTTCGATGAAGAATTCTCGCAGTCGGCACTATGTCACCCGGTCAAGTGATATTGATAGTGACAAATTGTTTAGGGGGGAAGCTGGCACTGTCAATCTGTGTCTGTTATATGCTGTAACTTTCGGCAGAGCATCTTCCCCACAACTGCCTAACATGATGCGTAGTGTTTGTAAAATGTGAATGTGGATGAGAGGATATCAAACGTATCTATGAATGTCCCATTCAGGGTGCGATATTATATGAATCTCATAGAAAGGTCTTATCCCGCGGTTATTATATAGTTGTCATTTTATACCATGAAATGATATATGTAATTCATAATAATCCTTCACATGAGTTGTGAAGATAAAATTGTTTTGTAACCTTTTCATGTTTGTCTCTTTCATTAAACAAGTTAATAATGGGACTGGATTCTCATTTAGTTCATGTTTTATCATTTTAAAGACCCCGGGAATAAATTAAAACACTTTGGACTTCAAAGTCATTCCACAGACAATGCGCAATAAGAGATGCAAGTAAATAATTATTTAAGGAGTAAACATAAAATATACAGATCCTGGCCGAACAAACGATTACGATTCAATAAGTTCAATTTTCCGTCCGCTTAGTGTCGCATTTCACTTCTTCAGCTCTATTTTCAATTGCTGTATGGTCAGACGGCCGTACTTATCCATAAGTGATGAATTTCAATGACTTGACGTTGGGCAATCTTCTATGTAAACCGTGCGTATTCGACCAGCGGAAGCCGGCAAGGGATTGCATTGCTCCGTGCTGCCGCGTAACGGATTAAAACTCGAAGTCTCTCATTGTGTCAATGACTTAAGTAACCATACATTTTCAGCCGCATAACATAACTCGTCCACATAAAAATAGCGACACCTAACCAGCGACTTGCCTTTTTCTGGTGTCTCTCGGTGTCGTGGTTCTGGTTGCGCGCCTCCAAAGTGTACACATCCTGCGACTGCTGCGCAACTTTGTTACAAAACACTCGCAGATCCCCAGACTGCTGATGCGACACCTTGTGGAGCCAACGACAATGTCGTCTGGCAATGTAGCCTCTTCCGACGCGTTGACATGTTGTCACCTGCTGGTGCGCGTGCGCCAGGCCTGCGTTCAGCTTCTCCACATGCCAATACTTGAGGAAGACCTGTGAAGTTATATGTACCGAAATTATCCATACTTTTCAGCACTATCTTACCCCTAACTTAATTTTACATAATTTGTTGAACATACCTTCGTTTTCCCAATTTCATAGTCTTTCATCTCGAGTTTCTTCAGTAATTTTGAACAGTTTTTGCTGGTACCTTCTATCCCAGATGTCATGGGAAATGCAATAAACTGATATCTATGAACACAATGGCACAGCACGATTAACAAATGTGACCAAAACACAGCGGACAAAATGGGTTCACTGCACCAGTATTTAAGATAATGCATCCTCTCATATCTCGTTATTTCACCTTTCCACAAAAATGTGATGAGGAAGACGAGTGGCGTAGCCCTGCCTCCGTATCTTCACGGTCTCCATGACACCCGTGTACTGAAGTTGCTGCGTCACCAGATCAGCTTGGAAGAGGTCTGGTAATTTCTGGCTATTCGGCTTGATGCAGCGGATAAAGTGGGGTTCTCCATCCAGAAGTTTAGCCATCAAATCAGTAAGAGAAGTCTGTAATGTCAAACACATTTCAAGATGTGCGTGTAATAACAAAATATTGTTTTGGCTATTACCTTAATATTGACATCCATTGTTTAGAAGGTAGCCGTTCGTTTGAAGGTTGGGATACTTTAAGTTATCGGTACACTGATGTATATTGGTGGCAATAAAAATATCAAGAATAATTATGATAACTACAACTGAATGAATAATAATGTTTGCAATAAAATTTGACAAATAGTTCATTGACCTCAGATAATGTATGTACTTACACGGAAACTGCTCGCCAGAGTACGCGTGTTTTCATAGGTCGCTTCTCCCGCCGCCCTCGCGCTACACGATACACACATAATATATCGTGACCAAACCATGGAAATGAGAATTGACTTATTAACAACGAACATAAATCAGCTAAGTTAGCTAGCTTGCTTTTGTTTGACTCTCTTTGCAGCGGCTTTAGAGACACTTTTTCTCCTGTCCCTGTTGAAGTCTGGGGCTTTGCACATGAGCACTGAGCGCCTACTCCTCTTGGGACCTTCAGTGCTAACAGGCAAATCATAACGGACATGTGTGTATCATATGAAATAATTACCTAATGGAGTCGATTCCAAACGATACGCATGAAAAGGTACATATTTTGCTCTCTAAAGAGTGGATGCGGCGAAGGGACTGACTTTTTCTGGAGTGCACCCGTATCGGATATAGGCGAGGAGAAAAGGTCGGAAACGAATTGGGACTGGCTGTTTTTCATTGTCTCCATCAAATTCATGCTGAACGTGTCGCGATTCTTCTCCAAGAAACTGGCAGTGTCATATTTCACCTGTGGAGAATGAATAGGATGATGTTTACATCATTTGTACAGCGAAATTCGTTTCAACGGGTGGTGGAAATATCGCCATCCGTTCGCAGTAGTATTCGTACTTCAGAAATTCACCTTCCACGACTACATGAACGATTTACGGTTGTTACACACGATAAATACATTACAGATTATATAATTCGTAAAGCCCGAAGACACGAGAGAAAAAATCAATGTATTATCGCTCATTCAGTTACCTGTGCCGCGTAGTGATCGATGATAAAATGGAGCTCCACGGAATTTGGCCGGACGAACTCTTTCTTGTTACCAAGGTTCTTGGTGAGTTTGTCGAGTAGGGTGGAATCATTACCTTTGGGAAATCGGCTTTCCTCGTCCATCAGCGACAGAAACCCAAGGGGGCTCTGTCAAATCACCACAGAGTCAAATAATATGAACAACGATCAGTTCGAAATGTGGTACATTGTTACATGAAAGATATCATTCAGGTTATATGATACGATAGATTATAAACTCTGTCTACAAAATGTAACCAGTGGGTCTTCAGCTTGACAGGTAAGCAATCTATGGTGTCCAACCGGGAACGTTAATTGGCAATCACCTCGAGGAAGAGATTGAGGAGTGGTCTGTTATCAGGGAACTTAATGTCCTTTCCTTTGACCCCTTCCTTCTTGTACTCATCCATTTCCCACGAGAAGATGTGCTGATTGAAGTAAAACTGGAGTTGTTCGTTGGCCACGTTGACACAAAGCTGCTCGAAAGAGTTGTGTTTGAAGTTCTCAAAGCCGGCCAGATCCAGGATGCCGATGTGTGGTCCAGAACTGGTACTAAATACCAATACAACTGCTTTCAAGATTTGACGAGACACCCGTAGGCAGTAGAAACGCAATAGTTTATAAAGTAACCCGGCTTTGCCTTTATACGCTGCTTTAGATCTGTCCATGAATGATACGGTAATTGACTATAATACCTACCTGTCAATGGTGCCTTTCAGGAGGGTGTTGATCTGGCGGACAATCCAGCCAAAGAGGCGGGCGTAGAGGGTTTTAGCCAGGGCATCTCTACCATCATTGGCCGCGTGGATAGTCTTCAGAGACACGATTTTCTCACCTGCAGTCATAGCGGATAGTACAAATGACTGCATCCTGCGCCTGCGTATATTTACAAGTCACAGATCATTGAAGATACTACCTCTGACGTTGCTAGTGTTGGAAATCAAGGCTGTGGCGAAATCCTGTGGCGTCACGCCCATGGTGTCAGCGGCTGCGAATCAAACAGAAAAGGTCGTGGAATTTGTGATTGTGCGTGTTTTAGTGTTTGTGTGTATGTGTATGTTTACATGCATGTGACTATGTATGTATGTATGTATGTATGTATGTATGTATGTATGTATGTATGTATGTATGTATGTATGTATGTATGTATGTATGTATGTATGTATGTATGTATGTATGTATGTATGTATGTATGTATGTATGTATGTATGTATGTATGTATGTATGTATGTATGTGTATGTATGTATGTATGTATGTATGTATGTGTGTATGTGTGTATGTGTGTAAGTGTGTATGTATGTATGAATGTGTGTGTGTGTGTGTGTATGTATGTATGTCTGTATGAATTTGTGTATGTATGTATGTATGTATGTGTGTGTGTGTATGTATGTATGTATGTATGTATGTATGTGTGTGTATGTATGTATGTATGTATGTATGTATGTATCTGTGTATGTATGTATGTATGTATGTATGTATGTATGTGTGTGTGTATGTGTGTGTGTGTGTGTGTATGTATGTATGTATGTATGTATGTATGTATGTATGTATGTATGTATGTATGTATGTATGTATGTATGTATGTATGTATGTATGTATGTATGTATGTATGTATGTATGTATTTATGTACGTAAGTACATACACACGTACACGTACGTACACACGTACGTACGCACGATCGCATACATGCATTTCAGGGAATCCCATTTAATAGTTCAGTCTGACATTTATAATTCTAATGATCATGACTCCAGAACGAGATTTACCGAGTTCCATTCGGGATTCCTCCTTGATAAACACCCCATCAGTGTCCGTGTCAGGTTCGAACTCCAAATCTGTGATGTGAAGGATAGCGGCCAATATAGCCAGGATGCCCTGGATGTCCTACACACGACCAAGGAGCAAAGCACGTGATACACGAGGAGAAATCAATGCACTTAGGCCATCTATGTAAGTTGTTCTATCAGTGATTAGAGTGGAGGACGACCCCGGGACGACTCACATGAGCTTTGAAGCCCACATGGTTCATGGTTGTGATGAGCTCGTGCCATTTCTTCTGGTGCGACTCGATCTCACCGTCATAATCATAGATTTTGCCGGATCCATTCGCGGGCTGCAGGATCCTAAACGAGGAAGCAATCAGATAAAAAATTATAATACTAATTTGAAAATGTCAGCGGGAGGAATAATCCGCCTTAAGCGACGCTCGTTTTCCATAGTGGTGCCAGAGCTGTGACGTAGCGAGAAATATGTTTGCGGCACATTTCTGATGACTACAAAACGCCAGAAGCGCTGTATTGATATTCTCACATATTTTGATGGTAAAAGAACTTGCTCATCTAGAACCTATTTGAGCACCTGTGGTTTTCTGGGAGGTCTAGCAGATTATTGCGCAGCTGGTCTTTCCTCAGCCCGGCGAACATGTAGTAGAATATATGGAAGTTCCTCTCACCTTCTCCCTGCGAAACTACCCGCGATTTTTCCAACAGGTATTCCGAGATGCGACCTGTACATAATCATAACCTGACGTTGGTGACAACACCTGAAGGCTCATAAACCGATCTGCTGATTGACGGCTGAATTTGAGTGCAATCATATATGGACCTACCACCCTGCAGATGGCCGCCTTTCTCAAACTTGATCTCTATGTACTTGCCAAAGCGACTGCTGTTATTGTTGAGAACGGTCCTGGCGTTACCAACGCTTCCAGTAAAGGGTTCACCTTGAAAAACCAAAACAAATTCGCATTATGTTGTCTGCTGTGATGGCCAACGTGTCATCAGATTTAGTACATTGAAGATGAAGTGCTCAACAAATTTATTGTAAAAACATACAATGAAGAATTAGATCGATTAATCTTTTTTTCCATATTTTATGAGGTCTGTTTGGAAAATTAGCATATTTTTATATACTTTGAAGCCAAGTGGATTTCAAATTATAGACACGTCTACAAATACACATTTGATAAATTAGTTTCCTTTAATTTCAGACGATTTTGCTTAGATAGACGTGGCTTTATTTGATGCGATGTGAAGGGCATCATTTCAGAAGACCCCAATTCTCGCGTAATGAGAGCTAAGTGAGAATTTGAGTGCTTGCGTCACCCAGACATGTCTCCGCGATAGAGAGCGCTTATGTTACAACCGCGGTTCTTACCTGGACGATCCGCTCATGTAAGTCGGTCGACTCGTGACGACACACCTGTGCTATATGTCTCACGAGCAACTTAGTTACTTCCGTCTTACCTGTAACACAGATGGACGGAAAAAATCATGACATAACTCACTGGGTCGTCTGGTTTGATTGCACGTCATTCCAAATGCATTGATCGCGGGAGCCGTCATTCTGATCTCCAATGCTAGTTGACTTGACGTAGCTCACTGAGGTGGAAAGAATGCCAATAACACACTGGGAGTGGTAGAGTGATTCATACGCGCTGTACGCGATGTTTCAGTTCGGCGTAGCTCCAGACAGGGAAGTCGGTAAAGCGTCCACGCTCATCGAAATAGAAATAGGAGTGGTTATGGTCAAATAAATAATAGTTGGGATGAGGTGAGTTCGGGGTTGGGTCGTTTGTTTCCATATCAAAAAGTCAAGATAACGATGACGTCACGTGGATAAGGGCCAGAGATGACTCAAGGTTTCGAACCCAGGACGGTTGGCTCCTCGGGTGGCAATTGAACACGACGCTAAATTATATTCGTCGGATATGGTGAGTGACTAATTGGCACTGATCCAATAATACCTGGATCGCGGACGCGGCTCGGGCAGCCTCAGATCCATTATTCATGTATTGAAATATATTAGTTAAATGTTCTTATAAATGAAAATGTATTTATAAGGTTAATTAATCAAAGGAAACCGATCCTTTCACTTTTGCCAGCTACAGAAGTATAATCATGAATACGAGATGATCCTTATTGATGCTCAAATAGGACAAGTTTTGAGTTCTGCTTGCGGACTTTCTCGCCGGTGATTTTCTGGTTTAGAGTTAAGCAATGTGATGGAGGCGAATTTTACAGAAAGAAGAAGACACACATTTGATGAGTCGGATGAGATGATTACAGTCGGGGGTGGAGTCGAGCATGTGGCCGGTAAGTGATGTGAACAGAAGCGGGCTGGACGATAAGTTGACCAGGACCACTGTGACTAATGTTGCGACGAAAATTGGCTCTCAGGGTGGCTTGCACACCCTCTTCACACCGTAACCACCTCGCTGTACAAGATCCAGCGAGTTTGCCGGACATCCGGCGTAATCAGAACGTAGATCAGCTAGACAAATATCGCAATGGATGCGGCGCTCAACCATCTTCACTGCATACCCCGCGATGTGACCGATAACTGCTTCCCTGTACAGGTGGGGGTGTGGGGGGGGGGGAGGGGGGGGGACTGAAATCAGGGGCCCGTGACAGCGCGACCTCGTCTACTTGGCCTGTGAGTGTTGTCTCGCCACCATAACGTTTGGAAGTGGAGATGTCATATGTATCTGTGAATTCCACATGGTGCATTCTCGCTAGTGACGTACAGTATCTAGGTTTGGTCACAGTTTCCACCAGAGGCTTTCACTTCGTGTCTCATAAGGAGACGCTTGTATGCCCCGGTGAATTGACGGACTGTGGGATTGTTGTGGCAACCTCCAGCTAAGCGGACTGCTCCTAAGAACAGCTCAGTTTGTAGGTTAGGAGGTAATTAAGCGGTCCTGACTCAGCTTGTAGGTTAGGGGGTACCTGAGAGGTAATGTCGCAAGCCAGAAATGGTCCGATTGGCTGTCATGTAATAGTATCTGACTGATAAGTTTCCATGAAATCCACAGGCCATAACCCGGGGCACAAACATATAAACATGGGAATGATGGGCGAAACGGTTTTCCAGTCACAGCGGACGGTCCATTTGTGCAGTGGGTAGCAGCACAACAATGATACAATCGTTAAACAAACATAACATTTATCAGTTCACACGACGTCTCTTCATCAACGCGCGTTTTGGAGTATTGCTATCATGGCCGCTGAACTACATCCGGTAGCTTCATTGGCTGGAGCCGCGTCCGCACTCCAGGTATTTTATAGATCAGTGCTAATTAGTCGGTCTCGGAATGCAGAAGCACACCTATTCCAACTTTAACAGAAATGCTGTGATACTCACCAGCACCGGACTCTCCACTGACCACACAGCACTGACTGACCCCGCTCACCCGGATGTTCTGGTAACATGTGTCCGAGATGGCGAACACGTGCGGTGGAAGCTGTCTCTTATACTCCACTCCACAATACCGCTCGCCTACCTACACAGGTGTAACACAGGTGATCCAATTTTATTCCAAAACCTAACCACGTGTAACACAGGTGATCCAATGCTACTCCATAACACAACCAGGTGTAACACAGGTGGTCCAATACTATTCTATAACCCAACCAGGTGTAACACAGGTGGTCCAATGCTATTCCATAACCTAACCACGTGTAACACAGGTGATCCAATGCTATTCCATAACCTAACCATGTGTAAAGCAGGTGGTCCAATACTATTCCATAACCCAACCAGGTCTAACACAGGTGGTCCAATACCATTCAATAACCCAACCAGGTCTAACACAGGTGGTCCAATACTATTCCATAACCCAACCAGGTGTAACACAGGTGGTCCAATACTATTCTATAACCCAACCAGGTCTAACACAGGTGGTCCAATGCTATTCCATAACCCAACTAGGTGTAACACAGGTGATCCAATACTCTCCCATAACATACACATTTGTTACACCTGTGCATCCTTCGCTATTGGACTCACATGTGTATTACAAGTGGCTGAATATTCTTCTAAAATGTATACAGGAAAAACAACAATGGCTTGATTTACCTCTGAAATCTACACCAACAATGAGGAATAAAGATCAGGCAAAAAATATCATAACAATTAAAAGCTCATCTGAAAACTACTCTCGTTGTAAGAGCTTCAACTGGCCTTATTCTTGTATTACGAGTTCATTTACCAAATACCGGCGATATGTGTTGATGTTTGAGGATTTCCAGAAATCCTTAGTTCGAAAGTAAAAATAGCTGTTTACCTTGTGCCCATAGTCGACCACGTCCTGGTAGGGATTAAGTGATATCAGAATGTCGCCTATGTACGTCTGCAAGCACAGCCACATTATATAGGAATGGGTGACTCGTTTGCAAAATGATCTATGGCAATACGAAAATTGATGCTACCTTTCATACTCGTGTGAGTACAATGGACGATGTTGGTTGAAACGATACAGGGCGGTTTGGCCCCAGTAAGCTATCAAGGATCACTAAGTTCACAAGTAAAAATAACACACGCACGCACGCACACACACATATATATTCACACACACACCACATACGCACATGCAAACACACAACATACGCACGCACACACACAAATACACACACACACACACACACACACACACATATATATATATATATATATATATATATATATATATATATATAATGTATATAATATACATATATACACACCACATACGCACGCACACACACATAGTCACATAAACATATGTATATATATATATAATATATATATATATATATATATACATATATATATAAATACATATATAAATATATATATAAATAAGATATATATAATATATATATATACATATATATATATATATTATATATATATATATATATGTATATATGTATATATACCCTATATATATATATATATATATATATATATCTATATATATATATATATATATATATATATATATATATATATATATATATATATATATATATGCTCATGATGGCATGTGATATGATATATATATTCATATATATATAATATCGCATGCCATCATGAGCAACTGCAAAGCCATAGGACTGCAAATCTAGCCCCGGGCGACGCGACTTAACTGAGTGTAGAGTTCTGCGTGTCACTGCGCATAAATGGCGGGGCCGGCATCGCAAAGATCGCACCTGGCAATGGCCGGCTTGTCATACCTAGTGGCGTCATATTGAAAATTGTTAAAGGGACAGGAGTGCTGAATTTATATCCCAAAGCACAGATGCCATCGTGGTATGTGTAGAGCAGACTTTGGCGTACAGGTTGTGCGATGTAGTTCGTGTGGTACAGTACATAATTGTACAGCCTGTACACATCACTTACACTTCACTGTATTGCAGGCGTGACAGTGCAGTATATATGGCCCAATGTAGCGCAGCTCGGAGGAGCGCATGCAGACCCAATACAGACAGTCACACGCCTACCAAAAACTAAGTTGAATGGAATATTGTGTAAGTGAGGTACTTACATAGATGTCATGATTGAGGTATCGCTGGTGAATGTGTTCTTGGAGAGACTTGTTATCGAGGGTAGCTAGAGTAGCGAGGTCCTCAACCTGACCAGGTCCCAGCTCCATCTCGCTGCAACCTCACAGCCACGTTAACTCTCACAGGCCACGTTAAATCTCACAGGCCACGTTGGCGCTCACAGGCCAAGTTAACTCTCACAGGCCACGTTAACTCTCACAGGTCACGTTAACTCTCACAGGTCACGTTACCTCTCACAGGTCACGTGAGTATCACGATGAGTGAAGCGCCGAGTATGTATATCTGAAATACCAACGGAATGAATGAAGGTTAACAAGGAGAAGTAATCATCCAGAGAGCAGAGTTATGGTAAATGTTGCATCCAAGAGTCACTGCTGATCTTAAACACACCTCATCGGTAACAAGTTATTCCTCATTCTAAATATAACATTTTTTATTTTAGTGTTCAAACAATGACGTCATGCGTGACAAGCAGGTCGAGAAATTCCCCACCACCGACGCCTGCTTCCTGATTCGTACTTGATTGTAAAGGCGTTCGCCCTGAGCAAATACGTCATTCGTATCGCGCCTGCCGATTTCCTCTCAGGTATGACACGGATCCATGTCTCGTAGGATCCATGCAGCTGACATGAATGGACTTATTCGCTTCCTCTTGAGTAGTGAGATATCTATAAGTGAGAGCTGTGTAAGGGTGTTGGGAGTAGTAGTGGCTGGGGGTGGGGGGGGGAGGGGCATCATTTGGACGGTCCACACCAACACGTCCGGGATCAGATTAGCCAACATGACGTAAATAAGCTCTGTGCACAAGGATCTTACACATTCAAATGCTGCTTTCGATACGGTCCCTATAATCTGATCATTATGATTTTAACTTAGGTGCAAATGATGTCTTTTATTTCATAGTTAAGTCACTGTATTCTATGTGGACCTTAAGCGATATCCCGAATATGTAAGAAGTCCTTCTTCAACGACCTATCTTTAAGTGAGCGCTTTTGCATCGTCGAAATAAAAAAAAAATCGAATTTCTTCTCTGGGCCCGTTAAGTAACACAGCAGTCCGAAAATGGAAACCAACACGCGGACGTAGTGTCGGTGGTGTCGGTTTGACGTAATTTAAGGTCTTACCGCGTCGCTGGGGTTGATATTAAGTTGCCAATCGACATAGCTCGGAGGGGTAGCAAAAAAACAATGCAAAACGGGATCCTTTGACGGGAAGTACACTTTATACCTACTGTGATAAGTACACGATGCAGGAGTAGAGATTCCCTGATCTCGTTCACCAGACGAGACTCGTATATCCGAGATGATACCGCCAAATTCCACTTCCTCTATACACCTCGATACCTCTCAGCCAGGCAATATGCCGTTATCTAGGCAATCTACAGTCCTCAATTTAGGCGTATGACACTCATTTCTATCTAAGGCAACCGCACGAAATCAACCCACATTTAATATACAAGCCAACCTTCTTAAAGACTGAGAGCGAAGTCGTGATGCATCGTGTGTGTTTGTGCTCTAGTGTTGACTAGGCAAGTCGGGGTTTAAACGTCAGCCATGCATGACCGTGTCCCCTGTCGGCCAGACATGACGAGCCTGAACAGTAACGGATATATTGCTGGGTTGCGGTATTTACTCCCCTAAAATGTGTAGTGATGCTTTGCCTTTTAGAGCAAACATGTCTCAGCGTAGGGGACGTTTACTATTTATCTTTCTGAGAGAGCCGGATCACCAGAGAAAATACTGTCAGGGGCAGGATGAAAGTTTTCCCAAGCCCACATAAAACCAAAGGATAGAATACCACAATTAAATACTGCAAGAGATGATAAAAACAAAGTTTCTTTTCAACGATTTGGATGGAGGTGATTATTTTTTCATTAAATTTCGTGGGGTTGTAGGAGTTGGGGTTGATCTAACAATAGTTATCCCTCAAATCCTTGCCAGCCCCCCCCCCCCCCCCCCCCATGCAGATAGATAATGAACGTTGCTTTATGGTCAGGCAATCGGTGAACAATAATCGCTCTTCAATTGAAATCTTTTATCAAAAGAGATCCTATGGTTGATTCTAACTGACTGGCCATCAGACAAAAATTAAGAGCAGTCTTTGAATCAGCCATAAACTACCAAGAAGATGTTCAAATCATCTGGTGGTTAGCTTATATTAAGGATTATTTATGTATGATAAGCCATAACTTGTAAAGCAATATGTCGTCAATCAATGTCCAGCCCTACTTCCTCCTAATATACCGCACCTTTTTATCTGATGTCTCTTCACTGGGGCTGACAGTTCAAGGTTCAAGGTTTTGTCACTTATTAAAATACCTAAGGTCTAAGCTCGGTCCTAACGGTCAGGAAACAGTTGGAAGTGATCCAGGTCGGCAGTTACGCCTGGACTTGACCAAGGTTACTTTTGTACCTTACTCTTGTATATACATATTTGGACTTGGACTTCGAGGTGAATTGACGGAGCTTATAGCTACGCCAAGAGGGCGCACTTGGAGTGTGTGAAAAACACCACGCCCGCCGCTACCACAGGCATCCAGGTCAGCTCATTCAAACGAGCGCGTTCGGCAGTGACTCATGTATATATATATATATATATATATATATATATATATATATATATATATATATATATATATATATATATATATATATATATATATATATATATATATATATATATATATATATATATATATCATACAGCTTTCTGACGCTCGGTGGAGTTCCCAAGACAGACTTAAGTGCCTTTGACCACTACCAGGATATCAACAACAACAACAATGTTTCGGAGTTACATACTTGTACAGCGCTATTTGTTAATCATACATTAATAGATCCAGCTGTAATTTTTTTTAATGAAATGGGTTAGTCTAGTTTAAGATTTTAGATACAAGATGTTTCAAATTTACAAATCTAATGTACTCCCCATATAATTGTATGAACTGATAATCTGATTGTAACCCGTCGAGGCGTGTGATTGTCAAAGCAAAACTTCGCATCCGATGTCATAGCGTGAAACTCGCATGTGTAGCATCTGATATCATAACGCTTACCTTACCAATCATAACATGGTTAAAATGAGGGCACAACGTTGAACGACGATCAATACCGAGAAGATATGCGAAATGTTTGAGGAGTAGTTACTCGAACCCACCTCCCGTCCCCACCGACCCCAATAAAACAACTACCGTGTTTGGCCATAGTATTCTATACAGTTATATAACATTAGCGTATGACTCCCATGAGAGATACTTTTAGCGACAACATCTTGTGCAATGTTCCCTTGTAGTAGTATTGTGTTTGTATATAACTCTAGCTTACAACCTAAAAAAATTAATTATACTGCCAATAAAACAGCAGCCCATGAAGCAGCAGCCACAGTCAATAAAACAGTCGCATTTTGGAAAAGTCACGTATTTGAAAAAAAAGACAATCTCGGAGATTATAGAGAAAACATTAGGAAAATGACTTCCCGAATTTCAATGTCGCAAATATACACAAGGACGAGTTTTAATGGGATCCGTAAAGCATATGTGTTATGTGTGGTTGAATATATATATATAGAGATATATATAGATATATATCTATATATATCTATATATATATATAGAGAGAGATATAGAGAGAGATATAGAGAGAGATAGATATATAGAGATATATATATATAGAATATATAGATATATATAGATAGAGAGATACATAATATATATATAGATATATAAAAAAATATATATATATGTACACATATATATATATATATATATCTTTATATATATATATACATATATATATATACATATATATTTATACATTTTATATATATATATATATATATATATATATATATATATATATATATATATATATATATATATATATATATATATATATGCCTACATGCGGAGCACAATGCAATCATACCTTAGGTATGCTACTGTCAACAATTGAACCATCAGTGTGTTGTAATGCGCAATAGAAAGTATGTGGGAGCAATAGTTAGTTAAGGGGCAGATTATTTGCAGACCTATGATGTGTTTCATAAACTAACGAGAACTGCGCGGTGTAGCGTGGTGTTACAGCGAATGGGATAACAAGTTATTTTGCATTCTGCAGAAAGTGCGTTATACACGCTATGATGTGTTAAACACGTTATGATATCATCTGTATTCTTGTGATGAAAAGCCATAATCTAATTTTACAGAGTGGTTTAGATGTCCCCGGAGGTATTCAATGCAATGTGTACAAATAGAGGTAAACAATATTGATTATTTGACGGCGAATGCTCTGCATCATTCGTCGATATGTTATTTACCACATATCTACATGCAACCCTATTGCTCAAACGAAAGCTCATAACAGTATGCCAGGACGAACCGTTGTACATCCATTGTCTAATGCAACCACCAAATTAATATGGTTGTGTTTAGGCCCATTGGTGCCTCGTGGAGTGTGCGTTCGTCAATGCATTACTCACAGCAGACCCATTTCACTTGTGTTATTGTTCTGATAAAAGCTGTAAAATGCTGCTGCACTGCTTGTTACCCAACCTCGTGACATATCTCTTAGAAGCCATCACACCCGCCATCTACCAAGACCACTAAGATTGTAAGGTACATCACAATTGATGTACCTTACTCTAATTAACTGCTCAGGAATACACACTTATATTATGGGATGGCAGTAGAATATAAAAGCAATAGCATGGTTAGTTTGGACACCATGCACTTGGCTTCGGGATAACACGTCAATGTCATAGAAGGTGCCTGTATCATTAGAGGTGCATACATAGCATCAACATGGTATTCTTCCATGTCAAGTTTAGAATCAATTACGCAAGATGAAAAACACAACGTTATGAATTATTTTTAGTGATTCATCGAGGCTGTATGTCAATTAAATCTAGGTCAGTCTTATTTTCGCCCCCATACTCCATATACTGAACTCACGGTTACAGTGCATCATATTTCAATGGAGATTGTGACACAACTAAGCAGTTTTGTGTTTTATAACAATGCATTAACAAATAAATGCATCTGGCTGCTGATGTTAAATCTGTTCACATTTAGAGTAGCCCGCATTACGTGGGTGGGAATAGTGTTAACAACAAAATTTATGCACAGCTTAAATTATTTTCATGTTGGCGTTTGTACAGTATGATGTTCTGTTTGTACTGGTTATCCCACTATTCAGTTGGTATGCATTACTTACAAGCTTACGGTGCGCAATGTTCAAATTGGTGATTGCTCGTCCTTAATGGACTTCCGCCAGTTGTTCTTGGCATTTCCGTCGACCGCCATCTTTGTTTTTCCCATCCCACCTCATCCTTGTTTACGTATTTTATTTGTGTATCTTTTTTGTCATAGCACAAACAGCCAACATAAATAACTATACTGCAAACATTGTTTCTAGAAACCACAGATTTATCAAGGAAATGGGGAGCAGTATATCGCCTTTGACGGATTCCCATGTTAGTGTTTTATCTGTAGATATATGCAGTTGTATGCTTTATCTACTGTGAGGCGGCTATGAAACATATTGAATGTGTTCGTGATTGGTCAGACACAAGCCGCCAGGTCATGAGTGACTGATTGTCTGACTTGTGGCTTTGCGTCATGTATTTCGGATTCAGCTCGATATATTCACAGGATGGTCCCCAAGGAGCGCAGTGTGTGCTGCTGGTCGGTAACGATGAGGCCGCGGACGAAGGAAAGGAGTCGAATGAGACCAAAGATATGGTGAAGGTTTCATTGCTATTCTGAGGGAAAGTGGGCTGAAATAAATCCTCGTCTATGATGGGACAGTTAGGACACGCGGTTATATATGGAACTCTTGAAATATGCATGAGGTACGTGAAAGCCTATCATTCCCGAAATAACGACGCATCAGAGCTCACATATCGCCACCGTTTTTACAAAACAAGGAGAATATTCATCTCACACATGACATGTGAGATAGGGGCAGACGCGTGAGGAACGCCTCACAGAGTTAATGCAAGATTGCTCTAAGCTTAGAGATGTATGAATATTTCAGGCCACGGTATGTTTATTGGTGAAGTCAGGTTGACTGATAAGATTAGCAGTATCAAAATGATAACCAGCCTTTTCATCTAAAGGAAACGCATGAATGCAACTACGACACCAAGGCAAAATCAGTTTGCCAATAATTGATACGAAAGTGACGTGTTCCTACTGTCACGGATGCCTACCATTTATGATGAATTTACGATATTATTCTTTCTAAGAGCCTAACTCATGAATAATGACAAAAAAACTCAGTTTCATTGCTGTTCTAATAGTTCTCTACACTGGAGGCTGAATACGACGCCCCTACTGGCAATAACTAGTTACAAGACTCCACGTTTCCTTTTGTCGCTTATTCCTTTAACAGTCAGGGGCTTCATTAGTATGAATCGACACACATGCTGGTATTAGAGCTGTCGACACCTGTGTACACGAACCCACAGTGAAGGGATGTGTACACTATGATTGGTAATAATATCATGTCATCACAGCGTCTCTGTGCACGCATGTGTGACAGCACACTGGAGAGTGTTAATGCCATAATGTTATGATACCGAATTGCGAAATCATTTTTTGTTATTGTCAGGATGATTGAACAGCAACTTTTATGCACCAGATGTAATAATCGCAAATGCATCTTTTACGTATATTGTTGACTCCTTGTGGGAGAATGTGCCGTGGCTTGTAACAAGCAGTGTAGCAGCATTTTACAGCTTCTATCAGAACAATAACACAAATGAAATGGGCCTGCTGGGAGTAATGCATTGACGAACGCACACTCCAAGAGGCACCAATGAGCCTTAAAACAACCATATTACTTTGGTGCTTGCTTTGGACAATGGATGTATAACGGTTCGTCCTTGCATACTGTTGTGATTTTTTATTTCAGCATTCGCTGTCAAATAATCAATATTGTTTACCTATATTTGTATTCGTATTGATTACGTCCGGGGACAACTAAACCGCTCAGGAAGTCAACATTATGTTTATTCTGCTTTTCATCACAAGAAAACAGATGATATCGTAACGTGTTTAACGCATCATGGCGTGAATAACGCACTTTCTGCAGAATACGAAATAACTTGCAATTTCCCACACTCTATAACACCACGCTACACCGCGCGGTTCTCGTTAATTAATGAAACACATCATAGGTCTGCAAATAATTTGCCGTATCCGACCTCCCCATGAACTTACAATTGCTCCCATATATTCTCTATTGCGCATCGCAATACACTGATGGTCTAATTGTAGACATTAGCATACCTAAAGTTGAGCAGTCACATTAGCAGCAAAACGTATGTTTGCATTGTGCAGCGCATGTGGGCATATATATATATATATAGATATAGAGATATATAGAGAGATAGAGATAGAGAGATAGAGATATATATATATATATATATATATATATATATATAGAGACATTTATATATATAGAGAACATACATATATATTTATCTATATATATATAGATAAATTTATATATATACATATATGAATAATATATAGATAAATATATATATATTCATATATATATCAAATATATATATATATATATATATCAAATATATATATATATATATATATATATATATATATATATATATATATATATATATATATATATATATATTTATACCATTGTTATGTGTGCACAACAGCAAACGTTTTCCCAACTACAATGTTTAAATGCAGTAAGGATGAGTCACCCTGGAGGTCATTGGTGTAGCAGAAACCTATTTCCATGGGTAACTCGGCTTAAGTAAAACAGCATGACCTTCTCAATGTCGGCCTGTTTTGTCTTGGGCAGGTGTATCGCAAGGGCGATCAATGTAGCTATCCAGCTATCAATACACAGCTAACACAAACTTAAATCCTTACATCTAAGTGAACAATGATGCAGTATCTTAATTCATTTTGACTTGATAAGCTAGCATAAAGAGCGATGCTGATCGACTTATGAAATTAAATGAAACACTGGAATATTTCGTCGTTTTGGAATCCATGGCGGCGGTGTCGGATGAAGATGATGGTGATGCACGGACAGCGCCTTCGCCCACCTGGCACACACCCTTTGTACGCTGGGTCGGTAGTCCCACACGGTATCATTTGTAACTGGAGTAGAAATGTGATATTGCTAAGTTCTTACCAAATGTTAGTTCACGTGTAGCTTGGACGGCGGGGGGTGGGGGGGGGTGTGGGGAGGGGTGGGGCATTAAAGGCAACACCGGGATAATGCAAGTGTCGGTGCTTCAGTTGTTGCAGGCGCAGACGCCGACGCCGACGCAGACGCAGGCGCCGACGCAGACGCAGGCGCAGACGACGCAGACGCAGGCGCAGGCGCAGACGCAGACGCAGACGCAGGCGCAGGCGCAGACGCAGGCGCAGACGCAGACGCAGACGCAGGCGCAGACGCAGCAGACGCAGGCGCAGACGCAGGCGCCGCAACAACGGATTGTCAACTAGAGAAAGAAAAACATCACGAGGCAGCATGCCAATGACTCGTTTGTAACTATCGCGTCGCATAATGTATTGGACCTGACCGCGTTTGCAATATGACATCGAAAGTCACCTGGTGATGTGGATATTTGTTCAGGATGATAACACAACAAAGAAAACGGATGTTCTGTGTCTGTTTCCCAGCGTTCAGAAATAAACATAACCATCACTAACAGCGACCAATATTCTCAAATGTAGCCTGGTTTCATAAAAAAAATACAACCACACATGCCACATATAAGATTTACACATACCATTAAAACTCGTTCTTGTGTGTATTTGCGACATTAATATTCGGGAAGTCCTCTAATGCTTTTCTATAATCTCTAAGACATATGTTTTTTTAAATACGTGACTTTTCCAAAATGCGGCTGTTGTATTGACTGTGGCTGCTGCTTCATTTGCTGCTGTTTTATTGGCAGTATAATTAAAATGTGTTGGTTGTAAGCTAGAATTACATACAAACACGATACTACTACAAGGGAACATTGCACAAGATGTTGTCGCTAAAAGTATCTCTCACGGGAGTCATACGCTAATGTTATATAACTGAATAGAATACTATGGCCAAACTCGGTATTGGGGCCGGTGGGGGCGGGGGTGGGCTCGAGTAACTACTCCTCAAACATTTCACAGCTCTTCTCGGTATTTATCGTCGTTCAACGTAGTGACCTCATTTTGACCCAGTTATGATTGGTAAGGTAAGCGTTATGATATCCGAAAACTTTGCTACGCATACGAGTTTCACGCTATGACATCGGATGCGAAGTTTTGACAATCACACTTCTCGACGGGTTACAATCAGATTGTCAGTTTATATGATTATATGGGGACGAACACTATAATTGTAAATTTGAAACATCTTGTATCTAAAATCTTAAACTAGACTAACACATTTCATAAAATACAAATTTATTGCTGGATCTATTAATGTATGATTAACAAATTAGCGCCGTACAAGTATGTAAATCCGAAACTTTGTTGTTGTTGTTGATTTCCTGGTTGTGGTCAAAGGCGCTGAAGTCTGTCTTGGGAACTCCACCGAGCGACAGAGAGCTGTATGATAATATATATATATACATGAGTCAGGTGAAACCGAACTTGAATGAGCTGACCTGGATGCCAGTGGTAGCGGTGGGCGTGGTGTTCACACAAGGAAATACTCACCACATAGACACTCCAAGTGAGCCCTCTTGGCGTATCTATAAGCTCTTTGGTATATACAGCAGTAAGGTAAAAAAGTAACCTTGGTAAAGTCCAGGTGTAACTGCCGACCTGGACCATTACCAACTGCTTCCTGACCGTTAGGACCGACCATAGACCTTAAGTATTTTAATCAGTGACAAAACCTTGAACCTTGAACTGTCAGCCCCAGTGAAGAGACATCAGATAAAAAGGTGTGGTATATTAGGAGAAAGTAGGGCTGGACATTGATTGACGACAGATTGCTTTACAAGTTATGGCTTATCATACATAAATACACCTAATTTAAGCTAACCACCAGATGATCTCTTTTGGGATTTGAACATCTTATTGGCAGTTTATGGCTGATCAAAAGACTGCTCGTTATTTTTTGTCTGATCGCCAGCCAATTTTGAATCAACGGATTTCTTTTTGTAAAAGATTTGATTT
Organism: Urechis unicinctus; assembly: GCA_034190875.2. Classification (NCBI taxonomy): domain Eukaryota; kingdom Metazoa; phylum Annelida; class Polychaeta; order Xenopneusta; family Urechidae; genus Urechis; species Urechis unicinctus. The sequence continues at coordinate 12,177,284 of CM067344.1, forward strand.
GAAGAGCGATTATTGTTCACCGATTACCTGACCATAAAGCAACGTTCATTATAGGAGAGTGACAAGGATGTGAGGGATAACTATTGTTAGATCACCCCCAACTCCTACAACCCCACGAAATGTATTGAAAAAATAATCACCTCCATCCAAATCGATGAAAAGTTACTCTGTTTTTATTATCTCTTCCAGTATTTAATTGTGGTATTCTACCCTTTAGAGAAGTAACTTGTTTTTGTATCCAAGCCGCGATTAAATACCGAAACCCAGCAATATCTCCGTTGCTTTAGCATGGTATTGTTACCGAGCTTCATTTCTCGCCGACAGGGTGACAAACGATACATGGTCATACAAGGCTAACAAATAAACCCCGACTTGCTTAGTCAACACGAGAGCACAAACACACAGGACGCATCACGCTCTCTGTCTTTAAGAAGGTCGGCTTGCATATTCAATGGGGGTTGATTTCGTGCGGTTGCCTAAGATAGAAACGAGTGTCATACGCCTAAATTGAGGACTAAAGGTTGCCTAGATATCACTTAAGATCCACGTAGAACACAGTTACTTAACTATGAAATAAAAGAGATCATTTGCACTTCAGTTATTGTGGAAGCCTTACTAGATCACTGTTATTGCCGACTCAACTTTGTCAGCTCACACAGTGTGGTTGGTGGCTGATCTCGGACTTGTAGGTGTGAACCGTCCACATATTGACCTCCCTCCTTATCCACTACTACCCCACACCCACACACAGCTCTCACTTACAAATATCTCACTACTCAAGAGGAAGTGAGGAGGTCCATTCATGTCAGCTGCATGGATCCTACGAGACATGGATCCATGTCATACCTGAGAGGAAATCGACAGGCGCGATACGAATGACGTATTTGCTCAGGGCGAACGCCTTTACAATCAAGTACGAATCAGGAAGCAGGCGTCGGTGGTGGGGAATTTCTCGACCTCCTTGTCACGCATCACGTTATTTGTTTGATCCCGAAAATCTAAAATGTTATATTTAGAATGAGGAATAACTTGCTACCGATGGGGTGTGTTTAAGATTAGCAGTGACTCTTGGATGCAACATTTACCATAACTCTGCTGTCTGGATGATTACTTCTCCTTGTTAACCTTCATTCATTACGTTGGTATTTCAGATATACATACTCGGCGTTTCGCTCATCGTGATACTCGCGTGACCTGTGAGAGTTAACGTGACCTGTGAGAGTTAACGTGGCCTGTGAGAGTTAACATGGCCTGTGAGAGTTAACGTGGCTGTGAGGTTGCCGCGAGATGGAGCTCGGACCTGGTCAGGTTGAGGACCTGGCTACTCCATCTACCCTTGACAACAAGTCCCTCCAAGAACACATTCACCAGCGATACCTCAATCATGATGTAAGTACCTCACTTCCACAATGTTCCATGGTAGGCATGTGACTGCCTATATTGGGTTTGCATACTCTTCTCCGAGCTGCACTACATGGAGCCATATATACTGCACTGTCACGCCTGCAAAACAGTGTAGAGTAAGTGACGTCATGTAGTACAGGCTGTACAATTAAGTACTGTACCACACGAACTACATCGCGCAACCTGTACGCCGAAGTCTGCTCTACACTTACCACATAGACAGCCCGCTTCCCTTTAATAATTTTCCATATGAGGCCACTAGGTATGACAAGCCCGCCATGCCATGTGCGATCCTTTCGATGCCGCCCCGCCATTTATGCACAGTGACACGCAGTCACGAAGCGAGGACTCTACACAGCTAAATCGCGTCGCCCTTGCTAGCCACCCGGTGCTAGATATGCAGCCTATACTGTTGCTCATGATGGCATATATATATATATATATATATATATATATATATATATATATATATATATATATATATATATATATATATATATATATATATATATATATATATATATATATATGTATATATCTATATATATATATATATATATATAGAGATCTATATCTATATATATATATATATATATATATATATATATATATATATATATATATATATATATATATATATATATATATAGATGCGTGCGCGCGTGTGTGTGTATGCGTGCGTGCGTGTGTGGTGTGTGTGTATGTGTGTGTGTGTGTGTGTGTGTGTGTGTGTGTGTGTGTGTGTGTGTGTGTGTGTGTGTGTGTGTGCGTGCGTGCGTGTGTTATTTTTACTTATGAACATGGTGGTCCCTTGTAGCCTACTGGAGCCAAATCGAGTATAAAAGGTAGCGATCATTTTTTCCGCATTGCGATAGATCATTTTGCAAACGAGTCACCCATTCCTATATAATGTGGCTGTGCTAGCAGACGTACATAGGCGACATCCTGATATCACTCAATCCGTACCAGGACGTGGTCGACAATGGGACGAAGGTAAAAAGCTATTTTTACTTTCGAACTGTGGTTTTTCTGGAAATCCTCAAACATCAACACCTATCGGTGGTATTTGATAAATGAACTCATAATACAGAAATAAGGCCAGTTGAAGCTCTCACAACGAGAGTAGTTTTCAGATGAGCATTTAAATGTTTGACCGCATCCGTTATGATTTTAAAGATTTTTTTGCCTAATCTTTATTCCTCATTATTGGTGTAGATTTCAGAGGTGAACCAAGCCATTGTTGTTTTACCTATATACATTTTAGAAGTATATTCAGCCACTTGTAATACACATGTGAGTCCAATAGCGAAGGATGCACAGGTGTAACAAATGTGTATGCTATGGAATATTATCGGATCGCCTGTGTTATACCTGGTTGGGATATGGAATAGCATTGGACCACCTGTTTTATACGTGGTTAGGTTATGGAGTAACATTGGATCACCTGTGTTATACCTGTGAAGGTTTTGGAATATTATTGGATCATTTGTGTTATACCTGTGTAGGTAGGCGAACGGTATTGCGAAGTGGCGCATAAGAGACAGCTTCCACCGCACGTGTTCGCCATCTCGGACACATGTTACCAGAACATCCGGGTGAGCGGGGTCAGTCAGTGCTGTGTGGTCAGTGGAGAGTCCGGTGCAGGTGAGTATCACAGCATTTCTGTTCAAGTTGAAATAGGTGTGCTTCTGCATTCCGAACCCGACAAATTAGCACTGATCTATAAAATACCTGGAGTGCGGATGCGGCTCCAGCCAATGAAGCTACCTTATGTAGTTCAGCGGCCATGATAGCAATACCCGTTGATAGCAATACCCGTTGATAGCAATACCCGTTGATAGCAATACCCGTTGATAGCAATACCCGTTGATAGCAATACCCGTTGATAGCAATACCCGTTGATAGCAATACCCCAAACGCGGTTTGTTTAACGATTGTATCATATCAAGTTATGCTGCTGTCGACTGCACAAATCGACCGTCCGCTGTGTCTTGAAAATCGTTTCAACCATCATTCCCATGTTTATATGTTTGTGCCCCGGGTTATGGCCTGTGGATTTCATGGAAACTTATCAGTCAGATATTATTACATGACAGCCAATCGGACCATTTCTGGCTTGCGACATTACCTCTCAAGTACCCCCTAACCTACAAGCTGAGTCAGGACCATCTAGAGCTGTTCTTTGGAGCAGTCCGCTTAGCTGGTGGTTGCAACTACAATCCCACAGTCCGTCAATACACCGGGGCATACCAGCGTCCCCTGATGAGACACGAAGTGTAAGCCTCTGGTGGAAACTGTGACCAAACCCACATACTGTACGTCACTAGGGAGAATGCAGTTGATAGCCAGCACCATATGGAATTCACAGATACATATGACATCTCCACTTCCAAACGTTATGGTGGCGAGATAACACTCACAGGCCAAGTAGACGAGGTCGCGCTGTCACGGGCCCCTGATTGCAGTCCATCCCCCCCCCCACCTCCACCTGTACAGGGAAGCAGTTATCGGTCACATCGCGGGGTATGCAGTGAAGATGGTTGAGCGCCGTATTCATTGGGATATTTGTCTAGCTTCTCTTAGTTTTGATGACGCCGGATGTCCTGCAAGCACTGAAGTTTAATGATGGCTATCCACCTCAAGGATCAAACTTAATCACAATAATTGTCACAGTGGTCCTCTACAACTTATCGTCCAGCCCTCTTCTGTTCTCATCACTTACCGGCCACATGCCGGACTCCACCCCCGACTGTAATCATCTCATCTGACACATCAAATGCGTGTCTTCTTGTTTCTGTAAAATTCGCCTCCATCACATCACACTAAACTCTAAACCCAGAAAATCACTGGCGAGAAAGTCCGCAAGCAGAACTCAAAACTCATATTTAAGCATCAATAAGGATCATTTCGTATTCATGATTATACTTCTGTAGCTGGCAAAAGTGAAAGGATCGGTTTCCTTTGATAAATTAAAAAATAACCTTATAAATACATTTTCATTTATAAGAACATTTAACTAATATATTTCAATACATGAATAATGGATCTGAGGCAGCCCGAGCCGCTTCCGCGACCCAGGTATTATTGGATCAGTGCCAATTAGTCACTCACCATATCCGACGAATATAATTTAGCGTCGTGTTCATTTGCCACCCGAGGAGCCAACCGTCCTGGGTTCGAATCCTTGAGTCATCTCTGGCCCTTATCCACGTGACGTCATCGTCATCTTTACTTTTTGATATGGAAACAAACGAAGTATAACGACCCAACCCCGAACTCACCTCATCCCAACTATTATTTATTTGACCATAATCACTCCTATTTCCATTTCAATGAGCGTGTACGCTTTACCGACTTCCCTGTCTGGAGCTACGCCGAAATGAAACATCGCGTAAAGCGCGTATGAATCACTCCACCACTCCCAGTGTGTTATTGGCATTCTTTCCACCTCAGTGAGCTACGCCAAGTCGACTAGCATTGGAGATCAGAATGACGGCTCCCACGTACAATGCATTAGGGATGACGTGCAATCAAACCAGATGACCCAGTGAGTGATGCTTGTTTTTTGTCCATCTGTGTTATAGGTAAGACGGAAGTAACTAAGTTGCTCGTGAGACATATAGCACAGGTGTGTCGTCACGAGTCGACCGACTTACATGAGCGGATCGTCCAGGTAAGAACCGCGGTTGTAACATAAGCGCTCTCTATCGCGGAGACATGTCTGGGTGACGCAAGCTCTCGAACTCTCACGTAGCTCTCATTACGCGAGGACTGGTGTCTTGAGAAATGATACCCTTCACATCGCTTCAAATAAAGCCACGTCTATCTAAGCAAAATTTTCTTAAATTAAAGGAAATTAATTTATCATATGTATATTCGTAGAGGAAACAAAGATTAATAGTTTGCATGTTTTTACAATAAATTTGTCAAGCACATCATCTTCAATGTACTAAATCTGATGAAACGTTGGCCATCGCAGCAGACAACATAATACGTTTTTGTTTTTGTTTTCCAGGTGAACCCTTTACTGGAAGCATTCGGTAACGCCAGGACCGTTCTCAACAATTACAGCAGTCGCTTTGGCAAGCACATAGAGATCAAGTTTGAGAAAGGCGGCCATCTGCAGGGTGGTAGGTCCATATATGATTGCACTCAAATTAAGCCGCCAATCAGCAGATCGGTTTATGAGCCATCAGGTGTTGTCACCAACGTTAGGTGATGATTGTGTGCAGGTCGCATCTCGGAATACCTGTTGGAAAAATCGCGGGTAGTTTCGCAGGGAGAAGGGGAGAGGAACTTGCATATATTCTACTACATGTTCGCCGGGCTGAGGCAAGACCAGCTGCGCAATAATCTGCTGGACCTCCCAGAAAACCACAGGTGCTCAGATAGGTTCTAAAATATCAATACAGCGCTTCTGGCGTTTTGTAGCCATCAGAAATGTTCTGAAAACATACTTCTCGCTATGATATTTTCTTATTAGTTTTATAATTTTTATCTGATTGCTTCCTTGTATAGGATCCTGCAGCCCATGGATGGATCCGGCAAAATCTACGATGATGACAGTGAGATCGAATCGCGCAAGGATAAATGGCACGAGCTCATCACAACCATGAACCATGTGGGCTTCATGGCTCACGTGAGTCGTCCCGGAGTCGTCCCGGGGTCGTCCCGGGGTCGTCCCGGGGTCGTCCCGGGGTCGTCCCGGTGTCGTCCCGGTGTCGTCCCGGGGTCGTCCAATTGTCTGACCTCCACTCTAATTACTGATACAACAACTTACATAGATGGCCTAAGTGCAATGCTTTCTCCTCGTGTAACACGTGCTTTGCTCCTTGGTCACGTGTAGGACATCCAGGGCATCCTGGCTATATTGGCCGCTATCCTTCACATCACAGATTTGGAGTTCGAACCTGACACGGACACTGATGGGGTGTTTATCAAGGAGGAATCCCGAATGGAACTCGGTAAATCTCGTTCTGGCGTCATGATCATTAGAATTATAAATGTCCGACTGAACTATTAAATGGGATTCTCTGAAATGTATGCATGCGTTTGCCTACGTACATACGTACTTACATACATACATACATACATACATACATACATACATACATACATACATACATACATACATACATACATACATACATACATACATACATACATACATACATACATACATACATATACATCATACTACATACATACATACGTACATACATGCATGCATGCTGCATACATACATGCATGCATGCATGCATGCATACATACCTACATACATACATACATACATACATACATACATACATACATACATACATACATACATACATACATACATACATACATACATACATACATACATACATACATGCATGCATGCATGCGTACATACATACATACATACATACATACATACATACATACATACATACATACATACATACATACATACATACATACATACATACATACATACATACATACATACATACATACATACATACATACATACATACATACATACATACATACATACATACATACATACATATATACATACATACATACATACATGCGCACATAGTCACATATATACGCTCACATACATGTAAATATACACATACACACAAACACTAACACAAGCACAAACACAAATTCCACAACTTCTTGTGTTTGATTCGCAGCCGCTGACACCATGGGTGTAACGCCACAGGATTTCGCCACAGCCTTGATTTCAAACACCAGCAACGTCAGAGGTAGTATCTTCAATGTTCTATGACTTGTAAATATACAGCGGGCGCAAGATGCAGTCGTGTGTACTTACCACTCTGACTGCAGGTGAGAAAATCGTGTCTCTGAAGACTATCCACGCGGCCAATGATGGTAGAGATGCCCTGGCTAAAACCCTCTACGCCCGCCTCTTTGGCTGGATTGTCCGCCAAATCAACACCCTCCTCAAAGGCACCATTGACAGGTAGGTATTATAGCCAATTACCGTATCATTTATGGACAGATCTAAAGCAGCGTATTTAGGCAAAGCCGGGTAACATTATAAACCATTGCGTTTCTACTGCCTACGATTGTCTCGTCAAATCTTGAAACCAGTTGCATTGGTATATAGTACAAGTTCTGGACCACACATTGGCATCCTGGATCTGGCCGGCTTTGAGAACGTCAAACATAACTCTTTCCAGCAACTTTGTGTCAACGTGGCCAACGAACAACTCCAGTTTTACTTCAATCAGCACATCTTCTCGTGGGAAATGGAAGAGTACAAGAAGGAAGGGGTTAGAGGAAAGGACATTAAGTTCCCTGATAACAGACCCCTCCTCAATCTCTTCCTTGAGGTGATTGCCAATTAACGTCTCCCGGTTGGACACCATAGATCGCTTACCTGTCAATTTGAACATACACCGGTTACATTTTGTAGACAGAGTTTATAATCTATCGTATCATCTGAATAATATCTTTCACTTGTAAAAATTTACCACATTACGATCGTTATTCAAATTATTTGACTCCATAGTGATTTTGACAGAGGCCCCTTGGATTTCTGTCGCTGATGGACGAGGTAAGTCGATTTCCCGAAGGTAATGACTCCACCTTGCTCGACAAACTCACCAAGAACCTTTGTAACAAAAAAGAGTTCGTACGTTCGAATTCTGTGGGGCTCCATTTCATCATCCATCACTACGCTGCACAGGTACTGAATGAGCGATAATACATTGATTTTTATCTCGTGTCTACGGGCTTTACTAATTATATAATCTGTAATGTATATATAGTGTGTAACAACAGTAAATTGTTCATGCAGTTGTGGAAGGTGAATCTCTCGACTACTGCGACCCCGTGGCGATATTTCCACCACCCGTTGAAACGACTTTCACTGTACAAATGCTGTAAACATCATTCTGTTCACTCTCCACAGGTGACATATGACGCTGCCAGTTTCTTGGAGAAGAATCGCGACACGTTCAGCATGAATTTGATGGAGACAATAAAAAACAGCCAGTCCCAATTCGTTTCCGACCTTTTCTCCTCGCCCATATCCGATACGGGTGCACTCCAGAAAAAGTATGTCACTGCGCCGCATCCTCTCTTTAGAGAGCAAAATATGTACCTTTCCATGAGTTTCTTTTGGAATCGACTCCATTAAGTAATTATTTCATATGATACACACATGACCGATATGATTCACCTGTTAGTCCTGAAGTGTCACCAAAGCCGCTGCAAAGAGAGTCAAACAAAAACAAGCTAACTAACTACAAGTGATTTATATTCGTACCCAGTTAAATTATTCTCATTTCCATGGTTTGGTCACGATATATAATGTGTGTATCGTGTAGCGCGAGGGCGGCGGGAGAGGCGACATGTGAAAACACGCGTACTCTGGCCAGCAGTTTCCGTGTAAGTACATACATTATCTGAGGTCAATGAACTTTTTGTCAAATTTTATTGCAAACATTATTATTCATTCAGTTGTAGTTATCATAATTATTTTTGATGTTTTTATTGCCACCAATATACATCAGTGTACCGATAACTTAAAGTATCCCAACCTTCAAACGAACGGCTACCTTCTAAACAATGTATGTCAATATTAAGGTAATAGCCAAAACAATATTTTGTTATTACACGCACATCTTGAAATGTGTTTGACATTACAGACTTCTCTTACTGATTTGATGGCTAAACTTCTGGATGGAGAACCCCACTTTATCCGCTGCATCAAGCCGAATAGCCAGAAATTACCAGACCTCTTCCAAGCTGATCTGGTGACTCAGCAACTTCAATACACGGGTGTCATGGAGACCCGGAGGCAGGGATACGCCACTCGTCTTCCTCATCACATTTTTGTGGAAAGGTGAAATAACGAGATATGAATGGATGCATTGTCTTAAATACTGGTGCAGTTAACTCAATTGTCGCTGTCTTTTGGTCATATTTGTTAATCGTGCTGTGCCATTATGTTCATAGATATCAGTTTATTGCATTTCCCATGACATCTCGGATAGAAGGTACCAGCAAAAACTGTTCAAAATTACTGAAGAAACTCGACATGAATGACTATGATATTGGGAAAACGAAGGTATGTTCAACAAATTATGTAAAATTAAGTTAGGGGTAAGATAGTGCTGAAAAGTATAGATACTTTTGGTACATATTATGTCCCAGGTTTTCCTCAAGTATTGGCATGTGGAGAAGCTGAACGCAGGCCTGGTGCACGCTCACCAGCAGGTGACAACATGTCAACGCGTCGGAAGAGGCTACATTGCCAGACGACATTGCCGTTGGCTCCACAAGGTGTCGCTTCAGCAGGCTGGGGATCTTCGCGTGTTTTGTAACAAAGTTGCGCAGCAATCGCAGGATGTGTACACTTTGGAGGCGTGCAACCAGAACCACGACACCGAGATACACCAGAAAAAGGCAAGTCGCTGGTTAGATGTCGCTATTTTTAGGTGTACGGATTTATGTTATGCGGTTGAAAATGTATGGTTTCTTAAGTCATATACACAATGAGAAACTTCGAGTTTTAATCCGCTGCGGCAGCAAGGAGCAATATAGTCCCTCTCCCGCTTCCGCTGGTCGAATACGCACAGTTTACATAGAATAAGCAGCGTTATTTCGTTATTTTTGATCGAGACCTTTTTGAGTAACATCGTTAATATATTGGAGAAAATCATCACTTATGGATAAGTACGGCCGTCTGACCATGCAGCAATTGAAAATAGAACCGAAGAAGCTAAACGGACGGCAAATTGAACTTATTTTGAAAGGTGTTGTAATCTTTTGTTAGGCCAGGATCCGTATATTTTGTGTTAGCTCCTTAAATAATTATTTATCTGCACCTCTAATTGCATATTGTCTGTGGTGGAATGTTTTAATTATTTATAATCCAATCCCATTATTAACTTGCTTAATGAAAGAGATAAACATGAATAGGTAACAAAACAATGTTATCTTCACAACTCATGTGAAGTATTATTATAAATTACATATATCATTTCATGGTATAAAACGACAACTATATAAAATCCCCGGGATAAGACCTTATTATGAGATTCATATTATATCGCACCCTGAATGGGACATTCATAGATACATTTGATATCCTCTCATCCACATTTACATTTTACAAACACTACACATCCTGGTAGGCAGTTGTGGGGAAGATGCGCTGCCGAAAGTTACAGCATATAACAGACAAAGATTAGGTCTGAGAAAGTCTGGACCTTATGGTTGCTATTGGTTCCACTTAGACTTTGAACGTTTTTCATCCGCTACGCGCCGCGCATTGACAGTGCCAGCTTTTCCCTAAACAATTCGCCGCTATCAATATCACTTGACCGCGTGACGTAGTGCCGACTGCGAGAATTCTCCATCGATATGGAACAAAATGGAAACGGAATCTTTTGTTTTTGCGCATTAACCATGAAGTAAGCACATTCAGGCGATGACTTTCGGTCGAACTTGTGACAGCTATGCTCTGTGCTGCCATCTTTTGGGCTAAGTGGCAACGCGGTCTTTCATTGGTAACACTTGGTTTAATATTCAGCTCAACGAGATGAAGCCGAAGAAACGTCAATCCAAGATACCTATATACGGCTCTGTGTTGTACAGAATGTCTCTCACCAGACAGTCGATAATAGATGTAAGTAGACTCCCACTGGTACTTGTGGTATTTGGTTTTATTAACTTATGCAACCGAGATCAAATATGTGTAATTGCTGGCACGTGGGTTTGTGAGGAGCATCATTGCCGTCGCCTGACAAACTGAATAATGAAAATAGGTTACAGCATATATAAAACCGACATTTTTAACGAGTGAAAACTATGATAACAGGAACTTTTGGAAGATGCTATGGGCAAGTTTATGCAGCTGAGCACTGAACTATGGGCCAAGCTTATCTACCTGGAAAAGAACCAAGTTGTGGCCAAGATTTACCTTCGTGAAAAGGAAATCGTCATCGACGGCAGTGACACGGAGTATGACGGCGACGTGTCAGTATTACCGGCTTGTCTGCCAGCTTGTTAATCTCCTGACATGTTTAACGCCCAGATACACTATCAGTTTTATTGCCCTCTGATTATTGTGCCTGAGCTTATCAAGAAATATAAGGATTTTGGCGAAAAGCTCAGAAGGCTCTGTTAGCGTCGTTTTCAGCATTAATCGATTTCCGGATCATATTTCTGTCTTCAGAATCGGTCTCGGAAGTTTTGATAATCCATTACGCGATGATAGTTCTGAAGAAGTATTCAAGAAAATTGGCAAGGTACAACGATCAAGCTTTATTTGTCCTGTTCGTTGTTTTGCGCCGGTCGAGTTTTGCTCTTTGTTTTGTTCTGACGTCTCATGCAATGCGACACATTCAACAGATCATCTGGGTTTAAATGATTTCCTTTTTTTGTGTCAGGGTGTCAGATTGACTCATGATCAATGTGGAAACGTTTATGGACAGCGTCTTGGGGGTTGTGAGGTGATCGCGAAGGGATACAGCGAGGCAGACAGTCAATGCTTGTCAGCGGACGTCATGGATAACCTAGGCAGATTGACCGACGAACCGATGAAGGTTCCATAATCCCAAACTATCTATATTGCAGGGTTATTATCGACAGAAGTTGTCATAACAATATCATTCACATGTATAATGATTGCACTGTGTCTCGAAGATATTCGACATGAAACGGTTCCGGCAACACATCTTAACGGAATTAGGTCAGGTCATCATAGACTATGAACGTCTTCGTCGCCTGGGCGTCATAAGCTTCTGCTTCGAGCGGAACACATTCGATGACTTAGAAACGCCTTGCTGGATCAGCATTATTGGTTCCCCAAATGGTGATACACCCCTTACTGCTCTCAGCTTATTACTGACTCTCCTCTGTTTTTCACAGAATCTGTTTTTTTCATTGGTATTAATTGAATCATCAGGATTTTTTGGTCAAAGTTTTGTTCAGGATTGTTGAATTAATAGAACGCCTGATTTGTCTGTATTCTTGTCACAAGTTACAACACAGTGAGTAGTGTCTACCTGGTATTCAGAAGCTGCTCATCACCTTATTGCGTCGGTTCATGCGCTTCCTCTCTGCTCAATGTATTGATCACTGAGTCGCCTATTATTTCACCGCGGAGTATATTGTAATGTCGTTTCAGCGCTGGCGAAAGCCATGCAGCAGCTGGACTTGAGCCACGCAGAGGTAGCACAGATCAAGGTACAGTTATAGTTACCTGTAATGCAAATCATGCAACCATTAAGACACTCCCCTACCATAGACCAGCTATATTTCGCTGTACTGAAATCGTAGTATAGAGTTTGATGTGTGCAAGTGTCAAGTTCAGTGTTAGTGCCTTGACTCAATGGTACAACAAATTTATCTTATGTTAATATGGTGTGTGTTGTACAGAGGATCTGGACGCATGAGAACCCCGAGATGATATCGTACAGCGAACAACATGTTGATAGTTTGTAGTCGTTTCTGTCTGCATGCACCGTATCAGTTTGTAAAAAAATCCGCCATTATGTTGGAGTTTATCCACCGATAATGAAGGTTTTGTAGGAAGTGTATAGATGTAAAACCCTTGCAGTGGGATAGCCCCGGTCGGACTGTGTACATATATACCAACATGACGTCCTGCAGGGCTAGTAGTGGGAGTTGTAACATCATTGACACATCCAAGATGTGATGCTTAATCACGTTGGCTTCCGATGGGATGTGATCACCTTATTATTCATTTGGTCCTTTCTTGCCTTAGCGATACATCGCGCATGCCAGGCGTTAAAACATAGTCTGCGATCTCTGCAAATGAGCAATGGTTTTCAATATCACCCGAATTTGGTGTAATGTAAACATTATTCTGTTGAATTGATCGTGCTTGGTTTTTTTGATGTAATAACAGCCTAATCGACTGCTATATGGTTTTCTTCTGCTTTTCCTCCTTTATCAGATCGCAAAATGGATGCTTTATCAGCTCGCAATAATGATGATTCATCAGCTCGCAATACGGATGATTCATCTGCTCGCAATACGGATGATTCATCGGCCTATGCCGAGACTATTTCGCGGGAAAAACAGTCAAAAAAGAAGGCGAAGAAGGAGGGAACGTTTTTTTGGAAGTCATAAAATGAAGTATTTTTTATGTTTAACCACAAGTCGCTTATCTCATACCCGTATTGCTTCCTTTGGCCACTCGTTTTTCTGAACACATGTGGCGCCTTAGTTTATATGATCCGAACATTTCAAATGAACTTGTGCATATATTATTATATTCTTCCACTTAAGGTTTGAGCCAAGTGTGATGGCGATCACCCTATATGGTTATCGGTTGCTTCTGGCTGTTTATGCTTTGTTTAACTGCTGAGCTTAAAATCAAATGTTTATTTAATAAAAAAAAACGGGGCAAGTCAGTAATAAACGCATAATCGATATGCTAACAGAACCGAAGTGATACTGTGGTCACAAACTTCTATCCATCAGTTGCATTTATACCTGACCAGCCACGTGCTTATCCCAAACTATTTAAATCCGAGAATAGGTCGGGTTTTTATTGTGTATGTCTTCAATCCTACCTCCAAAACTGTATAATGCTATCCTATGGGGAATTCGGATTTCTTACTGTTACGTGGAAAATAATGTGTATTTCAACATGTGTTAGAGAAATATGATTGTATATATAATTTTGCTGATTCCTACATCGTAAGTGAGGTACTTTACATAAAATAATATGGTTTAGTTTGTTGGTATTGTCTTGCGTGCGGTAAACCATTACACACCAATATATATGATCATAAAATGGGTCATACGTTTTGCTAAGCAATAAACATAATGCATTTTCTACCATTAGGAAGTGGGCATAATACCGGCATGCATCAACAGAACTGTACAATATAATATAAAACTGATTCCTAGAAAAAATGCGGTATTTTCTCACAAATATCCAGACACATAATCAGCTCAACGCAGAAGTTGGATTCAGAGATAAGATTGAGAGTATAAAGCACCGACAATAGTTTAAATGTGGAGCATACAACGATGAATACGTCATTTAATCATCATGTTTTCTTGACAGACTTTGGCTCACCTGAACGTAGGCTGAATATCCAGGGTCAAAAGTCTCTCCATCTGACTGGCCCGCTCTGACTATCAGGCCTGTACGTTGTAAAACCCAACGTTGGAGTTGCGGAGCCCAGGGACCAAACGTCATGAGTAAAAGGGCTTCTGCAGCAATAGCGTCCTTTAGCGCCTCCAATATTCTCATGGACTTCTGCATCAATCGGCCGCTTAGATGTTTAGTGACGGTTGACATCACAGCAATGATGAGATTGAGCAGCATAAGAACACACACAACCAGGTAGAAAACTATGACCACTTTAACAGTTCTTGACGTGTCGGCTGGAAATTCCTCCCTATATCCACGCGAAGTCAGAAACGTTTGGTAGCTACTGCTTGCAATAAATAAATGAAATGTTAAAAAAAAATCCTGCAAACATTACCATGTAGACTACCAAGAACTTATATATATTTATATTTATAGAATTGGCTTCGTTCCATATACACTCACATACAGATTTTGTCGTTCTAAATGATGTCCGCAGTATCCGTCTCTGACAATATACATTCGGTTTCTATGAGCACGACCATGACTGCTGCTATTGAACAATATTCTATGCAAGAGGGTTAACATAACGCCAGAGGTACAGCCAAGCTATTTCAAATGCAATCCCGGTTGGAGAGCACAAGTGCTTGTCAATTATCAGTACCACAATAGTGCTGTCTTATATTGCTTGTATTGACTTCAATATGCGGAAGGGATACATCAGTTACTACAACATCTTCAGTCTGAATACAGTAGGATAGAGTGGCCTACATTGCCACGATGTTATTACTATTCTCACCCGTGTATGATGAAAGATATCCATGGGCGATGTGCGACTTGGTGACCGTTACAATAATTCAGTCCATGAATAGAATTCTCTATATGAGGAAATTTGTAATAGAAGTAGGCTGTAATAGTAGCTTTTGACCTTCAGTACTAGTTCATATGTGTGAGCATTTCAAGGGGGAAGCCACATTAAGGCTGATTTAGCTTTCCCGAACTGGCTTCAGTTTCTGCGTCTGAAACCTTTAGAAGTTGTGAGTAATAAGGCTGACACAATGCTGTCAACCTGAATTTATTGGGGAAGTAAGTATAGCAATCCAGTGCCACACCAGTAAACCATTTACATGCAGCATTCACGTTGCGCGATAGCTTGTGCTAAAGCTGCTGATATCTATACTTGGCTATGGCCCAAAATGTCTCTCAATCGGCATAGCTACATGGACAATAATGACGATGATGACGATGATGATAATGGTCATAGTTCTGTCTGTGTGTGTTTGTGTGCCTATGTGTGTGTGTGTGCGTATGCATGCGTGTGTGTGTGCATGTGTGATTTTGTGTGTGTGTGTGTGTGTGTGTGTGTGTGTGTGTGTGTGTGTGTGTGTGTGTGTGTGTGTGTGTGTGTGTGTGTGTGTGTGTGTGTGTGTGTGTGTGTGTGTGTGTGTGTGTGTGTGTGTGTGTGTGTGTGTGTGCGTAGATAAATGGAGGTACAATCATCTAGACCGGCAGTGAAAATTATTTTCTGGAACAATGCAAATTTACTGGTAGGCAATAGAATGAAATCAGTTTAAAAATTAGATAGGTGACTTCGTGTCATTATCTCCTTGCAATAGCATTAGAGTCACTCACTGTATCATGCATTTAAATGCAAAGTGTCCAGCCTTTTGTAAGATAATGCTACTAATGCATTCTACTTGTCTGGTTGGTACACGAGAGACTATCTCGTATCTAAATACCTTAATTAATTGCTGTGTATAAATCACATATGATAATATATGGAGTTAACAGCTTGTTTGCTTGTACATTGTCTATGGCCTGCGATACATTGATGTATATTGGTTTCACACGTTAAAATATTTGTCTCTCAAATAATCAAAAGCAGGCGGGCGGTCTGACCCTTTCTAAGGTCTCCTAATACAGCATGTAGCGTCGTCTCAAACAAATCACACATTATTGATATGTTTTCCTATGTGTACACTTCATAAATAATTCAGCAAGTTTGAATAACATTAACATGTTGGCTGAAATCAATAATCGGTATATAAAGCAGCACCATTTATAAAAGACGTATTTCACGTATACGAGAAATGTTGTGGCAGTTGATAAATGTCGCTTTATTGATTGGTTGGTGGGCGTTTTCAAAAACGAGACATTATGACGCACATATGTGAATGTTCCCATACGGAGATCACTTTCCTCCGCCTGGCCGGTTTGGTTTGAGAGATATTTTGATGTTCACTACAATAGAACAACTGGGTGAAGTTAATCTCTTTACAAAAACCTTCGACTTCACTCGGACACAAAATAATTCCTTAAGACTTGCTAACGTAGCCTTTATTCGTAAGTAAACGTTTTACTCTGGTTTCCCCATGAGCTACTTTCACGATTGAATGGTGCATTCTCATCCACTGGTGGTAAGGATGTTTGGTTAAAAAACGTACCATGAATCACCACGTCATCTAGCCTGAATGCATACTGTCGAAGGGACTGTTCCATTGAATGAACAATGGATATGGTCAAATGTTCACTAACAATGTAAGTCATGCCCGAAATTAACGATATGGAATTGATGAGATTACCGGAATAACAGGAGCTGAGTCTGTAAAATAATAACATTAACCATGAATGACGTAATTCGATTGTTATAGGTTGTTTACACTTTCAGTAGCACATAACTGCACTACACAAAGATAATTGCGTTGTCAACTGGAATCTATTGTCGCCCTCTATATTGGGGTGGTTTGCCCTGGATGTTTATTTGGATACCGTGGACATGTAATAATGGAAGCTCTTTCCACTGATGGATGTAGATACTTGTAGTTAATCAAATCTAACCTGACTCCAGTTCCTTTAAGGATAACATCCACATACTGGTACTTGAAAGCAACTGGAAAATGACATCTATAGGACAATAGTCTGTAAAGGCTAGCAGCTTCGCGATAAGCAAGACTAACTTTTGACACACGAAAAACTGGGTTGAATGGGGGATTCTTTTTAGTTGTTGGCTAGAGACAATAGTTACTTCCTTAAATTAAAATCTTTGATACCGTACTTTCTCCAGAAGGTCTCATTGAGTTCTATTTTTCCACTTATCGTGACAACTGGTCATAAAAGGCAATGTATCCGTTTTCGGAAATGGTCGGGTCACAGCCGTTTTCTCTACATATCTAGCACTTAATTCTCTCATAAATAAGCCTTTTATCGTTTTACTTCATTAAAATGCTACGCTTGAAAAGATTCCAACGCATGTTAGCATATAGTATGTACAGAACATATATTGAAGCAGTTATGTGAATGCAATCACAAGCTGGAAAAGGAGCTAGTATTACTACGAGCTACTCATATCTTTAAGATAATCATATTAAGTCAAGCAGTTCAATATGTTTGCATGATTCATGAATAGTTATATGGAAATAGTTACAGCATGCAATGAGCTTATTGATATGTTATATAGTTGTCGTAATATTTGGGACATTCTTCTCAGATGATCAGGTCATTAAGTACAACCCTAAATACCGTTCTAAACCAACAGATAGTTGCTTGATACTTGATGTGTGCTGATTGTTTGGCAGAACAAGACGCATTGACGCGAAGAGCAATTGGTCACAGCAGTATTGAGTAATGAAGAGGTCACCAGAGTGTGATATATTAACGAACTAAAGCGGAGGACTTCAATAGAATAAATCATATATGTGCATTGCCCGAGATAACAGGAGGACGATGATTTAATAATGGTTACGCATGTTATATTGTTGAGCGTTTTTGGTGTACAGACAATGTATTGTGCTCACTGATTTGTTTCTAGAAAATGCCTTCATGGTATGACATGTCGTGTACAACCTTCTCGAGATAACTACATGACACCACATGTTGCATTTAAATAGCGTTATCAGGTTATATAATAATAATAATAATAATAATCTTTATTTTCGCACAGCATGTGAACAGGAACATTAATATTTGATACAACAACAAAAAACACACGAGAACGAATAAACAAATAAATCAGTTACGATAAACACAATTCCTTTAACAGAGCTTCAGCTTCGTGTCAGCTAAGCACTGATAATGAATCCCCATCTCTAATAGAAATAAGCTCTTTTATGAGCATGGCAATATTCTCATATTCAGAATTACCTGGTGGCTTAATCTTATAGCTGGAGTCCTTAATGCATTCACTATGCTGTAATAAATAACAATTATTGATGTTCAGGGCATGCATTATTGTTCGCACATTATCGCTAACAATTGTTCTGCTATGGAAACAACATCTACTTACATAGGATACTAAAACATTGGTGCTATTCAGGCACTTATGAAAGAAATTGACGAAGCGCAACATCAGTTGATTTCTAAGGGGCAATTTTCCCGAAATGAACTGTAAATACTTTGAACATGTTCTGGACTCTAATTTCCATATAGTTCGAATACATCTTCTCCAAACACTACACAATTTGACCAGCTGGTTGGGTCTTAAACTCCACATCGCCGACCCATACAAACTACTACAGTATACTTCAAATAGTGGGTTTCTGATAACAGAGTTGCAGTATCCAAAGCGAGACATAATCATATTCGTTTTCGCTATCAAATCCCTACATGCATGCTGTGTATTTATCAAATTCACACAATAACCAATATTACTTCCCAAGTGAACAGTTTGTTTCTCTTGTACAGTTAATTCACCATTTAGTGTTAAATATACTGGACTGTCGTAAGCATTGAATGCAAGCAACCGGCTTTTTGCAGAATTGAACTGCACACAGTATTCCCTCGAAAATTCCTCGCATATTCTAAGCATTGTCTTAGCCGCTGAAACTGAAGGTGCAATGAGTGAAACATCATCAGCATAACTCAAAGCACCCATATAATGATGGCCCATGTGACATCCAACATTAGCTTCACGAAGGCGCCTTAGTAATTCATCGATATATACACAAAATAATAATGGCGAAAGAACTGCGCCTTGCTTAACACCATTCATGCATATAAAAGGCTCAGAGCTAGAAGCATTCCATCGGACTTTCAGGATCTGATGTGTGTACATATTAATGAGTAGTTTACATATTGTTGGACAGAGTCCTTTCTGTCTGAGAAGCGCAAACAATTCCACATAATTCACACGATCAAATGCTTTAGATGCGTCCAATAGAATTACAAAACAAGATGACCCCTGAGTTACAAAGTGATCAACAATCTCTTGCAAAACAAGCGTGCATTGAGTGGTAGAGTGTGACTGTTTGATACCGAATTGCAGATCGCTAGTTTCCAATGCGTCACTCTGGGATGTTAAATAATATTATCAAGTAATTTTCCCAAAATACTACTGATTGCTATGGACCTTTAAATATATCACTATTATTCAACGATTTTTTTCTATTCTTTGGTATAGGTATCAGCGTTGAATGCAACATACCCGGTGGAGCATATGCATGCGAAAGCATCGCATTAAACAACTGTGAGATATGAACAAACAATTCTTGACAGGCATTCTTAATGTGATCAGAGCTGATTTCAGAATTACCATCGGTTTTGTCTGGTTTCAAGTTCCGCGCTGCGGATTCGACCTGCTTAACGGTTATGACATGATCAGAAGTGCATTTGCCCGTTTTGCAGCATAATGAGGCATCTTTACATATGGAACTGTAAAGATCGTTCATTTCAAGCTCGTTATATGAAACAGAGTTATACAGCCTAGAATATTTGTCCTTAAAGGTTTCGCATATATTAACCTCATCATGAGCATCGTCCACAAGTGTAGGGTTAGACACACGTGCGCTAAATATCTTACGAACTTCCTTACAAAAATTGGGGTTATTTTTGGACGCGTTTGCAGCCGCCATTCTGTCGGCTACTAATTTATCTTGTTTACGCATAACGTTCCATGATTTCTTTTTGTAGTCTTTTTTAGCCTTATGCATTATATCTTTAATTGCCCCGGTAGAAGGGCAACCATTCTCTCGCCACAAGCGGCACCAAAAAATTTATTTATTTTTCAGGGATTGGACCTCGTCGTTCCACCCAGCCCGGCGTTTCTTTGGTCGGTTAGCCGGAATACTACAGAGAGACGATGCCACGCAAGCATGAATTATGTCATCGTGAAATATGAATGTATTATGCAATTGAATACGTTTGTTCAAATGAGTGATATGGTATGCACTAGACATATGCTACCAAAGAGTGAGTAGTATAAAGATGTACCTCTTCATACCCCTTTTTTGACGTCGAACGATGGACGAAGTGGATTGCCTAATATATTTTTCGTTGACGATTGCTTCCGGATATTTCTTTCACCCTTTGGTGACCTTAGCAGGCTCACGCGATGTACGGTATTCGAGTGAGTTCATTTGGGGGCTATGTCCTGAGTTGTTTATTGTTTTGGTGACCTTCGACCTCATGGAGGCGCGCTATTTGGTATGAGGTCATTCTATTTTTGGAAAGTGATTTCACTATGTCTTCGGATATGTCGTCATGGTTTGCTGAGCTAAGCTAAGTGAAGTGATGAGGGTGTATATAAACAGGCTAGGATGATTTGAGTTCAGTAATAACCATGGCTGGGAAACGCCAGCTAGAAGCTTTCAATGATGTGAGCAAACGCAGTAGACAGATGAGCGACGCCGACTTGTTAAAAGCCGTGGAACAGATTGAATCAGAAAACAGTAAGTATGATTTTATTTTCTATATCTGAATTATAGAATTACCAGGTATACGTCATTTATTTATTTATTTATTTTTGTTACGCGTGTGTGTTTTAGTGTTGACGGGAGACGAAGATATTTTACACGCCGCTATGGATGCGTATGCAATCAAACAGGCCAATGCAGCACTGGATTCGTTAAACCAAGTTCAAAACACCCCCCCAACACAAACTGGAAATGGCGCTTTAGTCGACAACGCTAACAGATTATCGATGATTATGTCGACAGAAGCTGTCTTGGCTGCAAATGAAAGAGCTATACGGACTCATACGCGATTTGGAAGCCTGCAAACTGTTTACAATTATAGTTTATCTGAAGATGTGCCCAATCTCAACCAGAATATATTTGCGGAATGCGATTCAGCCTTTAAAATCAACGGGAGTTATGGATTCTTATTACGCCACAAAGAAACAGATGAATTGCAGTACTTTCACTCGTCTGTCATCTATAGTCGTATGGAATGTCGATGATTTTGACAGGGCTATAGATGAAATAACACAAACAGACATTTTAACCTACGCCCAGAACCAACGACCGGATTCGAAATGGAGTGTAGAGGAAGTGACTAATTTGACCATCTTTGTGAACCCAATCGAAGATCACGTGATCGGCTACCCACCACCCGTTATGCCGTAACACCTGAAAACAAACAGAGCCATCAACTTGTTAGAGCGAAGTCTAAAAACGGGTAAACTGTATCAAGACCGATTGTGCTTTTTCAGGGCACTGGCCTTACACAGAGGAGCGAAGATCAGGAGTCTAGATAACGCAGCAAAAACATTGTTAAAGACTGCTTACCCCAAACAAAAGAAAAAAACTTTTGCGGGTGTACCTCTTGAAGACGTCGAAAGACTAGCAAAACAATTCGAAGCGAATGTCACAGTGTATACGCTAGACGAGAATCAAGTAAGTGTGTCTTGCAGTGATTAAACAGAAGTAACAACATAAACGATGTAATCATTTGCTATCGAAATGAGATGTGATCGTTTTGTTATATGTGTTTCAGGTAGCTACTTTGGTCAAGCGAACGCGTACAAAATTCGCCTCGACCTTGAAATTGAACCTGCACGAAAATCACTTTAGTTACATAAAAAACTTTGACCTTTATAGCAAATCATATATTTGCGGTACCTGTCAGAAGCTGTGGAAAAGTGAGAAAAAACTACATCGCCACGAAAACAAATGTACTGTGGAAACGAAATACAAGTACCCAGGCGGTGTTTTTAATCTACCACCCACTATCTTTGAAGCGTTACGGGATGAAGGAATCGAAATAGAAGACGGTATTTACCCTTACAGAGCCACCTATGATTTTGAAAGTTATTTTGGAGAAGACAACCTACCCGTCAATTCACCCAAAATCACCTGGGACCAAAAACACGTACGTTATCAGTGAGTGTATGCAGCAATGTACCTGATTATTCAGAACCAAAATGCTTTGTAAGGAAGGAAACGCACAAACATTGATTGACAGGATGATGATGTATATAGAGGAGATATCAAACGCCGCCTATCTACTGATGCTTGCTCAATACGAAGCTACCCTAGCCCAGTTACAAGAGAAAATCGATGAAGCGGAGAACACCCATTGCAGAAATTACAGAGCAAATTCGACAACTATTTACATGTATTACCGTTAGTCGGATTCAACTCATCGAATTATGACCTCAACGTTGTGAAAATACCGTTGACAACTTACCTGCAAGAACATTCATCAATCAAGTATACCATCAAACGAAATAACTCATTCATGTGCATTGAAACGGACCATGTACGGTTTTTGGATATCACCAACTTTATTGCACCTGGATATACATACGACAAATACCTACGAGCCTTTCAATGCGAACAGAAAAAGGGATATTTCCCGTATGAATGGGTGACACTCTCGTTTGAACAACACAGAATTACCACCCCATGCAGCTTTTTACAGTGCGTTAAAACATGAAAACATTACAGCAGACCAATACGCTGAATGTCAAGAAGGTGGGAAGTAGGTCATATGCAGACTTTTAAAGACTTTTTGATATATTACAACAATTTAGATGTCAAACCTTTTCTGGAAGCCATAGAGAAACAGAGTTGTTTTTACAGTGAGAGAGGTATAGATATATTGAAGGATAGAATATCAGTCCCCGGATTAACCATGCGATATTTATTTCAAGACTTGGAAGATTATTTTATCTTACCAGACGAACAAAACAGCGACATCTATTGGTTGATAAAAAATGGAATAGTGGGCGGACCCTCAATCATCTTTCATCGTTACCACGAAAAAGGAAAAACTTACATCAGACGTGAACAGAACAAAATGAAGGAAAGTTGTGTGAAGGAATCGTGGGTTACGATTCCAATGCGCTGTATCTGTGGGCCTTGTCTCAACCCATGCCAGCCAACTTTCCGACCCGACGTCACGCGCCTGAGTTTAAAGCAATTCAGACCCGAAAAGGCGGAATAGCGGACGAATGGTTGGCTTGGATAGCACACAGCTCACAAAATCAAATACAACACCGTCTAAACAGAGGGGAAAAAAGAATAGGTGCCTGGCGATTACCCGTAGACGGTTGGTGCAAAGAAACGCAAACAGTATATCAGTTTCACGGATGTGTATGGCATGGTTGTCCGTGTCTGAAATTGACCCATAGCCCCATCAGTGGAAAACTAATGAGTGATTTATGTGCCGAAACAGAAAGAAACACCCAGTATTTGAGAGGATTAGGATATAATGTCGTAGCTGAGTGGGAATGTGAATGGACGAAAAAACGGAAAACAGACCCTCACATCAAAGCGTTCACGTACAGTCGACCTCAACCACCACGAGCCCCTTTGACGGAAAAACAGCTCATAGCCAATATACGTGACGGAACCTTTTTTGGAATGGCTGAAGTAGATATACACGTACCAGAAAATCTTAAAGACTATTTTAGTGCAATGACCCCTATATTAAAAAACATTGAACTGACCCGAGATGAAATCGGACCCTTTATGCGAGACTATGCTGAACAACGGGACATTATGAAAGTGAGTACACAAGGTGACAAGGGGCGTGGGGATCATAAGGAATTTTGTTGCAATCATTATGATGTCATAACGATTTTTATTATTTATTTTCATATAGACGGAATGGCGGACGTTGATAGGGAGCTACAAAGGTGTGAAAATATTGCTTGCTAGCCCACTACTGAAATGGTACTTGGAACATGGTCTGGTGATCACAAAAATAAACCAAACACTGGAGTACGAACCCACAGCCTGTTTCAAACGATTTGCCGAGACCGTATCAGGTATGTACGAATACACGAATGGAGTTATATGTTATACTCTTTCAAGCGTTGTATTTTATTTTTGATAATGTTCTTGTTTGTGTGTAGACGTGGGGGTGATGTCAACCCGAGTCAGACCGTTATAGCCGAAACTTTTAAGCTACTTGGAAATTCGGCCTATGCTAAACATACCAAAATGTATTATTGTAAAATATATTTATTTAATTGTTATTTTCAAATTTATTTCAAATTTATGATTTGAAAAATATATATAAAATACCCGTCAAGTGCTGTTGATTTATACTAATTTGTCTATGTTTGTAGGTAAATGAGTCACGGATAAAACTAAACACCGTGATGTCAGATACACCGACTACCGAGAGGGTCAGAAATTGATCAACGACAAAAGATTCAGAGCCTTGAACGAATTAACCCCCAACCTGTTTGAAATCGACATGGCCAAAACCATCATTAATCTCAACTTACCCCAACAAATAGGCTATTTTGTTTATCATTACGCCAAATTAAGAATGCTTGAATTTTACTATGATTTTATTGACAAGTATGTTACGAGATCTGATTTTGCCTATGTACAGATAGACACTGATAGTAGTTATATCGCCCTTAGTAGTAGTCATCTAACAGATGTCATCAAACCCAACATGAAAGAACAATTTTGCTGAGATTACCCTCAGTGGTTGCCAGCTGTAGCTTGTGATGATCACACCAACGACTTTATACAGTGTAAAACGAACGGAACCCCGTGGGTACCTCAACCGTGCTGGGTTATTTAAAGAGGAGTGGAGTGGAGATGGTTTTATCGGACTGTGCAGTAAAACCTATTACTGTTATGGAACTACGGATAAAGCCTCGTGTAAAGGACTCAATAAGCGTCAAAACGACCTGAACAAGGAGAAATATATGAATGTGCTGAGAGAACAAAAATCGGTTCGCGATGTGAACCGTGGCTTTTGAATTAACAATAACACAATTTATTCGTATACGCAAATTAGAGATGGATTAAGTTATTTTTACCCCAAGATAATTGTTTGTGCAGATGGTGTAAGCACTAAACCGTTAGATGTGTGATACCTTAATATGCTATTTAAGAAATTGATATGTGTTATTATGCTATAAATTGAAGTTAAGTTATTATGTAATTGATGGATGTGCGCTCTGTAAGAAATTGATGTTTAAATGCTGTGTGAGAAACTAAGAATAAAAACATCGTATATTTTCAACACGCGTTGTTTATTTGCCTTGAATTAAACACCAGCTTATCGTTGGTTGAATAATCGTCGGTAAATACATCCAGCAATTGATTCAAACTTATTCCACGACATCGTCTCTTTAAATAATACAAACAATAAAGTCCAGAAGTATTGGAATTGAAGTCTTGTAATGGCTTAGAATTATAAGTCCAGCTCTCACAATGTTTGTTCATGTACTTCACAAATACGTTATGAATAGGAGGTAGTCCATAAGAATCAAAATATTCGCCTCTTTCATTATGATCAATGAAAATAGCGACCCAGTGCTTGCCTTTTTTGGAAGCAGGATCGGTGTTACAAACGAAGCTGCTGGGGTAGTTGACATGGCGGGGTAATTTATTCCACGCAAACACTCCACGCACAGTAGCTCGAGTGAAAGTGTCTTTTTGTAAGAGCTCGTGTAATTGCCTGGTATCCATTGTTAGGCAGCGTAATCAAACAGAACGTTACGGTTTCGGTCAATTTGAATCATATTTTCAAATTTGGCATACACAATGACATTAATGGTACGTTCTAGGGCCGTACCAAAACGCATTTCCAAGCGCACGTTTCCTTGTTTCAACAAATTAAAATGAGTGCTGCTATCAGCCAGGTCGGGGGTCAGATCAAAAGCGAATAGTGTGTAGCCATTGGGATAATCGCTCCAACTTATGGCGTTGCCTTCATCTTGGTAGAGTTGTCCAGTGCTAATGAATAAATTAGCATAACTGCGGGTGTATATATGATGATTGAAGTCGGGCTGTAATGGTTTTGCGAGCACTTGTTGCCCGTCAACGTACAGAGCTAAAAATGTGAGGTCGTTATGCTTAAAGTTGAAGGGATTCTGAGTGTAATCACCGTTGAACGCCCTATTATCAACACTTCCGACTACAATTCGTTTGGGTAACTGTCCCAAAAATAAATTTTCTTGATTGATCGTCATAGCTCCTTGAGATGCAGAAAACACTTTGGTTTCTATGCGTCTTATGGGGTATTTAGCTGGGCTTCGTTCTAAAGCCTTTATGTGGGCTAGTTGCACGGTGGGGTTCAACTTTATTTTGCGTACGAAGAAGGTAACGGATTGCAGGACGATTTTAGGGGCAAATCCATCTGCAGGATTGGCCATAATGGCAAAGCTGTCACCGCTGCGTACTAATCGCAACTTCAAATCCACACCGTTTAATGAATAGCGTTCTTGACTAAATAAATCTAAATGTAATTTGCCCATCATATCCACAATGCGACTCTCTTGAGCTCGTTCCTTTCTAGCTATCATCCCCTGGTTGTGAGTACCACCCACAGCGTCCATGTGTTTTTGGGTGTCTTTGTACCATAAACTAGCTGTTAACTGAGAGTTTTTGGCTTCCGAACCATAGCTCGACTTGAGAAAAAAGTGAGTGTAACCATAGGTTAACGGGTGCTACAGCACTGTCAGCCTCCAAAACCTCCCCATCCTTTTTCACCACTTTGGCATTCACTTGTAAATACGTGTCGTTCAGATCGATATAATCATCACCCGAACCGCTGATGTAGAATTCGACTGGACCCGAACCTAAAGCAGCTACCGGATGGAATTCGATCCATGATCCATGCTCGACACTGCTTTGAGTTGGGGGAATTGAAAATAGGTCTAATTCACTTTTGACGCAGGGACAAGATTGGGGGTGTACCAGTGCCGTGATCTAACCGAAAATATCCTTTGACAACCTCCGAGTTGTTCCACTGCGACGGCGTGAACTACTGCTCCAACCTCGTGCGAGTCGTTTTATAGAGACGGGTGGTTGGCGACGCGGTTGTTTGGGTTGAACTATTTGATCGAACACTTCCTCTCCGGTTTGTAACAATCGTTTCTTAGCCGATTTTTTCAGAGACTTCCCTCCCAACAAATCTCCAACCACCCTCACTCCTGTTTTCAAGGCGTGTTTTTTAACGACAGGTAAAACTTTTCAAACCAGCGGTAACGCCATTTTAGCCAGACCCCCAAGAACACTTCCAAGCCCATGTCCGCGTTGACTTCTGGCACCGGAAAACACAGGGAGTCCACCACCCGCTTGGTTCAGGTAATACGGGGTGTAAATATCAGCCATGGTTTTCAAAATATAGCTTTCTTGGTTTTACGGAAATGTAACGTCACTGTCACTTTACCAGATTCGAATGGGATGGGTCGACCCGTGTCATCTCTTATATCAATTTCTATAGTAGAAAAAGTCTTGGTGGCTATCGGGTAATAAAATATCTTTTTATATGTGGGGTTGATCAACTGCCCGCGACGATCGTGATCGATTGGAATAATACGCAGAAGGGGAACCACGGTGTCTCCTACCACCTGAGCTTCGATGAGATTGCAATAGACATAAAGTCCGTACAAACCTCGATCAGGGTCAACAATGTGCTGACCGACTTGAATATTCTCATAAATCCCCATTTCAAAACCGAGTCTTTGACGCAACCCCTCGTCCATGTAAACTACAACTGACTCATTGTCTAGGGTCATAGTTGCTGATTGTAGGTGAGACGCACTCGCTCCTCATTTTGCTCCTTTAACTTGGCTGCAAAGGCTTCTATGAACGATCCGGTCGTATAAAAACCAGGGGAAATGTGAAAATATTTGGGACGGGCCTCTGCAAATTCACTCACAATGTCATATCGCTCGCTACAACAGACATCCGGGGGGAGATTGAGCGCACCAGCCACGCGATCCATGACGACAAACCCCTCGTCCTCAGTAACATTGTACCACTTGTAAGGGTACTGAATTTCCGCTAATCCCACTTCCCAAGCTCTTTCCAACTGTACAGTTTTGGGGAGTCGAGAAAAGTAACGTGTCAACGTGTTGTTGGGGTGATAATTCATTGAACTGTTGGAAGGCAGTGTCAGAAAGAAACTCATGATGTCGCTTTATGTTTCAAAGTGGGGTTGGGAAGAATGTACCCTAAGCTACTGCTTAACAGAGCAGTCCACAAATTACTATCTCCTTTACCCGCCGATAGATTGTAGATGCTGACGATGATGACGGTATATAAAATAAGGATTGGTGAGAAAAACACGATTTCGGCTTTCGGAATATCCCGACCAAATATGGTCCACACCCGATCACTTCTCTGATCTTCCATCCTAATGAATAGGCGAGTGAGGCGTTCGTCAGTTTTTTGCATCAAATCATCGATGATCAACAAGGTTCTTTGCTGGGGGTCTGTCTCAAAATTCAACCACTCTGCAAATTCCACGTGAGGTAGTTGAGTGTACATTGCTTGCCACTCTCCGAAACACCACACGATTCGGTCGGGTGGTGGCTCAATGTGACTACCTTTGATTAACTCACTCACAAAGTAAGTTTTTCCACAGCCGCTCGGACCAGCCATCACGCAACTAAAGGGGTGTTTTAAGGCTTGATCCATTCTCATACTAAGTTATCATTCACAGTTCACTGCTCTTTTTATAGATAGGATAGTTAGATAGTGTCGTGATAAGTAGAACTCAAAAAGAAATTCAACTCGAGTACATTATTACCATTTTATTCAATCACCGATCATATATATTCATGCGTCTAATAATTTTATTATATTTACAGTCATACGGTTCCCCCATTAAGACTTTAGACCAGTGTTCGGCGGTCACACAAAAACCTAACATATTACGCCGATATTCTCTAGAGAGCCAAAGGCATAGTTCAGTCATATTGTGTTGCTCACACAACAAGCGCCATAATAAAGTGACGTGATTTTCATCCACCTTATCCAAGGCTCTTCCAACGCAATGTGAATACATTTTTTGTTGGTTCCCGGCTTGACATACCCCGTTCCACATTCTTCGCATGGTTCTTGAGCTATGTCAGATAGCATCGGTTTCATCAAACCACTGTAAAGGCTGATTATCATATCCCACCCATCGTTCGACGTTCCTAGGTCATCCATCTTTTGTCTGCGGGCTGTTAGTTCTTCGTAAGCTTTTATGAGCTGCCACCAATTGAAACTATCAAAGTGCATGGTCACGCTTTCATGGGTAATTTCAATATAGGGGACTGGGGCTTTCACTCGACCAATCGCATTGTCAAACACTGTGACCTCCATATCGACGTCTGATTGGCCAGCTTCCACGTCAATCAATGATACGGTGAGCGATGTAAGAGCCGTCCCGCTTCTGAGAAAGGCATTTGAGGGTAATTTTATTTTATGTCCGCTCCATCAATGGCGAATGTGTAAATCATTGATCAAATCATCTGGGTTACTAAACCACTGTGTGATTTGAAAGCGACCACTACGGCGACTGGCATACAACGGTCCATCAATGTAATCATACTCCTCGCTGTTCTCCTCACCCATCCTGAATGAAACAAAAATCGGTCCGTGTTTGCTTATTTATCCCCTGATGGAGCTAATGTCAGCGCTTTTTTCATGATCACGTGATGAATTAATTTCAGATCCGGTAAATCACACGCACACCAGGTTGTGGGGTTCTTCGAGCGTGGAAGTTAAGCTTTCCGATTACGTCACAACTTTCCTCTGCTTTGTTGTGCCTGTTGTTTTCCTTAAGTTTCGATTGTATATGTAGAGCTTATAATTCAATGATATTTCAAGTGTTGGGTCAAAAGCGTCTTCGTTACAAACCCACATTGACACAGAGGACAACGCCGTAACCTCAGGGTTCTGTGTTTACCCTGAGCAGGTGTCTTGGGTCTATATGGTTGTTGGGTCTCAGCAACTCTCTGACATTCGTCACATTCTACACAAGTATCCATGTCGTCGCTTTAAAGATTCAAACTCTACTGCCAGTAAACTTGTTGTTAACCGATATTTATAATTAGATATTTATAATTACTTTAATCCATCTCATCTTCGGATACGAACACAGTTAACTGACGATCCATTAAACACTCTCTAGCTTCGATCCCTTTACTAAGCGCCGTATCAAAATCGTAACCTTGCGCCATCAAACGCTGTTGATTTATACTAATTTGTCTATAGATCTTATTGTCTCTCAGTTCTCGAGTTAGTTGTGCATGCATCTGTAACTTGTCTTTTAAAACAGACCACCTGCTATATGCATCCATCATGTTGATGTCACTCTCAGACTATCTTAGCCATAAATGACCACCCAGCAAATTTTAACTCTTTATAACATACATTCCAAATAAAAAACAGTCCTGTATTTTCACTCATTTATTACACAATCTGTTAATTATACGTATTTCAATATCTGATTTCACCGACTCCAACCAATATTTCCTATAGTCCACTCACAACCATTTGCTACGTTCAAACCACGAGGGACAGGGGTCGATTAAAGCTATACTTAATTCCCATAAACTTGATACATATTGTTCGTCAACACGTTCGAGAGCATCCGCCATACACATCCGAACTTGTTCTTCAGGTTCTGCCATCAAACAAAGATTATGCTGTCTCTGACTCGGGTGGTCGATCTGACATCCGTGGCATTTTTCTGGTATAAGAGTTTCTATTAAATCGACAAGTGTGTCTGTGTACACCACCGTGAGATATTCCTCCATTAATTTTCCTCTCGCCACATGGGTGCCGTAGAGCTGTTTTAACTCCTCCCAGGCTTCTACAAACATATACCACGAGTAACCGTCCATTCGCATTGTCACGTGACTCTTCTTTATCAGCACCATAGGGACTGGATTTCGTACACTCATCGTCACGTCTGCACCAATAGAGACTTCGACACGACTCTCCTCTCCCGCTTCTATCTCTTAAAGTTTCTGTGACAGCAGCTATTTCGTAACCACAGTCCAATACACAGTTCATCCCCAACTCTATGTGGCATTTCATGAAATTATTTTTCAAAAACACTACATCTTTATTCCAAACCACTATCGAATACTGTGCAAAGTATCGTGTGTATAGAGGTTTCACTTGCTCAAATTCAATCTGTTCCACGGCTTTTAACAAGTCGGCGTCGCTCATCTGTCTACTGCGTTTGCTCACATCATTGAAAGCTTCTAGCTGGCGTTTCCCAGCCATGGTTATAACTGAACTCAAATCAGCCTAGCCTGTTTATATACACCCTCATCACTTCACTTAGCTTAGCTCAGCAAACCATGACGACATATCCGAAGACATAGTGAAATCACTTTCCAAAAATAGAATGACCTCATCCCAAATAGCGCGCCTCCATGAGGTCGAAGGTCACCAAAACAATAAACAACTCAGGACATAGCCCCCAAATGAACTCACTCGAATACCGTACATCGCGTGAGCCTGCTAAGGTCACCAAAAGGTGAAAGAAATATCCGGAAGCGATCGTCAGCGAAAAATATATTACGCAATCCACTTCGTCTATCGTTCGACGTCAAAAAAGGGGTATGAAGAGGTACATCTTTATACTACTAGAGTGTTTGTAGTACCTGTTTTTTATATCGTACAACAAAGGATGCTATGGTAGAAACAGGTGTAATATGTAACCCTCCCTTGGTACATATGCAGAATTTAACTTCGGAGAGCCGCTGGTTCGGTTTTCAAGGTCAGCCAACATTATCTTAGTCTAGGTGCAATATGCCTCGATAGACACATTAGTAGATGAGCGTCACGTGACAACTCGTAGGCAGACACAATACTGAAATTGGTTGCAATCTAGTTGAAGTTGATTGCGCCATTACCTGTATTGATGGGCCGCCTCTCACCATATCCCGTAAGCCTTCCCAAGAGGATCGTCTCTGCCATTTGGTGCAATAGCTTTAGACTGATCAATATAACAGAGCTAATTCCCGCTTATTGAATTTATATACGTACATCTGTACACAAGCATATCCCTATCAATTCATACATATTAGCTTACATGACCAGGAAAATCGTACACTGCCAAATCATCTACCTCTAATTGACACAGCACTACCCATCCTGTAAAACACGATATGGTGTAGCGTGATGCCCAAATTGGGACCTTGATTGAGTGCTGCAGCACAATACCTCGCTGTTGCCGGCGTAGAGCACAGAGCCTGTGACGATGTTTCTTCATTAGATCTGGTTGCAGTGATCGCCCGGGGAGCGGGTGGTATCAGTTGCAAGGCTATTGTTATGTCTCTTTTATCATTAAATATACATACAATAAAATCAAAAATTGGACAGCAAATTTATTCATCATATTTCCTACTGCCAAATACCTCCCGATTGGATAACTCTGCCGGGGAAACGTTATACTTTGTAAGAAACCACGTTTACAGCAGAACGGCATGGGTTTTTAAGCGGTAACTTCCTTGCATTATGATGACAGGCCGCTTCTTCTTCAGTTACAGTTTATACTGCCCCTTTTCTGTGCAATCACCGGTTAGAAGAGCGAGCAGGAGTTAACAATACGTAATGGATTGGTACTGGGACATTGACTTGATTCAAATCATGGTTCTTTCAATCATCAACGGACGTTTAACAAAAGACGTGGCAGATTATCGGCGATTGAGGAGGAGGATGTTTATATGAAGCGGTACCTTTGGAATGGAAGGATGAATATGGAGGCAAAATTTGCCTTCATAACACCATCTAGGGCATTGCTAAATTTTGGATTACCCATTTTGATTAACCAACACATTCTTGGTTTCAACCATATCGTCAGGAATACAAATGGCAACAAATGCTATGAAGATGATTTCCTTGTTGAGATGGAGTCAAATGAGTGGAATATGAATGTTGTTTGTCGCTAGGCTATGTTCAAACAAAAGACATACTTACGTAATACCAAAGCGGTCTTTTTGTTCCTAGATCTCTCCTCTCTCTTTCCATCTTTTGCTATCTATCTAATTATTCCTTCCATTGTTACTTTTCGTTATACAGATAATTATCATCTCTCATTTTAATCTGCCCAGGACATGTCAAAACAAAAAACCCTATATTCCCGTTTACTTCCACATCTATCTAACCATTTGCCCATGGTTTATGCGGTGTCGCCTAATAACTACAATGCCACGTGTATTGCATATCAAAAGGGGGTGGTACTATGGCTCGCTTTCCCTCCTGGTAGCTAATGACATTGGAACTCTGCAACATGCCCTCTAAGTGACGAAAGATTATCGCCGCTTACACTGGCTCCAATGGATCTGCCGTGGAATTACTTTCGAGATGTATGCCGAAGGAGGAATATGTGATGGACGCAACTAACCCTGTTTGACCCGGCTTCAGATGGCATTAGTCGACATAAGTTGTCGTTGCACGTTATCCCGGAGCATCTAGGATGGACAAGACTGCAGCAGTTACTGCTTGTCAAACGGTTTTGTATCGATCAGTCACTGTTTTGGAGATGGGTAATATAAAGAGACCTGCAATGGCTCAATGATGATAATCAATGGCCAGGTTGGCAGCTCGTTCTTTGGTGTTCGTTGCTATGCGCGGTTATCAACAAATGTCATCTGAGCCACTTAATATATGATCTGAATCGGACGAGTTTCGTTGTGAGCATAAGTATGTACGCCAGCCCAAGTCGCGTATATGCGGTGATGGTATTGCGCCGTGACACAAAAGATGATTCATCGTATGTAAGCAACTGTTATCATTGTTGTTTTTGTTGACGCAAGCAATATCCATAACAATATTAACACGGCTTACAAACGTCTGTAACATCCTGTTTTTGTTGACCCCCCCAATATCCTTAACGATATTAACCGGCTTACAAAAGTCTGTAACATTGTTGTTTGTCTTGATAATAATACTGACTAAATTCAATGGATTTCAAACGATTGTTACGATCGAAAAGTATGCAGTGAAATATGAATATACCTATTTGAAAACAATCAATAGTTAGGTTGCATCGGCTTATTGAATGAGAATGGCTTTTATTGCATCATAGGACCGATAGATAGGCCACTTGGTTCCTTAAGATAACCACAAAGCGTTTTATTCTTCCATGTGCCAAATAAAGCAACATTCTATACTTTCTCCAACAATCACCCATCCTTCACCAGAGAATTGTCCCTAAATAAATCGAGCTCGACAAGGACACATATGTTCATAAACACCTGTCTCAGTGTTCCTGAACTACCGCCATCAACATGTGTTATCAATAGCGACTTCAAACATCGCTAATCAAGATCAAGTCGGAGATCGAGATCAAGTCGGTCCTAGCTTCCAAATATCTTCCCTGGTCTCTTCAACTCTCATCTCTCTCTCTTATTTTCTCGTGTCCTCTCCTGGCTCCTCTAATCTCTCCATGTTACTCTAAAGGTTACCCTGTATATCCTCATTTTGTCTCATGTTACCCGGTATATCCTCACTTCTTTTCATGTTGCCCCAATGTCCTCATTTCTTCCCACGTTTCTTCAATGTCCTCATTTCTTTCCATGTTACCCCATATATCCTCATTTCTTCTTATGTTACTCCATATGTCCTCATTTCTTCAAATGTTACGCATTTCTTGTTTTTGTCTTTTCATTCCTCCCACTACTATTCACTTTTCTCATTTTACGATAAATGGCTCTTTTGCTATTCATGTATATATGTTTAACACAGATCCCTTCACTAGTAACCTGTGTGGTCATGCTAATCTGATAACGCCCACCTGTGTATAAATGTTCAAAGATTATATCACTGCTATATTGTGACACAACTGGAAGACGGCACCTGGTGTGTCCTTCTACCAAGGTTGGCACGATTCAATGAAGTCGATTTGGATACGTTAAGGCAAGGCGAATGTGCAGGTAAACTGCAGATAATTTATGCCTTTTGAATGATAAAACGAAAGGAGTCGTAACTGTGTTGAACGCACTGGTTGTTGTGTTGTTTAACTTATCGATTATGTTATGTAATAGCGGGACAAAGCAAGCACCATACATCAGCATTACATTATCGTTGTCGCTTAACTAATGTTACTCTATCCAAAAGCGGCAACCGCCATAAAATGTTGAATTAAAGGTAGTTGACACCCTTTTTTTTGTCAAAAATATTCCGCATATGACACATCGGTATTTTACTCCTAGGTTACAACCAGCGCCGTCTGAAAACCACCAAAGGCCCATGCTCTACGTTTCCGCTTCATTTAAAATAATCTTACTGGAAACAGAAACCAAGTTAGGTTTGAAGGGCTAGTTTTTCGCGTGCTTTTATCCATGTATTGCCAGTGAAATAAGCAAATACAGTGCACCACTAGATTCGGGAACTGTCATCGTCAATAGGCTGACGGGAGTGTCTGTCAGTGTTATGACCGGCGACTCCCAGTATCCTATAGTATAAGCTGACCCCAAATGTATCGGTTGTGCTGAACGCAAAGACATCAATTGTATCGATCAGCGGGGCACATTCTGCTCTGGACTCACACAGACGACAACAGCTCTTGTCCAAGTGACACATTCAACAATGATATTTTCTCATAACAAAGATTGACAAATCTATATTGCTGTTCACTAACGTTCCTGTACATCACTTCTCCATTTGTCTTTCAGAATCCGGTCCACTACTTTTCTCACTGCATCGATGCGGAAACTTATGTCTGTGTTACTAGAAGACCCTACAGAGCAACTGTTGATTGCGTTGCGAGGACGCATATAATCATAAAACATACGACTCAAGGTTACTATTCTCTTGCCCGTCAAAGCAAGTGCTTCCTGTTCAATACCCAGTGTCCGTAAAGGAGAAGCAACAAGGCGTCATAACATTTTATTGGTCTCTCCATTGTTGAGTTCTGCCCCACGACAAACATCCACACCTGGCCCCGTGTCGCCCAAGGGGGCAGCTAACGCTTGATAGTAACAGGCTATAAAAAGATCTGCAAACGACATAACATGAGGAATCAAGCATTCCCCCTGTGACCTGATCACATAGGTAAAACACTTGGTGTATATTATTCGAATTAATCCCACATTCATCAAATTTTCACTTAGATTTTGCGTTTCTTACAATCGCCCCATACTCAATTAGCGTATTGCTTTCTGCACTTGCGTTTATTTTGGGGTAGAAACCCTCAAATGTATTGTATTGGAATCAGTCATAGTAGATATGATTACCTTTGTTTCTACTTGACAGCACTTTGTGTGCTGACATACATTACGTTCAGTGTGTTGAAGAGACACATGCGATATATAGACTATAACAAGGTACGTATTTAACAAATGGCTATATATTTGGTGTTTAAGATTATTTTCTTTGCCCCAAGTAGCTTCATCTTTGTGAGTATAAAACTCACGAGAACCTGACCACAGTTCGGCAAACCATTATGTTATTATATTTGTATTGTTACTTGTTAAGTAAACCACAATGCCACAACAGTACTGTAACTACCGTGGTCATGGAATGAGTAAATAAAAAGCAGATATGTGACAAAGCATTGTGAAGTTCACTCACATATTGCATTGCAAGTACGTAGTATATTCTCCGTTCTTGGTCAAGATATCGAATGCTGATAAAGTGTGAACTGATATATGCCGATCACACACAAGTGACAATGCATCACTAGGTTTGAAACTACGTCCATACCGTCAGCCCCATCAACGCGTCTGGCATATCTTAGTATGAGCCCCATAACAGCGTCGAATAGATGGCCTGCCAGTCTCTCGTTGTGCCTAATGCCAAACAAATGTATTATGTATGCCGTATAGCGTTGAATTGGGAGTCTTGCTTCGATTCCATCCCAATATACCCCACACGATAAAGCTTTAATCTAGAATATGTAGAAGCAATGAAAATCGTTTTATTGCACAGTCACCATTCGATGATTATGTTTAGTCACATGATAATGACTGGATTGGTAAATTTGCCTAAGTGTGGATAATAAACGCCAAACGAATTAGAGGTTTGGCCATAATTGGTTACATATGTTCGCACATTGAATTATACCCCTCATAATCACCTAGAATTTTCGCGATGTGTCAAGTTCTCAGATGACAATGTCATTCAGTACATCGCCTGCACCTTCTCATTGTACATGCGGTTCCCGTAACATGCACAAAGAAACTATTGATCTAACCACATTCCGCTCCAGTAGAGTTTCCAGGCTGTGTCTGCTTAGAATCATTATGTGCATAGAAATAGCGATGAATCGTGACTGGTGTTTAGTGATCCTCAAGGGAAAGGGTTCTATTGGATTATCAAGACTTCCAACAGGCCTATGCTTAAACAGCATGATAATATGCAACAATATATTGTCACTTATTGTCCTGTTCGCAAATATTAATGTATATTCGTGCAATTGTTCATAAATACAATAGAGCCAATCATTAATGGTCATTTGTAATTTGCGTGCTTTATGAATTTTGTGATGAATGACCTGTGATCATCAATTTAACGTTCACTTCAGAAAATATTAATTTGCAACAATTGATAAACTTTTTGTAAAATTTTTCAGAGCTAATATGTGTAGATGCGCGGAAGTACCATGTTTAAGTTGCTTCTTACACAGAAATCACCTTACAATTAATTTAACGTAGTTCATTATTATAGAGAAAAATATTCCACGGATTGCAACTAGCATTTCATTGGCTCAAATCGGCTGAGATTATTCCTGATTCCAACCATCGCGGAATACTATGAGAAACAGTGTAACTGAAACTAACAATCATGTGACCGAATTCGCAGCACTGATTCAAATATCACAGAACGGATGATAGTTGGATATCTGATGCTCGGGAGGTGCCGTAGTTTGTGAATGTTTTCCCTCTTGTATAACCCGACCCTCAATTCTTTCTCTTTTAAACACGCCATCTTGACACAAGAGTGACTCACACTCATCCTTCTTGCAGAAACGCAATCGGTGCTTCACAATCTCCTGAGGATATTTGGTTTTCGCGGTGATCAATCACTCTTAATGGACCTATAATGCAGGCTACAATCATGTAACACGATAACTTCACAAATGGGAGTTGTTCCCACTAGAATCAAGAGCAGATATATCTATTTTCGACAGGGTACATACCCTGAGTCACACAGCCAACACTAGTTCCATGAAAGCCGAGCCATAACAGCGACAGTTTGTCGATATCACAGTGTGGCAATGCTGTATAAGGCACAAAAGGATAACAAAACTTTTTTATCACGTGCTCTGCACTGACAATGCGTCCAAAACACGGAGAAGCCACTTAGAACCCAGGGATGGAGGGTCTGTCACGTGTTTGTGTTGATTAATGTAAACAAATGCATTATTCATGTATTAAAGCCTTGAATTTGCTTATACGCCCACAGCATCAGTAATTAGGTGCTTTTACCACTTTGCGTGTAGGTCATATATTCATATCACAGATCCTTCTTTGGATTTGTATTCTACAGACAGAGCTTATCTTATTAATGACGTTTGGGATTAAACGATTCAAGCCAATAATAAATGATCCATGAATCTTAAAATGAGGATTCTTTATTCATTGTCTTTGTGTATTCCGAGCGGGAGTGTTGGAATGAAGTGGTTGGCATGGTTTAACTAAGAGGCATGCCGCCCACACAGCCATAGAAGCAGGAAACGACGCGGACAATTACCCTTTAATCTTCCCTCGTAAGTAATCAATCTATGTCTACTGTGTAAATCATTTATTACACCGACAACACACAAATTGTTCGATAGCCAGGATTCTCGGAAATCAATTGTAGTGTACTGTTTACATTCGACGTTATTGTTGTTCCTTATGCACCCAAGTACATTCACGTTAAGTCAGTTTGTTTAATAGCTACACAGTAGACATGCGTTAAGAAAACGCGGATACCTTACAAAAACCATATTGTTGCGGCATACAGCTGATCGCCTACCGAATGCCAAAGGGTACATACAAAAATATCACATTTCCACTTGGATAGGTGCACGCATTAACAGCTCATGATTATGAAATACTTGTAGGAGTTGACAGATCCTCAGAGCTAATATAGGCTCAGATGAATCGTTCGGGAATCACTCGCATGCATTCTTGCACATACATATATATGTGTTAGCTCTCTGTGATTACGTATTTCCATGTACTACAAACGCCATCGTCGTAGCCAGCAGGTCAACAGCATTTCGCAAAACATTACTCCAGAGCATTTTATCGTCAATTGTTTGTAAGTTGAGGGGCTAATTTACATTATGTTCAAGAATTGCCTCTGTGAGATTCGTACATGACAATAGATATAGATCAATAATGTAACTTTTGCCAAATCTTTTAATTTTACAATTGTCTTCTTCACAGTGCATGAATCTGTAAATCAGCATTGGCAAAGAAAGTTCACTAGGGTTTGGCCGTAGGTTGAATATTGAAAGCATTATGGGATATCAAGTTCCTCTTGCTAAAAAACAAAAGTCAGTGGAACGAACATGCCGATGTGAGCACACTGTTTTCCATAGAAGTTCTTCAATATCGGCAGTTGATTGATTATCATGAATGTATTAATACCAGGAATTTAAAAAAATAAAATAGTGATTGATCTATCAGTTGGCTGATGGTACCAGATCCCGATATAATCCAATTGCCATTGAGAGGGCGTATAAAACATGATATGATGTTGGATATCTAGATCCTGTCCAAAAACAGACATCAACTTAACAATTACAGCAAGCTACGAAGCCTATTAACGTGAACTGCCTCTAAGAATTCCTCGTTTGCTATCTGCTGGGTCATTACTGATGATGGATTCCTATATCGTTTCATCGATTTATTCCGTTATCAGAATGTCATAGACCAAAGTGCAACGCAACCAAAAGATTCGATCAAGTGACCCTGCTGAAGAACTAATCAAATTGAACGGCATCATTTAATGTTTCAGTACAATAGCCAGTTAAGTAGATGGCTGGCCTAAACTGGTATTTCGTGTTTGCACTTTGTTGAGTGGTACTGCGTCTTGATTAGCTAGATTGTCGGGCCAGACAAAATTCGATTAATTGTCTTATTATCCTCGATTATCTTCGGCTAGATATTCTAGACACTCATGGCTAACCGGAAGGGCTGATTGATCTTTCATTTTTGACATACATAGCTGCTCTTTCAAACATGAAAGGTGTGTATTTATCGTTTCCATCAATTAGAGGTGCAAGCATAGCTGTTTTAGATTAGGCAGACAGATAGACAGGCAGACAGATATAGCCAACTCATAGATTAGTAATCATTCCTCGGTCAAGGTTTATACAGTCCGAAACTATATGTGCTTTGAAGCTTTTTGAGAGTGACGGATTGAAAATTGTGATTCAGTGCAATGTTTACAGGATAATCGGTTGGGAAAGCGATGTGTTATCAATGAGATCTCTCAGTAGGAATTCGTCATCTTCAAAATGATCTGTCTCCTATTGAGACGCCTACCATACAACACAACAAAGTAGAAGTTATAGGCAATGGTTAAATAGCATGCCAAAGAATGATCTGAATGCATGTTTCCTTCGTTGGAACATATAGCTGGCGAGAGCTCAATGGATATGTAAAATGTGTGTGTCTAGGCCGCCCTATTATTTAATCGAATGAAAATAGCCTAAGGGACAACATGTAAAAAATATCAATAGTCAAAACAACAACATGCAAGGAACATAAATAATCAGAAGAACAACATGTAAAGAACATCAAAACAGAACAACAACGTGCAAGGAACATCAATAATCAGAAGAACAACATGTAAAGAACATCAAAACAGAACAACAACGTGTAAGGAACATCAATAATCAGAACGACAACATGTAAAGAGCAGTATGAAGTAATACAATGTGTCACACAATGTAGCTATGTAGAAAAGAGTAATTATCAGTGTCTATTGGAATAACGGTTTTTCAGCATGCCGACTAGTCATAATTTGTGGCGGCACTGATGTCTCCTGAATACGCGATGATAGTGCTAAAAGCCAAAATTCCCAATACAAAATCAAACCGTTTTGGGGCTATACGAATGGTATAAAATTATAAAACACCATAACTTTCTCACAGACTGACAAGATTTACATCAATATGCGGGTGCCTACCATGGCATGCGGTCTGTCATACAATGGGGCACTGAACATTCCAGTGCACAACATTTGGCTGAATACGATGACGTACATTCTCAAATATGTCATTCCCCACTGCCAAAGCATGTCAAGGATATTTAGAAGACCGGTGTTATTCTGAGCACCTATATGCGCAAAATTCGCTAGTGACATATTCCTTTCGAAATTGTTACATGCTCAAATATTTGCACTCATCATTGCCGGAATGCGCCATGCTCGTGAAGTATAAAGGATGCATCAGTCTACCGCCTAGCTCTTCAATTCAATCGGTGGGAATGCAGAAGTGATGCCTTTTCAACTTGCCGGTGTCAGCTGGTACTGCAACATTAAATCAGTAGCGTGTTTTATGACATCCCTCATAGAAACCAGCATAATACATGCCTATCATGGCGGCGGCAAGTTAGCGCTTCACCCGCTTCTCCTCCTGCCTAATTACACTGTCCATTCCACGCTGTATTCCATCACTGCATAAAGAACAACATTACCTGAATCACTAGCCGTACGCGGCCAATTGTGACCCAGCAGTATGCAGATGCAGATAAGGAAATTGTGTAACATAAGGTTAAATTGTCCCCACAACAACTGACGGTAGATAAATATTAAATGGGCAGCGGGTGCTCCCGCCGCCGCCAGCATGTATGTCACCCTGCACAGTCGCTTGAACACCCGAGGCCCCTGTTTTGAGTTCAACGCGATTCCAAAGGCCAGAGTGAATGCCCCAGATACGACAACCTCCAGCAATAGCCACGCTACAGAAACATTATTATGAATAATGTTTATTTGTAACTTGAATGTAGAAAGAAGCAATTCAATATGAATGTGAATCATACATGTGGCTATAAAGCCATCTCAGCTCACACCATCCATTCATCAGCCTCGTAAGTCATAATTAATCGGGTCTACGAGGCATAGATGCTGTCAACTACAGTAGTTGTATTGCGATGGTATAGTTAAGGCTTCTTATGAAACCTTTCATGCCGACTAATTGTATCAAGTGATATGAACACTCTTGTGTCTGTTATGGATATTCCGTGTGTACTGGCTGACATGAAAGTCCTTACAAATACAATGAGGCTTACTTGGGTAGGGCTGCTCGTGGAATCGGTGACCTTCAATATACAGCCACATGACATCAAGGTCACCCTTAATTGAAGTGAAACAGTAAACACATTTCTCATGGTGCATCTTTTCATGGCTTTACTTATCTCCCAACACCCCTATGCTTTCATATCACGTATCTAAACGCACCCTTGACACTAACATTCATCTCCCAAGACCCATTTGATACGACAAGCGCACGACCATTTGAGGTGAAGTCATTCATCATAGCAACCCTCACAGCCACTTGTGATACACAGCGGTCTCTGCAATCTCAGCCAACTGTGTAACGCTAACAAGGGGATATTATCCCGACCAACTGTATTACCCTCAACCACTGGTGTTTCCCCAAACCACCTGTGTAACCCCAGCCGTCTCCTGTATCACACGAAGCCGCCATTAACACCCTAGCCACATGTGTTACCTTAGCTATCTGTGTCAAGTTGGTCCCAACCAGCTTGGCACCCTTCATTAGTCTCTTTCCGCATCAATACAGACCTCATCCAGTTACCACTTCAGCACAACATATCTCCCTCCGTCTATCTAATATTGTCAGGGCACCCCACCTCGCCCTCTTTCTGCACTATGATTCCTTTCCAGGAATTGATGATGCGTTTTGAAGACGGCTCATAACGTTCCTTATGTTCCTTATCAATCACCCTGTAAACATAAATGCGCTTATATCTCAAGCCGCCCAGGCAAGTGTTTTGTGTGATAGCGCGGAACAATGCAAATTTACAGGTTTCAGTAGGGAATAGAATGAAATCAGTTTAACAAATAAGAGTAAGTGACTTCGTATTGATGTACATTTATCAATGTCATAATCTCCTTGCAATAGTATTTGTGTCCCTCGCTTAATCATGCATCAAAATGCAAAGTGTCCAGCTTTTTGTATGAGATTACAACGATAATGCTACTTATGCATTCTACTTTTCTGGTTGGAACTCGAGAGACTATCCTGTATCTTAATAACTTAATTGATTGCAATGGTATGAATCACATATGGTAATCTATGGAACTAGTTTGTCTAGGACCTGCAGCAACATCAATCGGTACAATTGGTGTATATTAGTTTCATACCTTACAATGCTTGTCTCTCAATTAATCAAAACCAGGCGAGAGGTCTGACCCTTTCTAAGATCTACTACGGCATGTAGCTTCGTCTCAAACAAATCACACATTGTTTATATGTTTTCCTATTTGTACATTTCATAAATAATTCAGGAAGTTTGAATAACATCAACATATCGGCTGAAATCAATAAGCGATATATATAAAGCAGCACCATTTTCAAGAGTCGTATTTCACGTATACGAGAAGTGTTGTGGCAGTTGATAAATGTCGCTTTATTGATTGGTTGGTGGACGTTTCCTAATGAAACGAGACATTATGACGCATATATATGTAAATGTTCCCATAAGAAGATCACTTTCCTCTGCCTGGCCTGTGTGGTTTGAGAGATATTTTGATGTTCACTACAATAGAACAACTGGGTGAAGTTAATCTCTTAACAAAAACCTGTGCCTTCACTCGGACACAAAATAATTCCTTAAGACTTGCTAACGTAGCCTTTATTCGTAAGTAAACGTTTTACTCTGGTTTCCCCATGAACTACTTTTACGGTTGAATGGTGCATTCTCATTCACTGAATGTAAGGATGTTTGGTTCAGGAACGTACCATGAATCGCAACGTCATCTAGCGTGAATGCATACTGTCGGATGGACTGTTCCACTGAATGAACAATGGATATGGTCAAATCTTCACTAACACTCACATGTCCGGACTTAACGATATGAAATTGATGAGATTACCCGAAAAACAGGAACTGGGTCTGTACAATAATAACGGATGACGTAATTCGGTTGTTACAGGATGATAGCACTTTCAGTAGCACACAACTGCGCTACACAAAGAAAATTGCGTTGTCGGCTGGAATCTATTGTCGCCCTCTATATTGCATTGGTTTGCCCTGGATGTTTATTTGGATACCGTAGATATATTATAACGGAAACTCTTTCCACTGGTGGATATAGATTCTTGTTGTTAATCAAATCTAACCTGACACCAGTAGCTTTAAGGAGATCATCGACATCGTAGCACTTGAAAGCAGCTGGAAGATGTCATCTATGGCA
This sequence comes from Urechis unicinctus, assembly GCA_034190875.2. Classification (NCBI taxonomy): domain Eukaryota; kingdom Metazoa; phylum Annelida; class Polychaeta; order Xenopneusta; family Urechidae; genus Urechis; species Urechis unicinctus. The sequence goes on from CM067344.1 coordinate 12,222,092, forward strand.
TAGTAGTCTGTAAAGGCTAGCAGCTTCGCGATAAGCAAGACTTTTGACACACGGAAAACTGGGTTGAATGGGGGATTCTTTTTAGTTGTTGGCTAGAGACAATAGTTACTTCTTTAAATTAAAATCTTGAATGCCGCACTTTCTCCATAAGGTCTCATTGAGTTCTGTTTTTCCACTTATCGTGACAACTTGTCATAAAAGGCAATGTATCCGTTTTCGGAAATGGTCGAGTCACAACCGTTTTGCTACATACCTGAAGTTACTAGCACTTAATTCTTTTGTAAATAAGCCTTTTATCGATTATCTTCAATTAAGTGCTGATCTTGAGACGATTCCAAAGCAGGTTAGTATGTAAAGAATATATTGAAGCAGTTATGTGAATACACTCAGATGTTGGAAACGGAGCAAGTGTTTATACGAGCTACTCATATCTTTAAGATAATCATATTGAGCCAAACAGTTATTTATGGTTGCCTGGTTCATAAATACTTTTATGGTAATAGTTACAGCATGCAATGAGCTTATCGATATGTTATATACTTGTCATAATATTTGGGACATTCTTCTCAGATAATCAGGTCATTAAGCACAACCCTAAATACCGTTCTAAACCAACAAATAGCTGCTTGATATTTGAGGTGTGCTGATTGATTTGCAGAACAAGACGCATTGACGTAGCGCAGAGCAATTGGTCACATAGTATTGAGCAATGTAGAGGTCACCTGAGTGTAATTCATTTACGAGCTCGCAACGCGGAGGCCTTCAATAGAATACATCATATCTGTGCATTCCCAGAGATAACAGAAGGACGAGGATTTAATAATGGTTGCGCCTGGTATACTGTTGATCATTTGGGGCATACAGGCAACATTAAGCCTCCTGTTTGCTGTTGCTGGTGGTGGTGAATCACAAAGAATCATCATAAACGCACATCCTTACCTGCTTACCGAGACAACCACTCGACACGACATGACATGTTGCATTCACATAGCTTTATCAGGTTATATGGATATATTATGCAATTGCATACGTTGCTTCAAATGAGTGATTATTGATATGGTATTCACTTGACATATGCTACCAAAGAGTGTTTGCAGTACCTGAGTTTTATATCGTACAACAAAGGATGCTATGGTAGAAACAGGTAATTTGTAACCTTCCATTGGTACATATGCAGCATTTTATTGCGAAGATCCGCTGGTTCGGTTTTCAAGGTCAGCCTACACTATCTTAGTCTAGGTGCAATATGCTTTGATAGCATCATGACACATTAGTAGATCAGCGTCACGTAAACACTCGTAGGCAGACACAATACTGAAATTGGTTGCAATCTAGTTGAATTGAATTGCGGCCATTACCTTAAACCTTAGGGGGATCTTCCATGCCAATTGGTGCAATAGCTTTAGGACCTTCAATCTCGAATTGGACTGGTCAAAACAAATGTGACCCGGGATGTGTTTTTACGTGGTTTGGTGATTACTCATGGTTGGCTATGGTGGTTGTCTGACACCTATACGTGGGTTACTATGTAATGCATCACAATGTTGCACGTGTTGACCTGTCATATGTGCACTTGATTGGTTAACACGAGCATCACATGTATCTGAGTATAGAACAAGACGATAATTACTGTCATTTTCATCTCGTTGCGTTATGAACAGCCAAAGAAATCCACAAAGCGCTGTCTAAAATGTCATAAATAACAAGTGGTTTGATTCGCAGTCGCATAATCATGTTGACAACAATATATCTGTCAACAAATAGCGTCAGATGATAATCACCAGTCATGGATATATTGATTTAACAGACAACTATTAAAGACGTGACGAAATCACAAGCTCTTACAATACCAAACCCTTGTGAAATCGACAGTATTGCACGAAACCAGCGTTTCCTTGGTCCTATGATCAGGCGCCATACAATGCTGCTTACTACCATGGTAACAATCAACGAGCTCAACTGGACAGCTGATGTTAGTCACCACAAGTCAGAACATATGGAACATAAACGCAGTCCGTCGTTAAGATGATCCAGTAATTTTTGGCTTAAACATTATTGATTAATAAAGTGTATCCATAGGGGTCACAAATATTCGTGCGAGTATCACAGATAGAAGCGTCCAGCAAGAGAAGTGCTTCCCTACCGGACCAAGCGGTGCAAGCAAATTCATATAGAATATTATCAATTCGAATAAATTAATCATGAAATTATTAAAATGTCGAATTCTGTTTATGGTGATGTTTTTACTGAAGAAGAAGACAATTTGTTGGTTGTTTACGACAAAATATAGGCAAAAAGAAATATATCAACTTCTGGCCTTCTCGCTCTTGCAACTTGACAGAATAAATATTCATTGAAACGTAGGCACATTTTAATGCGCGGGTGATTGCGCACCTGAGCTAAAGTTAATATAGAGCTCATAATTTGATTGATAGCCTCGGAATAGGATGACCCTGTACCATTGTTGTTTGATTGCATTAGCAGTCTGGGTACATGGTGGGTATTGATGCTACACGAAGTAACTTGCCTCAGCACATTCCCCAACAAGGAATCATTGTTGTTTGACAAAGGCATACATGCTACCCTGCGATTTGCAGCACACTTCCCGGTCAGCTGCCACGCTTGCTGACTCAAGGACGGTGTAATGCCAAGATATTACTATTACCTATCATGGTATACAGCATAACATGTGTTACAATAATATGCTCATATCGTAGGAACATACGTGGCTAGAGAGGGCCACTTGAGTTGAGCATTATGACCATCACCACGACCACGTCCAATCAGCACATCCTATCAGCACGTCCAATCACTATCACCACGACCACGTCCAATCAGCACGTCCAATCACTATCGCAACGACCACGTCCAATCACCACGTCCAATCAGCACGTCCAATCACTATCGCAACGACCATGTCCAATCAATACGTCCAATCAGCACGTCCAATCACTATCGCAAAGACCACGTCCAATCAACACGTCCAATCAGCAAGTCCAATCACTATCGCAAAGACCACATCCAATCAGCACGTCCATCACCATCACCACAACAACGTCCAATCAACACGTCCAATCAGCACGTCCAATCACTATCGCAACGACCATGTCCAATCAGCACGTCCAATCACCATCACCACGACCACGTCCAATCAGCACGTCCAATCACAATCACCACAACCACGTCCAATCACCACGTACAATCACGATCACCACAACCAATTTGATGCCAGCAAGCGATATAACATTTCACCGTGTTATATATGTCACATACATATAATTCTGCGCAAAGCGAATACATCCTGGTTCTATACATAGAACAATTACTTAATGAACCAATGTTTCTATGCACATCTGTGACCTAAATATTGATTAGTTTGAAGCAACGCCTTCCCTATGAGATCACATATTTCTATTGTGATTGCGTCATCTGCACATATGTCACCTCTATTGTGTGAGGTTAATGCTATCTCACCGCATATTAATATCCCCCTTGGTTTGTAAACACGATGGCTTGTTGTTGAATTGTCCAGGTAATATGTGAGCTCTGATGCGTCGTTATTTCATGAAAGATATTCAAGTTGGCATCCAGAGACACATGGATGCTCTAACGTACCTCATGCATATTTCATGAGTTCCATGTAATACTGCGTGCCCTAACAGTTGGTAGTTGGTAGTTTCTGTTTGTTCGCTGAACTCTATTGAAAGCCATCTTGATATGTATTTAATGGACTAATTAGTAATAAATTGTTTGCTAACCACAGGCAGGGTCCTTAGCGGTCTTTTTAGCCCTGGCTACCATTCACCATTAAGTTTTGGGCGGCCATCATTGTAAATAACGTCTTGCCACGTTGTCTAGGGTCTCTCAATGTCTCATCATGTCTTATCAAATCTACCCATGTCTTCACATTTCTTCTCATGTATTCCCGTGTCGCCTCTTATCTTCTCATGTTTCCTCATGTGTTCTGATGTCTCATCGTGTGTTATCATGTCTCATTATGTGTTCTCATGCCTCATCATGTGTTCTCATGCCTCATCATGTGTTCTCATGTCTCGTCATGTGTTCTCATGTCTCGTCATGTGTTCTCATGCCTCATCATGTGTTCTCATGTCTCATCATGTGTTCTCATGCCTCATCATGTGTTCTCATGTCTCATCATGTGTTCTCATGCCTCATCATGTGTTCTCATGTCTCGTCATGTGTCATGCATGGCTCCCCATAGACTGTCACTCTTCTCACCGGAACCCGCGTGGTCAGAAGTGTCGGTTGTTTTGTCCTCTGTATGCTCATATGTAAATACCCGACCTTGAGGCACTAAAAAAGACCCTACAGCGCAATCCAGTCCAGATGTTGATGGCGAGGCTTGGACGCATTTGATCATAAAGCAGCTATTATTCTTTTGTCTGTCCGAGCAACTGCTTTAACTGTAATCATCCCTGGACTAACATTTCCTCCTGCCCTTGATGCGTTGTCCGTATGCGAAAATCGACAAGACGCAATTACTTGTCATTAGTCTCTTCATTTCAAACGCCACAATAGTCGTGGTCCTAATAAACATTTATATCTAACCATTTACTCATAACAAGTGCCCGTGCCTCACAAGGCATGGTTTGGGGGAACAGGGGGGATACGGATGCGGGGTAATGCGGGGAAGTACGGGGGGTGGTGGTGTAACGATCTATGAACAATACAATATGCAATTAACATATCAAGTGACATCGTCAACAGTTTTGCAACATTCTCTCTGAGACCTCTTACCATGGCAGTAGTTCTTCGTTAGGTGATAGCATTGAGTGTATAATTTCCTGCAGAGATTGCAATGAAGGTCGTGCACCACAAACTTTATCTTGTGCGCTCGTACCATAGCTATGGCAATAACGGCATTCAATTCATGGATGTAAGACAGTTCCGTTGGAAAAGCTATCGCAGAAGTAAGGACAAATTCGATCACTGTTTAATATTCATGAAACTGAACAATTATCCCTTTGCATGAAATCAGTAGCAGTAGCTTAGATAAGCAGATTCTGACATTCAAAACAACTATGGTGTACAGTAATAAAACAGAATGAAATCAAAATTATGGAAATCTTTACATTTGCAATTTACCGTTGCCCAAATACATTTTCATAATTGGCATGCTTTACTTTATGTTTATAAAAGGCAATATATTTGTGTGTATGAATTACGCTGTACATTACTACATTAATATGGACAGTATCACAAGTTAAAGGGGGACCATTCGCAACAAATCGTGCCATCTGAAAAAAAATGAGACTGTTTATAGTAGCTGTTGACCTTCAATACCAATACTAGTGTGTGTTTTACCTCCTCATCTGTATTAGCATTTCAAAGAGGCAGCCACTTATAGGTTGATTTAGATTTCTCGAGATGGCTTCAGGTTCTGCGTCGGGAAATTTTGCGTCTGAAACCATTAGAAATCGCTAGTAAAAAGGCGAACACAATGTTGTTACCTAAAATTTAATGGGAAAGTATAGCAGTCCAGTGCCACACGAGTAAATTATTAGCATGCAGCATTCAGCTTACACGTTAGGTTGTGCTTAAGCTGCTGATATCATTACTTGGCTATGGCCTAAAATGTCTCACAGTCGGCGGGGCTATATAGACAATGATGACGATGTGTGCGCGAGCGCGCGCGCGCGCGTGTGTGTGTGTGTGTGTATGTGTGTGTGTTGTGTGGTGTGTGGTGTGTGTGTGTGTGTGTGTGTGTGTGTGTGTGTGTGTGTGAGAGAGTGTGTGTGTGTCAGTGTGTGTGTCAGTGTGTGTGTCAGTGTGTGTGTGTGTGTGTGTGTGTGTGAGTGTGTGTGGGTGTAAATGCGTGTGTGTTGTTCGGGTGGACCCATTAAAACTCGTGACATAGCATTATGTGTGTGTGTATGTGTGTATGTGTGTTTGTGTCTGTGTGTGTGTGTGTGCGTAGATATATAGACTGGCCGGTTAATTGTTTTATTTTCTTTGGACTTATGCAATAATGTTCGGTTGTACATATCATTATTGTTTCATTGCTTAAATGAAGCTGTAGAGGGAGATCAATAGCCAAAAAACAGTAAATAATTTACATGCCGCCTTCGGTAAGCAGGTCACCCAACCATCGCCTTGTCACACAGCCATATCAAGTCCTTGAACAGCCTAGCCATATATCACCGACAGCTTGTCGACCAAAGTAGTGCAACGCAGTATTAGGGAGAAAAAGATTAGTAAACGCTTTTAGTCGTGCGCACAGGACTGTCAACACGATCAACAAACACGAGGATGAGCCCCAGAGCGGCGAGCAATGATGGAGGGCCTGTCGCGTCGTGGTTTTACCTGATGTCAAAACAAATGGGTTATTTATGTGATAATGCGTGGACCTGTATCACTTGCTTAGATGCCCATTATGATATAAAGCATCAAATGCTCTATTTATATCGCCGCGTTTGCGTCGTGTATTTGTATACATTGCGTATCTATTCATTATGCCAGTTCCATGACCCATAGACTACAAACATTAACATTTGCAAGCGAACTCTTAATGCCAAAGACGATGCTGGAATTATGCCCAGGGTGGCAAGACTGTAGGAAACTTATTGTTGTCTACTGCCTCCAGATGGCGTCGTATTGCTCTTATTGCTCGTAGAATAAAGTGGGGTTAGATGATTGCATTTTGAATAGCTACACAATAGACGTAGTCTCTAAATGAGAGCATTGTATTTCGACTTACTTTTCCTGATTTTTAAGAGGGGGGTGTTTGAGTACAAAATACACAGCAATGAAAGCAGTTAGTTTATTGTTGTGCTGGATGCGTTCGCACTCACATTAGACAGATTCTTTTGAATTTTAGTCAAAATTGGAACAAGTTGGTGACGGACAATAATACAATACATCTCCACAACAGAAACCATCAATTACCGACGTCAAAGCTGCCGACTTATCTCTCTCGCAGTCTGCAGTGACAGAGAGTCACAGTCAAACCAATGTCTGAGGGATTAAGAGGAGATCGTAACGCAGTTTGTAGGAACAAGTTCATATGAGAGGACATGGATCAAGCCGCGCCTGACGGCTTAACTTTAGTCTGAGTGCGGAGAGCACACACAATTTGTTTATGCAAAGCATTGATCTAGTGACCCTGATGTTAAACTGATATATAATTCCTTATAACACTTATAATTGCCATCTAAGTAGGTGGTCGTCCAAACATTGTTAAATACCGCTACTACCTGATTACCACAAGCAAGGGATTAATTGATTTTCCTCTTAATTTCCTCTATCATCTTAGAAAGTTATTTTAACAGGTACATTGTCAACGGGAAGGGCAAACCAAACGATTCGAAATAGCATACACAACTGATGTATATCGTTTATATTAATGAGGGGTTCAAACATTAGCCGTCAAGGTTTGGAGAGAAAGAAAACCAGTTCATAGATCTGTAATATTTCCTTGGTTAAGGTGTGTAAGATTCCAAAAAAGTTATAAGTGATATGAAACATTTCGTGTGGCGGGGAACGAAGTTCATGATAAAATGCTAGGTTCATGGATAACGAAGCTAAATCAATAAGTTCAAAGAGCTATCGGTAGAAATTCATCACCTTTTGATATAATCCACCACCTACTGAAACGGGTACCATGTACCACAAAGTAGAACTTATAGGAAATGGTCTAAATAACTTTCTAACGACATTACATTCTTCGCTGGAATGGATATGTAAAACGTAATCAAAATGTTAATCATCAGAAGAACAACATATAAAGAACATCAATATTCAAAAGAACAACCCGTAAAGAACATCAATAATCAGAAGAACACCATGTAAAGAACATCAATAATCAGAAGAACACCATATATAAAGAACATCAATAATCAGAAGAACGACATGTAAAGATCATCAATAATCAGAAGAACAGCATGTAAAGAGCACCAATAATCAGAAGAACAGCATGTAAAGAACATCAATAATCCGAGGAACGACATGTAAAGATCTCAATAATCAGAAGAACAACATGTAAAGAACATCAATAATCCGAAGAACGACATGTAAAAAAAAAGCATCAATAATCAGAAGAACAACATGTAAAGAACATCAATATAATCAGAAGAACGACATGTAAAGATCATCAATAATCAGAAGAACAAACATGTAAAGAACATCAATAATCCGAAGAACGACATGTAAAGAGCATCAATAATAAGAAGAACGACATGTAAAGAACATCAATAATCCGAAGAACGACATGTAAAGAGCATCAATAATCAGAAGAAACAACATGTAAAGAACAGTATGATGTTATGCAATGTGTCATACCAGTGTCTTTTTCAGCAATATTACATCCATCCAACCTCAGGTTTCAAGGCGGACTCTCTTGCATTTGAAGACCTGTCGCCGTACGAAAGTGGAAGAGATGGAAATGTTGGATGTGTTTAGACGAAGTAAGGCAATATCTTGAAAGCAGATTTTCTTGCTACAGTGCGTGAGTCTAAGAAATTAGCCCTGCTAAAAATGGAAATGGTTAAGAGGAAGAAGAATGAAAAAACTCTACAGTTACATGCTCTCCGTAGAGTGATTTAGCAAGTTGAACCAATAGAGAACAATGAGTCAAATTTGTATGCAGCAAACGATAAAAACCCATATGACGATATATTGCGCGATACAGTGTCGTTCTTACCGACGTATCATCATGTCAAAAAAGGATAATTTTGCCGCCTTTTTGAATAATTTGAGTCCCTGGTCTAATCGGAATCCTTTATACTATACGCACAAAATGGCCTAGACAGTTTAGAAACACCAGTCCTGAAGTTATTTCAGATTAATCCAACCCTTTTTTTTGGAATAACGGACTTAAAGCATGAGGACTGGTCATAATATGTGGCGGATCTGATGTCTCCTAAATAAGTATTGAATGCTCGACAAATTAAACACGTGCTAATATACAAAATTTCAATCCTTTTTCTACCAAACTCTTTATTGACAATCAACAGGTAATAATGTTTCATCTACAAAAACCCATCTGCGGATAGATACGTGGAGTGTCAGTTGCCCTGACATCAACTATCAACCAATGAGGGAAGATAATCATCAGGGACTCAAACACCGCATGTTTGAGCTGGAATGGAGTTGATGATTTCTTTTGATGAATAACTTCTTTATATCACAACGATAAGAGTCGTAGATAACCGTCCTATATTACTTTTGTGACTGACTGCTGTAGAACACATATTTACTAAGATTTACAAATACGGCCACCCACGACCTTTATTGTGATGGGTGGCCACGGTAAAAAACAGTTGGGTCTGTAGGTGCCCTGCCAATAATCAACAACAAGTTGACGATGATATCTACAGTGGCCTTTCGATACATTATTTAACATTACAATACATTACATAAAAGCGCGTACAGACAAATACATGCTTTACACCAGTATGGTGTTCGCTATTCAATGGGGTCAGTACAAATTCCAGTAATGCGTTAGTTGATAAGCTATATATGCTCCCGCTGGTGACATATTGCTTTCAAAAACTGAGATACGACAACCTCCAGCAATAGCCACGCTACAGAAACATTATTATGAATAATTGTTATTTTTAACTTGAATGTAGAAAGCAGCAATTCGATATGAATGTGAATCATACATGTGCCTATAAAGTCATCACAGCGTACTCCACCCATTCATCAGCCTCGTAAGTTTTCATTAATCGGGTCTACGAGACTAAGACTGTCAAGTACAGCAGTTGTATTGCGATGGTATAGTTAAGGCTTCTTATGAAACCTTTCATGCCGACTAATTGTATCAAGTGATATGAACACTCTTGTGTCTGTTATGGATATTCCATGTGTACTGGCTGACCTGAAAGTCCTTACAAATACAATGAGGCCTACTTGGGTAGGGCTGCTCGTGGAATCGGTGACCTTCAATATACAGCCACATGACACCAAGGTCACCCTTAATTGAAGTGAAACAGTAAACACATTTCTCACGGTGCATCTTTTCATGGCTTTACGTATCTCCCAACACCCCTATGCTTTCATATCACGTATCTAAACGCACCCTTGACACTAACATTCATCTCCCAAGACCCATTTGATACTAGCAGCGCACGACCATTTGAGGTGAAGTCATTCATCATAGCAACCCTCACAGCCACTTGTGCTACACAGCGGTGTCTGCAATCTCAGCCAACTGTGTAACGCTAACAAGGGGATATTATCCCGACCAACTGTATTACCCTCAACCACTGGTGTTTCCCCAAACCACCTGTGTAACCCCAGCCGTCTCCTGTATCACACGAAGCCGCCATTAACACCCTAGCCACATGTGTTACCTTAGCTATCTGTGTCAAGTTGGTCCCAACCAGCTTGGCACCCTTCATTAGTCTCTTTCCACATCAATACAGACCTCATCCAGTTACCACTTCAGCACAACATATCTCCCTCTGTCTATCTAATATTGCCAGGGCACCCCACCTTGCCCTCTTTCTGCTCTATGATTCCTTTCCAGGAATTGATGATGCGTTTTGAAGACGGCTCATAACGTTCCTTATGTTCCTTATCAATTACCCTGTAAACATAAATGCGCTTATATCTCAAGCCGCCCAGGAAAGTGTTTTGTGTGATAGCGCAAATTTGCAGGTTTCAGTAGGGAATAGAATGAAATCAGTTTAACAAATAAGAGTAAGTGACTTCGTATTGATGTACATTTATCAATGTCATAATCTCCTTGCAATAGTATTTGTGTCCCTCGCTTAATCATGTATCAAAATCCAAAGTGTCCAGCTTTTTGTATGAGATTACAACGATAATGCTACCAATGCATTCTACTTTTCTGGTAGGAACTCGAGAGACTATCCTGTATCTTAATAACTTAATTGATTGTAATGGTATGAATCACATATGGTAATCTATGGAACTAGTTTGTCTATGACCTGCAGCAACATCAATCGGTACAATTGGTGTATATTAGTTTCATACGTTACAATGCTTGTCTCTCAATTAATCAAAACCAGGCGAGCGGCCTGACCCTTTCTAAGATCTCCTAATACGGCATGTAGCGTCGTCTCAAACAAATCACTCATAATTTATATGTTTTCCTATTTGTACACTTCATAAATAATTCAGCAAGTTTGAATAACATTAACATGTTGGCTGAAATCAATAAGCGATATATATAAAGCAGCACCATTTTCAAGAGTCGTATTTCACGTATACGAGAAGTGTTGTGGCAGTTGATAAATGTCGCTTTATTGATTGGTTGGTGGGCGTTTCCTAATGAAACGAGACATTATGACGCATATATATGTAAATGTTCCAATAAGAAGATCACTTTCCTCTGCCTGGCCTGTGTGGTTTGAGAGATATTTTGATGTTCACTACAATATAACAACTGGGTGAAGTTAATCTCTTAACAAAAACCTGTGCCTTCACTCGGACACAAAATAATTCCTTAAGGCTTGCTAACGTAGCCTTTATTCGTAAGTAAACGTTTTACTCTGGTTTCCCCCCATGAGCTACTTTTAATACGGTTGAATGGTGCATTCTCATTCACTGAATGTAAGGATGTTTGGTTCAGGAACGTACCATGAATCGCAACGTCATCTAGCGTGAATGCATACTGTCGGATGGACTGTTCCATTGAATGAACAATGGATATGGTCAAATCTTCACTAACACTCACATGTCCGGACTTAACGATATGAAATTGATGAGATTACCCGAAAAACAGGAACTGAGTCTGTACAATAATAACGGATGACGTAATTCGGTTGTTACAGGATGATAGCACTTTCAGCAGCACACAACTGCGCTACACAAAGATTGTCGCCCTCTATATTGCATTGGTTTGCCCTGGATGTTTATTTGGATACCGTAGATATGTTATAACGGAAACTCTTTCCACTGGTGAATATAGATTCTTGTTGTTAATCAAATCTAACCTGACACCAGTAGCTTTAAGGAGATCATCGACATCCTAGCACTTGAAAGCAGCTGGAAGATGTCATCTATGGGATAGTAGTCTGTGAAGGCTAGCAGCTTCGCGATAAGCAAGACTTTTGACACGCGAAAAACTGGGTTGAATGGGGGATTCTTTTTAGTTGTTGGCTAGAGACAATAGTTACTTCTTTAAATTAAAATCTTGAATACCGCACTTTCTCCATAAGGTCTCATTGAGTTCTGTTTTTCCACTTATCGTGACAACCTGTCATAAAAGGCAATGTATCCGTTTTCGGAAATGGTCGAGTCACAGCCGTTTTCTACATACCTGAAGTTACTAGCACCTAATTCTCTTGTAAATAAGCCTTTTATCGATTCCCTTCATTTAAGTGCTGATCTTGAGACGATTCCAAAGCAGGTTAGTATGTAAAGAATATATTGAAGCAGTTATGTGAATGCACTCAGATGTTGGAAACGGAGCAAGTGTTTATACGAGCTACTCATATCTTTAAGATAATCATATTGAGCCAAGCAGTTATTTATGGTTGCCTGGTTCATAAATACTTTTATGGTAATAGTTACAGCATGCAATGAGCTTATTGATTTGTTATATACTTGTCATAATATTTGGGACATTCTTCTCAGATGATCAGGTCATTAAGCACAACCCTAAATACCGTTCTAAACCAACAAATAGCTGCTTGATATTTGAGGTGTGCTGATTGATTTGCAGAACAAGACGCATTGACGTAGCGCAGAGCAATTGGTCACATAGTATTGAGCAATGTAGAGGTCACCTGAGTGTAATTCATTTACGAGCTCGCAACGCGGAGGCCTTCAATAGAATACACCGTATCTGTGCATTCCCAGAGATAACAGAAGGACGATCATTTAATAATGGTTGCGCCTGGTATACTGTTGATCATTTAGGGTATACAGGCAACATTAAGCCTCCTGTTTGCTGTTGCTGGTGGTGGTGAATCACAAAGAATCATCATAAACGCACATCCTTACCTGCTTACCGAGACAACCACTCGACACGACATGACATGTTGCATTCACATAGCTTTATCAGGTTATATGGATATATTATGCAATTGCATACTTTGGTTCAAATGAGTGATTATTGATATGGCATTCACTTGACATATGCTACCAAAGAGTGTTTGCAGTACCTGTGTGTTATATCGTACAACAAAGGATGCTATGGTAGAAACAGGTGTAATATGAAACCTTCCATTGGTACAAATGCAGCATTTTATTGCGGAGATCCGCTGGTTCGGTTTTCAAGGTCAGCCTACATTATCTTAGTCTAGGTGCAATGTGCGTCGATAGCATCATGACACATTAGTAGATGAGCGTCACGTGACCACTCGTAGGCAGACACAATACTGAAATTGGTTCCAATCCAGTTGAAGTGGATTGTGCCATTACCCGTATTGATTGGCCGCTTCTCACCATATACCTTAAACCTTCCCAGGGGGATCTTCCATGCCAATTGGTGCAATAGCTTTAGAATGATCAATATAGGCATATGATTATATTCTTATTTGATTCTCAACATGTCCCATCAATCCTCATTCGTCAACCACCTCTGCCATGCTATTTTTGTTCAGGCTTCCGACCCCAATGGCTCCTCTACAGGATGAAAATGATCGCGCTCCTTACTGTTGAGTCATAACATGCGGCCATTGGACCTGCCAGGCGCTAAATGGAAGCTGTCACGGCGCCATACATGTTGGTGACCATAGTGTACAAACATGCCATTAATTTCAAATATAATACAAGCCGGCCAGATGAAATCCCCTTGACAATTCTCATCCATCCCATTCATACACAATTACTTGCATACCAGGCGACCAAGCTTAATCCAGGTTAATACGAGCAACTCCTTCCGGTTCTTGATGAGTTTGTACGGCGAGAGATCACGAAGCTTTCAAAGATAAAATGCTTTTGACCTGTCTCGAATTGGACTGGTCAAAACATGTGACCCGGGATGTGTTTACGTGGTTTGGTGATTACTCATGGTTGGCTATGGTGGTTGTCTGACACCTATACGTGGGTTACTGTGTAATGCATCACAATGTTGCACGTGTTGACCTGTCATATGTGCACTTGATTGGTTAACACGAGCATCACATGTATCTGAGTATAGAACAAGACGATAATTACTGTCATTTTCATCTCGTTGCGTTATGAACAGCCAAAAAAATCCACAAAGCGCTGTCTAAAATGTCATAAATAACAAGTGGTTTGATTCGCAGTCGCATAATCATGTTGACAACAATATATCTGTCAACAAATAGCGTCAGATGATAATCACCAGTCATGGATATATTGATTTAACAGACAACTATTAAAGACGTGACGAAATCACCAGCTCTTACAATACCAAACCCTTGTGAAATCGACAGTATTGCACGAAACCAGCGTTCCTTGGTCCTATGATCAGGCGCCATACAATGCTGCTTACTACCATGGTAACAATCAACGAGCTCAACTGGACAGCTGATGTTAGTCACCACAAGTCAGAACATATGGAACATAAACGCAGTCCGTCGTTAAGATGATCCAGTAATTTTTGGCTTAAACATTATTGATTAATAAAGTGTATCCATAGGGGTCACAAATATTCGTGCGAGTATGACAGATAGAAGCGTCAAGCAAGAGAAGTGCTTCCCTACCGGACCAAGCGGTGCAAGCAAATTCATAGAATATTATCAATTCGAATAAATTAATCATGAAATTATTAAAATGTCGAATTCTGTTTATGGTGATGTTTTACTGAAGAAGAAGACAATTTGTTGGTTGTTTACGACAAAATATAGGCAAAAAGAAATATATCAACTTCTGGCCTTCTCGCTCTTGCAACTTGACAGAATAAATATTCATTGAAACGTAGGCACATTTTAATGCGCGGGTGATTGCGCACCTGAGCTAAAGTTAATATAGAGCTCATAATTTGATTGATAGCCTCGGATAGGATGACCCTGTACCATTGTTGTTTGATTGCATTAGCTGTCTGGGTACATGGTGGGTATTGATGCTACACGAAGTAACTTGCCTCAGCACATTCCCCAACAAGGAATCATTGTTGTTTGACAAAGGCATACATGCTACCCTGCGATTTGCAGCACACTTCCCGGTCAGCTGCCACGCTTGCTGACTCAAGGACGGTGTAATGCCAAGATATTACTATTACCTATCATGGTATACAGCATAACATGTGTTACAATAATATGCTCATATCGTAGGAACATACGTGGCTAGAGAGGGCCACTTGAGTTGAGCATTATGACCATCACCACGACCACGTCCAATCAGCACATCCTATCAGCACGTCCAATCACTATCACCACGACCACGTCCAATCAGCACGTCCAATCACTATCGCAACGACCACGTCCAATCACCACGTCCAATCAGCACGTCCAATCACTATCGCAACGACCATGTCCAATCAATACGTCCAATCAGCACGTCCAATCACTATCGCAAAAGACCACGTCCAATCAACACGTCCAATCAGCAAGTCCAATCACTATCGCAAAGACCACATCCAATCAGCACGTCCAATCACCATCACCACAACAACGTCCAATCAACACGTCCAATCAGCACGTCCAATCACTATCGCAACGACCATGTCCAATCAGCACGTCCAATCACCATCACCACGACCACGTCCAATCAGCACGTCCAATCACAATCACCACAACCACGTCCAATCACCACGTACAATCACGATCACCACACAACCAATTTGATGCCAGCAAGCGATATAACATTTCACCGTGTTATATATGTCACATACATATAATTCTGCGCAAAGCGAATACATCCTGGTTCTATACATAGAACAATTACTTAATGAACCAATGTTTCTATGCACATCTGTGACCTAAATATTGATTAGTTTGAAGCAACGCCTTCCCTATGAGATCACATATTTCTTTGTGATTGCGTCATCTGCACATATGTCACCTCTATTGTGTGAGGTTAATGCTATCTCACCGCATATTAATATCCCCCTTGGTTTGTAAACACGATGGCTTGTTGTTGAATTGTCCAGGTAATATGTGAGCTCTGATGCGTCGTTATTTCATGAAAGATATTCAAGTTGGCATCCAGAGACACATGGATGCTCTAACGTACCTCATGCATATTTCATGAGTTCCATGTAATACTGCGTGCCCTAACAGTTGGTAGTTGGTAGTTTCTGTTTGTTCGCTGAACTCTATTGAAAGCCATCTTGATATGTATTTAATGGACTAATTAGTAATAAATTGTTGCTAACCACAGGCAGGGTCCTTAGCGGTCTTTTAGCCCTGGCTACCATTCACCATTAAGTTTTGGGCGGCCATCATTGTAAATAACGTCTTGCCACGTTGTCTAGGGTCTCTCAATGTCTCATCATGTCTTATCAAATCTACCCATGTCTTCACATTTCTTCTCATGTATTCCCGTGTCGCCTCTTATCTTCTCATGTTTCCTCATGTGTTCTGATGTCTCATCGTGTGTTATCATGTCTCATTATGTGTTCTCATGCCTCATCATGTGTTCTCATGCCTCATCATGTGTTCTCATGTCTCGTCATGTGTTCTCATGTCTCGTCATGTGTTCTCATGCCTCATCATGTGTTCTCATGTCTCATCATGTGTTCTCATGCCTCATCATGTGTTCTCATGTCTCATCATGTGTTCTCATGCCTCATCATGTGTTCTCATGTCTCGTCATGTGTCATGCATGGCTCCCCATAGACTGTCACTCTTCTCACCGGAACCCGCGTGGTCAGAAGTGTCGGTTGTTTTGTCCTCTGTATGCTCATATGTAAATACCCGACCTTGAGGCACTAAAAAAGACCCTACAGCGCAATCCAGTCCAGATGTTGATGGCGAGGCTTGGACGCATTTGATCATAAAGCAGCTATTATTCTTTTGTCTGTCCGAGCAACTGCTTTAACTGTAATCATCCCTGGACTAACATTTCCTCCTGCCCTTGATGCGTTGTCCGTATGCGAAAATCGACAAGACGCAATTACTTGTCATTAGTCTCTTCATTTCAACGCCACAATAGTCGTGGTCCTAATAAACATTTATATCTAACCATTTACTCATAACAAGTGCCCGTGCCTCACAAGGCATGGTTTGGGGGAACAGGGGGTACGGATGCGGGGTAATGCGGGGAAGTACGGGGGGTGTGGTGTAACGATCTATGAACAATACAATATGCAATTAACATATCAAGTGACATCGTCAACAGTTTTGCAACATTCTCTCTGAGACCTCTTACCATGGCAGTAGTTCTTCGTTAGGTGATAGCATTGAGTGTATAATTTCCTGCAGAGATTGCAATGAAGGTCGTGCACCACAAACTTTATCTTGTGCGCTCGTACCATAGCTATGGCAATAACGGCATTCAATTCATGGATGTAAGACAGTTCCGTTGGAAAAGCTATCGCAGAAGTAAGGACAAATTCGATCACTGTTTAATATTCATGAAACTGAACAATTATCCCTTTGCATGAATCAGTAGCAGTAGCTTAGATAAGCAGATTCTGACATTCAAACAACTATGGTGTACAGTAATAAAACAGAATGAAATCAAAAATTATGGAAATCTTTACATTTGCAATTTACCGTTGCCCAAATACATTTCATAATTGGCATGCTTTACTTTATGTTTATAAAAGGCAATATATTTGTGTGTATGAATTACGCTGTACATTACTACATTAATATGGACAGTATCACAAGTTAAAGGGGGACCATTCGCAACAAATCGTGCCATCTGAAAAAAATGAGACTGTTATAGTAGCTGTTGACCTTCAATACCAATACTAGTGTGTTTTACCTCCTCATCTGTATTAGCATTTCAAAGAGGCAGCCACTTATAGGTTGATTTAGATTTCTCGAGATGGCTTCAGGTTCTGCGTCGGGAAATTTTGCGTCTGAAACCATTAGAAATCGCTAGTAAAAAGGCGAACACAATGTTGTTACCTAAAATTTAATGGGAAAGTATAGCAGTCCAGTGCCACACGAGTAAATTATTAGCATGCAGCATTCAGCTTACACGTTAGGTTGTGCTTAAGCTGCTGATATCATTACTTGGCTATGGCCTAAAATGTCTCACAGTCGGCGGGGCTATATAGACAATGATGACGATGTGTGCGCGAGCGCGCGCGCGCGCGTGTGTGTGTGTGTATGTGTGTGTGTGTGTGTGTGTGTGTGTGTGTGTGTGTGTGTGTGTGTGTGTGTGTGTGTGTGTGAGAGAGTGTGTGTGTGTCAGTGTGTGTGTCAGTGTGTGTGTCAGTGTGTGTGTGTGTATGTGTGTGTGAGTGTGTGTGTAAATGCGTGTGTGTTGTTCGGGTGGACCCATTAAACTCGTGACATAGCATTATGTGTGTGTGTATGTGTATGTGTGTTTGTGTCTGTGTGTGTGTGTGCGTAGATATATAGACTGGCCGGTTAATTGTTTTATTTTCTTTGGACTTATGCAATAATGTTCGGTTGTACATATCATTATTGTTTCATTGCTTAAATGAAGCTGTAGAGGGAGATCAATAGCCAAAAACAGTAAATAATTTACATGCCGCCTTCGGTAAGCAGGTCACCCAACCATCGCCTTGTCACACAGCCATATCAAGTCCTTGAACAGCCTAGCCATATATCACCGACAGCTTGTCGACCAAAGTAGTGCAACGCAGTATTAGGGAGAAAAAGATTAGTAAACGCTTTTAGTCGTGCGCACAGGACTGTCAACACGATCAACAAACACGAGGATGAGCCCCAGAGCGGCGAGCAATGATGGAGGGCCTGTCGCGTCGTGGTTTTACCTGATGTCAAACAAATGGGTTATTTATGTGATAATGCGTGGACCTGTATCACTTGCTTAGATGCCCATTATGATATAAAGCATCAAATGCTCTATTTATATCGCCGCGTTTGCGTCGTGTATTTGTATACATTGCGTATCTATTCATTATGCCAGTTCCATGACCCATAGACTACAACATTAACATTTGCAAGCGAACTCTTAATGCCAAAGACGATGCTGGAATTATGCCCAGGTGGCAAGACTGTAGGAAACTTATTGTTGTCTACTGCCTCCAGATGGCGTCGTATTGCTCTTATTGCTCGTAGAATAAAGTGGGGTTAGATGATTGCATTTTGAATAGCTACACAATAGACGTAGTCTCTAAATGAGAGCATTGTATTTCGACTTACTTTTCCTGATTTTTTAAGAGGGGTGTTTGAGTACAAAATACACAGCAATGAAAGCAGTTAGTTTATTGTTGTGCTGGATGCGTTCGCACTCACATTAGACAGATTCTTTTGAATTTTAGTCAAAATTGGAACAAGTTGGTGACGGACAATAATACAATACATCTCCACACAGAAACCATCAATTACCGACGTCAAAGCTGCCGACTTATCTCTCTCGCAGTCTGCAGTGACAGAGAGTCACAGTCAAACCAATGTCTGAGGGATTAAGAGGAGATCGTAACGCAGTGTAGGAACAAGTTCATATGAGAGGACATGGATCAAGCCGCGCCTGACGGCTTAACTTTAGTCTGAGTGCGGAGAGCACACACAATTTGTTTATGCAAAGCATTGATCTAGTGACCCTGATGTTAAACTGATATATAATTCCTTATAACACTTATAATTGCCATCTAAGTAGGTGGTCGTCCAAACATTGTTAAATACCGCTACCTGATTACCACAAGCAATGGGATTAATTGATTTTCCTCTTAATTTCCTCTATCATCTTAGAAAGTTATTTTACAGGTACATTGTCAACGGGAAGGGCAAACCAACGATTCGAAATAGCATACACAACTGATGTATATCGTTTATATTAATGAGGGGTTCAACATTAGCCGTCAAGGTTTGGAGAGAAAGAAAACCAGTTCATAGATCTGTAATATTTCCTTGGTTAAGGTGTAAAGATTCCAAAGTTATAAGTGATATGAAACATTTCGTGTGGCGGGGAACGAAGTTCATGATAAAATGCTAGGTTCATGGATAACGAAGCTAAATCAATAAGTTCAAAGAGCTATCGGTAGAAATTCATCACCTTTTGATATAATCCACCACCTACTGAAACGGGTACCATGTACCACAAAGTAGAACTTATAGGAAATGGTCTAAATAACTTTCTAACGACATACATTCTTCGCTGGAATGGATATGTAAAACGTAATCAAATGTTAATCATCAGAAGAACAACATATAAAGAACATCAATATTCAAAAGAACAACCCGTAAAGAACATCAATAATCAGAAGAACACCATGTAAAGAACATCAATAATCAGAAGAACACCATATAAAGAACATCAATAATCAGAAGAACGACATGTAAAGATCATCAATAATCAGAAGAACAGCATGTAAAGAGCACCAATAATCAGAAGAACAGCATGTAAAGAACATCAATAATCCGAGGAACGACATGTAAAGATCTCAATAATCAGAAGAACAACATGTAAAGAACATCAATAATCCGAAGAACGACATGTAAAAAGCATCAATAATCAGAAGAACAACATGTAAAGAACATCAATAATCAGAAGAACGACATGTAAAGATCATCAATAATCAGAAGAACAACATGTAAAGAACATCAATAATCCGAAGAACGACATGTAAAGAGCATCAATAATAAGAAGAACGACATGTAAAGAACATCAATAATCCGAAGAACGACATGTAAAGAGCATCAATAATCAGAAGAACAACATGTAAAGAACAGTATGATGTTATGCAATGTGTCATACCAGTGTCTTTTTCAGCAATATTACATCCATCCAACCTCAGGTTTCAAGGCGGACTCTCTTGCATTTGAAGACCTGTCGCCGTACGAAAAGTGGAAGAGATGGAAATGTTGGATGTGTTTAGACGAAGTAAGGCAAATATCTTGAAAGCAGATTTTCTTGCTACAGTGCGTGAGTCTAAGAAATTAGCCCTGCTAAAAATGGAAATGGTTAAGAGGAAGAAGAATGAAAAAACTCTACAGTTACATGCTCTCCGTAGAGTGATTAGCAGTTGACCAATAGAAACAATGAAGTCAAATTTGTATGCAGCAACGATAAAAACCCATATGACGATATATTGCGCGATACAGTGTCGTTCTTACCGACGTATCATTGTCAAAAAAGGATAATTTTGCCGCCTTTTTGAATAATTTGAGTCCCTGGTCTAATCGGAATCCTTTATACCGCACAAAATGGCCTTTAGAAACACCAGTCCTGAAGTTATTTCAGATTAATCCAACCCTTTTTTTTGGAATAACGGACTTAAAGCATGAGGACTGGTCATAATATGTGGCGGATCTGATGTCTCCTAAATAAGTATTGAATGCTCGACAAATTAAACACGTGCTAATATACACATTTCAATCCTTTTTCTACCAACTCTTTATTGACAATCAACAGGTAATAAATTTTCATCTACAAAAACCCATCTGCGGATAGATACGTGGAGTGTCAGTTGCCCTGACATCAACTATCAACCAATGAGGGAAGATAATCATCAGGGACTCAAACACCGCATGTTTGAGCTGGAATGGAGTGATGATTTCTTTTGATGAATAACTTCTTTATATCACAACGATAAGAGTCGTAGATAACCGTCCTATATTACTTTTGTGACTGACTGCTGTAGAACACATATTTACTAAGATTTACAAATACGGCCACCCACGACCTTATTGTGATGGGTGGCCACGGTAAAAAAACAGTTGGGTCTGTAGGTGCCCTGCCAATAATCAACAACAATTGACGATGATATCTACAGTGTCTTTCGATACATTATTTAACATTACAATACATTACATAAAAGCGCGTACAGACAAATACATGCTTTACACCAGTATGGTGTTCGCTATTCAATGGGGTCAGTACAAATTCCAGTAATGCGTTAGTTGATAAGCTATATATGCTCCCGCTGGTGACATATTGCTTTCAAAAACTGGCATGTGTGCAAAAGTTCCACTCAGCATTGATAGAAAGCGCCGTGCTTGTGTAGCATTAAGGATGCATCAGTCTACCGCCGAGCTCTTCAATTAAATCGATGGGAATGCAGAAGTGATGTCCTTTCAACTTGCCGGTGTCAGCTGGTGCTGTTGCATTAAGTCGGTAGCGTGTTTCTGACATCCCTCATAGAAACCAGCACAATATATGCCTATCATGGTGGCGGCTCCAGCCACTTCCCCTCCTGCTCCATGGGTATTACACTGTCCAATCACCACTGTTTTCTAGCACTATTTAAAGAACAACATTAAGTGCCATACGCTGTCATGGGTGACCTAGCAGTATACATATGTCCCCCAATGAAAACTATGCCGATGACTGACTGCAGAAGAACTGGCCCGAAAAACAGATCGAATACTTGCGCACCCGGGTAATGAATCACTCACCACCACGACAGGTGTCATGTCGGTGTTTATACGACCACCCACCTTAGTATCTTGGGAGCATAAATTGTGTGTAACAAAGGATATGCACTCAGTTAAGAGATAGAGTGATGTTATGCGCGGTCGTGAAGTGTGGTGACATGCAATCTTGTTGTATTTTACAGTTTCTGTCGTTATAGAAAACAAAGGAATAATGTCTGTTAGGAACAATACGAGCGTGTGTTAGTGGTAGACTCTGGGTACGTTGTGGGGCTTTAAGCTGCATTAAGTCACAAGCCACGGCACATTCTCTCACAACAAGTCAACAATATTCGTACAAGATGTATTTGCAATTATTACATCTGGTGCATCAAAGTTGCAGCTCAATCATCCTGACAATAACAAAAAATGATTTCGCAATTCGTTATGATAACATCATTGGCATTAGCACTCTCCGGTTTGTGTCACGCATGCGTGCACATAGACGCTGGAATGACATGATATTATTACCAATCATAGTGTACACATCACTTCACCGTGCGATCGTGTAAACAGGTGTCGACAGCTCTAATACCAGCATGTGTGTCGATTCAAGCCAATGAAGCTATTAAAGGAATTAACGAGAAAAGGAAACAGGGGGTCTTTCAACTCGCTATGGCCAGGATCTTGTGCTAGGGAGGTGTATGTTTAGGGTGTGATTGGATATAGCCCATGTGATACACGTGTCCAATGCGCGTTTGTAGGTGAATCGTGTGTTGCGAGTGTCACGTGCGTGTTGGTGGGTACATTGATGTAGCTGAAGATAAACTGATGCTCAGTGAGCTTCGTTTGTACTATCTCTCTTCACATCAGGAATACTGGCGTCATACGGCTGTGAATTGAAGGGCGCCACATGCATCCATTTCATGTACAGTCCCCAGCCAAGTTTGGATTTCTGTTTGTGTAGGGACTTACCAGTCTTTCAGTCTACATGGAATATTCATGGAAAACACGAGAGCGTTCTATCACAGTTGGTCAGCATGACATGTTCCATATTAAGCCGTTAATCTATCATCTCAACAGACCTGCTGCAGTTGACAGTGTCTTATGCTTCGTATGATTGATTACTTAAGACTCATTATGCTGTTGAATGGCTGATACGAGCCATGATGGCTTTATAGCCATAGGTATGATTCATATCGAATTGGGTTTTTATCTACAAACAAGAAAAACAGTCACGTATAAGAATGATCCTTCATTCCCTACAGAGCCAGGGTTGTCGTTTCTGAAACATTCCCTACAGAGCCAGGGTTGTCGTTTCTGAAACATCCCCTACAGAGCCAGGGTTGTAGTTTCTGAGACATTCCCTACAGAGCCAGGGTTGTCATTTCTGAGACATGACTGGGTATCTCGTTGAACTCCAACAGGAGCTGCGCGTGTTCCAAGTGACGATGGTGACATGCTATGCTGGCGACAGCCATGAGCATCTACTGGCATGTCGTTTTCATTGGGGACATATGTATACTGCTAGGTCACCCATGACAGCGTATGGCACTTAATGTTGTTCTTTAAATAATGCTAGAAAACAGTGGGGAATGGACAGTGTAATACCCATGGAGCAGGAGCTTATCAACTAACGCATTACTGGAATTTGTACTGACCCCATTGAATAGCGAACACCATACTGGTGTAAAGCATGTATTTGTCTGTACGCGCTTTTATGTAATGTATTGTAATGTTAAATAATGTATCGAAAGACACTGTAGATATCATCGTCAATTGTTGTTGATTATTGGCAGGGCACCTACAGACCCAACTGTTTTTTTACCGTGGCCACCCATCACAATAAGGTCGTGGGTGGCCGTATTTGTAAATCTTAGTAAATATGTGTTTTACAGCAGTCAGTCACAAAAGTAATATAGGACGGTTATCTACGACTCTTATCGTTGTGATATAAAGAAGTTATTCATCAAAAGAAATCATCACTCCATTCCAGCTCAAACATGCGATGTTTGAGTCCCTGATGATTGTCTTCCCTCATTGGTTGCTAGTTGATGTCAGGGCAACTGACACTCCACGTATCAATCCGTAGATGGGTTTTTGTAGATGAAAATTTATTACCTGTTGATTGTCAATAAAGAGTTGGTAGAAAAAGGATTGAAATGTGTATATTAGCACGTGTTTAATTTGTCGAGCATTCAATACTTATTTAGGAGACATCAGATCCGCCACATATTATGACCAGTCCTCATGCTTAAAGTCCGTTATTCCAAAAAAAGGGTTGGATTAATCTGAAATAACTTCAGGACTGGTGTTTCTAAAGGCCATTTTGTGCGGTATAAAGGATTCCGATTTGACCAGGGACTCAAATATTCAAAAAGGCGGCAAATTATCCTTTTTTGACAATTATACGTAGTTGTGAACGACACTGTATCGCGCAATATATCGTCATATGGGTTTTTATCGTTGCTGCATACAAATTTGACTTCATTGTTTCCATTGGTCAACTGCTAATCACTCTACGGACTACGGAGAGCATGTAACTGGAGAGTTTTTTCATTCTTCTTCCTCTTAACCATTTCCATTTTTAGCAGGGCTAATTTCTTAGACTCACACACTGTAGCAAGAAAATCTGCTTTCAGGATATTTGCCTTACTTCGTCTAAACACCTCAAACATTTCCATCTCTTCCACTTTTCGTACGGCGACTTGAAACCTGAGGTTGGATGGATGTAATATTGCTGAAAAAGACACTGGTATGACACATTTGCATTATATCATACTGTTCTTTACATGTTGTTCTTCTGATTATTGATGCTCTTTACATGTCGTTCTTCGGATTATTGATGTTCTTTACATGTTGTTCTTCGGATTATTGATGCTCTTTACATGTCGTTCTTCGGATTATTGATGTTCTTTACATGTTGTTCTTCTGATTATTGATGCTCTTTACATGTCGTTCTTCGGATTATTGATGTTCTTTACATGTTGTTCTTCTGATTATTGAGATCTTTACATGTCGTTCTTCGGATTATTGATATTCTTTATATGTTGTTCTTCTGATTATTGATGATCTTTGCATGCTTTTCTTCGGATTATTGATGTTCCTTACATGCTGTTCTTCTCATTATTGGTGCTCTTTACATGTTGTTCTTCTGATTATTGATGATCTTTACATGTCGTTCTTCTGATTATTGATGTTCTTTACATGTTGTTCTTCTGATTATTGATGTTCTTTACGGGTTGTTCTTTTGAATATTGATGTTCTTTACATGTTGTTCTTCTGATGATTAACAATTGATTACGTTTTACATATCCACTCCAGCGAAGAATGTATGTCGTTGGAAAGTTATTTAGACCATTTCCTATAAGTTCTACTTTGTGGTACATGGTACCCGTTTCAGTTGGTGGTGGATTATATCAAAAGGTGACGAATTTCTACCGATAGGTCTTTGAACTTATTGATTTAGCTTCGTTATCCATAAACCTAGCATTTTATCATGAACTTCGTTCCCCGCCACACGAAATGTTTCATATCACTTATAACTTTGGACTGTTTACACCTTAACCAAGGAAATATTACAGATCTATGAACTGGTTGTCTTTCTCTCCAAACCTTGACGGCTTATGTTGAACCCCTCATTAATATAAACGATATACATCAGTTGTGTATGCTATTTCGAATCGTTGGTTTGCCCTTCCCGTTAACAATGTACCTGTAAAATAACTTCTAAGATGATGATAGAGGAAATTAGAGAGGAAAATCAATTAATCCCATTGTTTGTGGTAATCAGGTAGCGGTATTTAACAATGTTTGGACGACCACCTACTTAGATGGCAATTAAAAGTGTTATAAGGAATTATATATCAGTTTAACATCAGGGTCACTAGATCAATGCTTTGCATAAACAAATTGTGTGTGCTCTCCGCACTCAGACTAAAGTTAAGCCGTCAGGCGCGGCTTGATCCATGTCCTCTCATATGAACATGTTCCTGCATTGCATTACGATCTCCTCTTAATCCCTCAGACATTGGTTTGCCTGTGACTCTCTGTCACTGCAGACTGCGAGAGAGATAAGTCGGCAGCTTTGACGTCGGTAATTGATGGTTTCTGTGTGGAGATGTATTGTATTATTGTCCGTCACCAACTTGTTCCAATTTTGACTAAAATTCAAAAGAATCTGTCTTATGTGAGTGCGAACGCATCCAGCACAACAATAAACTAACTGCTTTCATCGCTGTGTATTTTGTACTCAAACACCCCTCTTAAAGAATCAGGAAAAGTAAGTCGAAATACAATGCTCTCGTTTAGAGACTACGTCTATTGTGTAGCTATTCAAAATGCAACTACCTAACCCCACTTTATTCTACGAGCAATACGAGCAATATGACGCCACCTGGAGGCAGTAGACAACAATAAGTTTCCTACAGTCTTGCCACCTGGGCATAATTCCAGCATCGTCTTTGGCATTAAGAGTTCGCTTGCAAATGTTAATGTTGTAGTCTATGGGTCATGGAACTGGCATAATGAATAGATACGCAATGTATACAAATACACGACGTAAACGCGGCGATATAAATAGAGCATTTGATGCTTTATATCATAATGGGCATCTAAGCAAGTGATACAGGTCCACGCTTTATCACATAAATAACGCATTTGTTTGACATCAGGTAAAAACACGACGCGACAGGCCCTCCATCACTCGCCGATCTGGGGCTCATCCTCGTGTTTGTTGATCGTGTTGACAGTGCTGTGCGCACGACTAAAAGCGTTTACTAATCTTTTTCTCCCTAATACTGCGTTGCACTACTTTGGTCGACAAGCTGTCGGTGATATATGGCTAGGCTGTTCAGGGACTTGATATGGCTGTGTGACAAGGCGATGGTTGGGTGACCTGCTTCCCGAAGGCGGCATGTAAATTATTTACTGTTTTGGCGCATGGCTATTGATCTCCCTCTACAGCTTCATTTAATGATATGTACAACCGAACATTATTGCATAAGTCCAAAGAAAATAAAACAATAAACCGGCCGGTCTATATATCTACGCACACACACACACAGACACAAACACACATACACATACACACACACATAATGCTATGTCACGAGTTTAATGGGTCCACCCGAACAACACACACGCATTTACACACACACTCACACACACACACACACACACACACACACACACACACACACACACACACACACACACACACACACACACACACACACACACACACACACACACACACACACACACACACACACACACACACACACACACACACACACACACACACACACACACACACGCACACGCACACGCACACATCGTCATCATTGTCTATATAGCCCCGCCGACTGTGAGACATTTAGGCCATAGCCAAGTATTGATATCAGCAGCTTTAGCACAACCTAACGTGTGGGCTGAATGCTGCAGCTAATAATTTACTCGTGTGGCACTGGACTGCTATACTTTCCCATTAAATTTTAGGTAACAACATTGTGTTCGCCTTTTTACTAGCAATTTTTAATGGTTTCAGACGCAAAATTTCCCGACGCAGAACCTGAAGCCATCTCGGGAAATCTAAATCATATAAGTGGCTGCCTCTTTGAAATGCTAATACAGATGAGGAGGTAAAACACACTAGTATTGGTATTGAAGGTCAACAGCTACTATAACAGTCTCATTTTTTTCAGATGGCACGATTTGTTGCGAATGGTCCCCCTTTCACTTGTAATACTGTCCATATTAATGTAGTAATGTACAGCATAATTCAAACACACAAATATATTGCCTTTTATAAACATAAAGTATAGCATGCCAATTATGAAATGTATTTGGGCAACGGTAAATTGCAAATGTTAAGATTTCCATAATTTTTGATTTCATTCTGTTTTATTACTGTACCCCATTGTCCCTACTCAATATGTTGATGGCTTACTTTTGCTGTATCTGCCCGGATGTTTTCGATTGCAGGTAGGTTCGTGCATTATCATGGCGTTAAGTTGTTTGAATGTCAGAATCTGCTTATCTAAGCTACTGCTACTGATTCATGCAAAGGGATAATTGTTCAGTTTCATGAGTATTAAACAGTGATCGAATTTGGTCTTACTTCTGCGATAGCTTTTCCAACGGGACTGTCTTACATCTATGAATTGAATACCGTTATTGCCATAGCTATGGTACGAGCGCGCAAGATAAAGATTGTGGTGCACGACCTTCATTGCAATCTCTGCAGGAAATTATACACTCAATGCTATCACCTAACGAAGAACTACTGCCATGATAAGAGGTCTCAGAGAGAATGTTGCAAAACTGTTGACGATGCCACTTGATATGTTAATTGCATATTGTATTGTTCATAGATCGTTACACCACATCCCCCGTACTTCCCCGCATTCCCCCGCATCCGTACCCCCTGTTCCCCCAAACCATGCCTTGTGAGGCACGGGCACTTGTTATGAGTAAATGGTTAGATAAAAATGTTTATTAGGACCATGACTATTGTTGCGTTGAAATGAAGAGACTAATGACAAGTAATTGCGTCTTGTCGATTTTCGCATACGGACAACGCATCAAGGGCAGGAGGAAATATTAGCCCAGGGATGATTACAGTTAAAGCAATTGATCGACGGCCAAAAGAATAATAGCTGCTTTATGATCAAATGCGTCCAAGCCTCGCCATCAACATCTGGACTGGATTGCGCTGTAGGGTGTTTTTAGTGCCTCAAGGCCGGGTATTCACATATGAGCATACAGAGGACAAAACAACCGACACTTCTGACCACGCGGGTTCCGGTGAGAAGAGTGACAGTCTATGGGGAGCCATGCATGACACATGACGAGACATGAGAACACATGATGAGGCATGAGAACACATGATGAGACATGAGAACACATGATGAGGCATGAGAACACATGATGAAACATGAGAACACATGATGAGACATGAGAACACATGATGAGGCATGAGAACACATGACGAGACATGAGAACACATGACGAGATATGAGAACACATGATGAGGCATGAGAACACATGATGAGGCATGAGAACACATGATGAGGCATGAGAACACATGACGAGACATGAGAACACATGACGAGACATGAGAACACATGATGAGGCATGAGAACACATGATGAGGCAGGAGAACACATGATGTGACATGAGAACACATGATGAAGCATGAGAACACATGATGAGACATGAGAACTCATGATGAGACATGCGAACACACGGTGAGTCATCAGAACACATGAGGAAACATGAGAAGATAAGAGGCGACACGGGAATACATGAGAAGAAATGTGAAGACATGGGTTGATTTGATAAGACATGATGAGACATTGAGAGACCCTAGACAACGTGGCAAGACGTTATTTACAATGATGGCCGCCCAATACTTAATGGTGAATGGTAGCCAGGGCAAAGAGACCGCTAAGGACCCTGCCTGTGGTTAGCAACAATTTATTACCAATTAGTCCATTAAATACATATCAAGATGGCTTTCAATAGAGTTCAGCGAACAAACAGAAACTATCATGGCTAGTAGACTATTCCGTGGACGCGATTTCTTTATTCTGTCCTAGCCATGGGTTTTGTCGAGGTGTATGAATGTCCTAGCAGTCTTGATTTTTCACCTCTGTGAAGCTTAAAAAAACAAATCACACTAATATTATACGATTCATTGAACATTTCTCTTTGATGAGACGCCGTGTTTTAAGAGTTATTAGTTCTAGCAAGCGCAATCAGCCTTTGTACCCTAACTCAGACATACCGACTACGAACTTAGTAGCAAGCCTCAGATCTCGTTCTTATACATCTATTTCACGTTGAGGGATTGGTGACAACGCCTGAATTACATATTCTAGATGGGGCATAACAAGTGACTTACAAAGTTTGATAAAAACTCCCTAAGAGAGACAAGTGAACGTCCGTCTAATCATTCCGATCCCGATGCATTCATTGATGATGCTGCTTATAAGTTAAATGCAGGATAAATAAAATGGTAGTGTATTATTACCCACTGAATAATAAAATGAAAGCTGACGTTTTTGTCTCGATTGGACTGGTCGCTGTGCTGCTCATCGTTTTGATTATGGGATGGTAACGGCTGGACAAAAGACCATTGATTGACAAATGGAGCCATGTAAGCAAGCGTTATGTAAATGCACTAAATTCTTTTGACGTGTTCTGGTGAAGCCACCAGAACACCCGAGCATATTGGAGACAAGGGCACTGGTTGCTCTCAGAATCTATCATGCCCCGCCCTGATTGCGGTTGCTTAAAACCAAAGTTTTTACAGCTACGCTAAGAGCTCCATCAAGCTGTGTGATGATGATTAAATTGCATGAAAAACACGCTTGTCGTCAGGCGACGATGAAATCAACAAAAAAGTCCTCTGATTGGTCGCCTTCGAATTAATCAAAGAATTCCAAGTGGTTTTAGGAGAGGCAATGACAAAGCAACACGCAGCTCACAGATGGCGTCTTTACATATTTTCCCGAGTGGAGGCTTGAGTGAACTCTCTTAGCGTAGCTCCAAGCTCTTTGTTTATTCATCGATGTCATTTAGCTTGTCGTGTTGTTTTGCATGTAGATTAAACTTAATCGATTCATATCATGGAGACAATCCTGTTTCATTTTGTGGCATAGTGTGCTATGTTGTAAGGCTTTATGAACCGTACCGTTGATACAGATGATAATTAACAAACTTACCTATTGTCAATGCTCACCTTGTGGTTTGCGATATTCATGGCAGAAAGTGTTATATAAACGGACACAAATAAACATATGTGAACAGACGGCTGTTATCGTATTGTATTGTATGTCCCTAAACAGGCGCGGCTCCTTTATATCTCACCTGATTACCCATCAAATGCATATTATTTCAAACTTGTTCCATCGCTGTCAAAATTTGAAGCCTACCGTGGTACGGTAGTAAGCCATGGCTGTGTTTATTGGAGGTAACCTCAAGTGTCGCTAGTATGGTAAGGGTAGTATGACTGCTCATCAGAGTAGGATCGCGTTTGTACACGCGAGCATTAAGAAATCATCAAGTCGTCCTTCATGCTGTAACGGTCCGTTATTTGTTTTCAAGCTTTATGACTAAATGACAAATCGAAGCTATGTAAAGCCATAGTAACATAGCTTTGTAACGCTCGAACTTACTATCCCTTATGTATAAAAACGAAATTTGCTTTCCGCACAAAGAGCGATATCTTAAGCAGCAATGAACATCAATGAATCACCATTGAAAGCGCAGACTCGACGTTCTAAGATATATATGGCTACTTATTCTATTCTTTCACATTCCACCGTCAACTCCAAAAAATTAATTACGCAACGCATAAGTGCCACAATACAAATACACACCACCACTGTGTATTCGTTTTCAGTGACTGTTGGATGCGTTATGTACATCGCCTCCAGGTCCATTGTAGTCTTATACCCTATACCCCTCATTCACTTATCGCAGCTATACATCTTCATTCAATCAACTTCACTGCCTGTGGAAGGAGATTGTGATTCAAATGATAACATCTATTTTTGATTACAGTCTATTAACAGACATATTCATGCGGCTGTTGTTGTTACAGCTGCTGATTGTGGGGCTGTTGATGCTATAAAGGTTTCAATGCTACGTTGAGTGAAAATGGGCAGAAATTAATCCTGGTGTGTGATGGGACTGTTAGGGCACGCAGTATTACATGGAACTCATGAAATATGCATGAGGTACGTTAGAGCATCCATGTGTCTCTGGATGCCAACTTGAATATCTTTCCCGAAATAACGACGCATCAGAGCTCACATATTATCTGGAAAATTCAACAACAAGCCATCGTGTTTACAAACCAAGGAGGATATTAATATGCGGTGAGATAGCATTAACCTCACACAATAGAGGTAACATATGTGCAGATGACGCAATCACCAAGAAATATGTGATCTCATAGGGAAGGCGTTGCTTCAAACTAATCAATATTTAGGTCACAGATGGGCATAGAAACATTGGTTCATTAAGTAATTGTTCTATGTATGGAACCAGGATGTATTCGCTTTGCGCAGAATTATATGTATGTGACATATATAACACGGTGAAATGTTATATCGCTTGCTGGCATCAAATTTAAAGTACACCAACCAAGTGAAGCTAACGTTATTATTAGCGATAGGACGTGGTCGTGGTGATGTTGATTGGACGTGGTGATTGGACGTGGTTGTGGTGATCGTGATTGTACATGGTGATTGGACGTGGTTGTGGTGATTGTGATTGGACGTGCTGATTGGACATGGTCGTGGTGATGGTGATTGGACGTGCTGATTGGACATGGTCGTTGCGATAGTGATTGGACGTGCTGATTGGACGTGGTGATTGGATGCTGTCGTGGTGATGGTGATTGGACGTGCTGATTGGATGTGGTCTTTGCGATAGTGATTGGACGTGCTGATTGGACGTGTTGATTGGACGTGGTCTTTGCGATAGTGATTGGAAGTGCTGATTGGACGTATTGATTGGATTTGGTCGTTGCGATAGTGATTGGACGTGCTGATTGGACGTGGTGATTGGACGTGGTCGTTGCGATAGTGATTGGACGTGCTGATTGGACGTGGTCGTGGTGATAGTGATTGGACGTGCTGATAGGACGTGCTGATTGGACGTGGTCGTGGTTATGGTCATAATGCTCAACTCAAGTGGCCCTCTCTAGCCACGTATGTTCCAACGATATGAGCATATTATTGTAACTGTATACCATGATAGGTAATACTAATATCTTGGCATTACACCGTCCTTGAGTCAGCAAGCGTGGCAGCTGACCGGGAAGTGTGCTGCAAATCGCAGGGTAGCATGTATGCCTTTGTCAAACAACAATGATTCCTTGTTGGAGAATGTTGTTGGAGGCAAGTTACTTCGTGTAGCATCAATACCCACCATGTACCCAGACTGCTAATGCAATCAAACAACAATGGTACAGGGTCATCCTATTGACGAGGCTATCAATCAAATTATGAGCTCTATATTAACTTTAGCTCAGGTGCGCAATCACCCCCGCATTAAAATGTGCCTACGTTTCAATGAATATTTATTCTGTCAAGTTGCAAGAGCGAGAAGGCCAGAAGTTGATATATTTCTTTTTGCCTATATTTTGTCGTAAAGAACCAACAAATTGTCTTCTTCTTCAGTAAAACATCACCATAAACAGAATTCGACATTTTAATAATTTCATGATTAATTTATTCGAATTGATAATATTCTATAAATTTGCTTGCACCGCTTAGTCCGGTAGGGAAGCACATCTCTTGCTGGACGCTTCTATCTGTGATACTCGCACGAATATTTGTGACCCCTATGGATACACTTTATTAATCAATAATGTTTAAGCCAAAAATTACTGGATCATCTTAACGACGGACTGCGTTTATGTTCCATATGTTCTGACTTGTGGTGACTAACATCAGCTGTCCAGTTGAGCTCGTTGATTGTTACCATGGTAGTAAGCAGCATTGTATGGCGCCTGATCATAGGGTAAAGAAACGCGGGTTTCGTGCAATACAGTCGATTTCACAAGGGTTTGGTATTGTAAGAGCTTGTGATTTCGTCACGTTTTAAATAATTGTCTGTTAAATCAATATATCCATGACTGGTGATTATCATCTGACGCTATTTGTTGACAGATATATGTTGCCAACATGATTATGCGACTGCGAATCAAACCACTCGTTATTTATGGCATTTTAGACATCGCTTTGTGGATTTCTTTGGCTGTTCATAACGCAACGAGTTGATAATGACAGTAGTAATCGTCTTGTTCTATACTCAGATACATGTGATGCTCGTGTTAACCAATCAAGTGCACATATGACAGGTCAACACGTGCAACATTGTGATGCATTACATAGTAACCCACGTATAGGTGTCACACAACCACCATAGCCAACCATGAGTGATCACCAAACCACGTAAACACATCCCGGGTCACAGGTTTTGACCAGTCCAATTCGAGATAGGTCAAAAGCCTTTTATCTTTGAAAGCTTCGTGATCTCGCGCCGTACAAACTCATCAAGAACCGGAAGGAGTTGCTCGTATTAACCTGGATCAAGCTTGGTCGCCTGGTATGCAAATACTTGTGTATGAATGGGATGGATGAGAATTGTCAAGGGGATTTCATCTGGCCGGCTTGTATTATATTTGAAATTAATGGCATGTTTGTACACTATGGTCACCAACATGGATGGCGCCGTGACAGCTTCCATTTAGCGCCTGGCAGGTCCAATGGCCGCATGTTATGACTCAATAGTAAGTAGCGCGATCATTTTCATCCTTTATTGGAGCCATTGGGGTCGGAAGCCTGAACAAAAATAGCATGGCGGTGGTTGACGAATGTAGATTGATGGGACGTGTTGAGGATGAAATAAGAATATGATCATATGCCTATATTGATCATTCTAAAGCTATTGCACCAATTGGCATGGAAGATCCTCCTGGGAAGGTTTAAGGTATATGGTGAGAAGCGGCCAATCAATACGGGTAATGGCACAATCCACTTCAACTGGATTGGAACCAATTTCAGTATTGTGTCTGCCTACAAGTGGTCATGTGACGCTCATCTACTTATGTGTCATGATGCTATCGACGCATAATACACCTAGACTAAGATAATGTAGGCTGACCTTGAAAACCGAACCAGCGGATCTCCGCAATAAAATGATGCATATGTACCAATGGAAGGTTACAAATTACACCTGTTTCTACCATAGCATCCTTTGTTGTACGATATAAAACACAGGTACTGCAAACACTCTTTGGTAGCATATGTCAAGTGAATACCATATCAATAATCACTCATTTGAACCAACGTATGCAATTGCATAATATATCCATATAACCTGATAAAGCTATGTGAATGCAACATGTCATGTCGTGTCGAGTGGTTGTCTCGGTAAGCAGGTAAGGATGTGCGTTTATGATGATTCTTTGTGATTCACCACCACCAGCAACAGCAAACAGGAGGCTTAATGTTGCCTGTATGCCCCAAATGATCAACAGTATACCAGGCGCAACCACTATTAAATCATCGTCCTTCTGTTATCTCTGGGAATGCACAGATATGATGTATTCTATTGAAGGCCTCCGCGTTGCGAGCTCGTAAATGAATTACACTCAGGTGACCTCTACATTGCTCAATACTATGTGACCAATTGCTCTGCGCTACGTCAATGCTTCTTGTTCTGCAAATCAATCAGCACACCTCAATTATCAAGCAGCTATTTGTTGGTTTAGAACGGTATTTAGGGTTGTGCTTAATGACCTGATCATCTGAGAAGAATGTCCCAAATATTATGACAAGTATATAACATATCGATAAGCTCATTGCATGCTGTAACTATTACAATATAAGTATTTATGAACCAGGCAACCATAAATAACTGCTTGGCTCAATATGATTATCTTAAAGATATGAGTAGCTCGTATAAACACTTGCTCCGTTTCCAACATCTGAGTGTATTCACATAAATGCTTCAATATATTCTTTACATACTAACCTGCTTTGGAATCGTCTCAAGATCAGCACTTAAATGAAGGGAATCGATAAAAGGCTTATTTTCAAGAGAATTAAGTGCTAGTAACTTCAGGTATGTAGAAAACGGCTGTGACTCGACCATTTCCGAAAACGGATACATTGCCTTTTATGAGCAGTTGTCACAATCAGTAATAAAAACAGAACTCAATGAGACCTTATGGAGAAAGTGCGGTATTCAAGATTTTAATTTAAAGAAGTAACTATTGTCTCTAGCCAACAACTAAAAAGAATCCCCCATTCAACCCAGTTTTTCGTGTGTCAAAAGTCTTGCTTATCGCGAAGCTGCTAGCCTTCACAGACTACTATCCCATAGATGACATCTTCCAGATGCTTTCAAGTGCTAGGATGTCGATGATCTCCTTAAAGCTACTGGTGTCAGGTTAGATGTGATTAACAACAAGAATCTATATCCACCAGTGGAAAGAGTTTCCGTTATAACATATCTATGGTATCCAAATAAACATCCAGGGCAAACCAATGCAATATAGAGGGCGACAATAGATTCCAGCCGACAACGCAATTATCTTTGCGTAGCGCAGTTGTGTGCTACTGAAAGTGCTATCATCCTGTAACAACCGAATTACGTCATCCGTTATTATTGTACAGACCCAGTTCCTGTTTTTCGGGTAATCTCCGGACATGACTTACATTGTTAGTGAAGATTTGACCATATCCATTGTTCATTCAGTGGAAGAGTCCATCCGACAGTATGCATTCACGCTAGATGACGTGGTGATTCATGGCACGTTTTTTAACCAAACATCCTTACATTCAGTGAATGAGAATGCACCATTCAACCGTAAAAGTAGTTCATGGGGAAACCAGAGTAAAACGTTTACTTACGAATAAAGGCTACGTTAGCAAGTCTTAAGGAATTATTTTGTGTCCGAGTGAAGGCACAGGTTTTTGTTAAGAG
>CM067344.1:12266592-12374169 GCA_034190875.2 Urechis unicinctus
CTTTTTAAGTCTAATCACCTTCTCTACTTATCTTTCGATACTTATTTTCTCCACCTGTAAGTTCTCTACTCCCCCATTCCCGCACTTATCTTGTCTTGAACTCTTGTCACTCAATTCAGCTATTGTGTTTGTCGTTAGGGTTGAGCGAGAGAGAGGAGGAGAAGAAGGAGAGAGGGAGAGAGAGACGAGAGAGGAAGAGAGAAGAGAGAGAGAAGAGAGAGCGAGGAGAGAGAGGGAGAGAAGAGAGAGAGGAGAGAGAGAGGAGAGAGAGAGAGAGACAGAGAGAGGGAGGGCACAGAGTAGAGAGGAAGAGAATGAGAGAGGAAGAGATGAGAGAGGGAGGTAGAGGAGAGAGAGAGAGAGAGAGAGAGAGGAGAGAGTATATATATATATATATATATGTAAATTATATAGAGTATCATACCGCTTTATGACGCTCGGTGAGTTCCCACGACCAGACTTAAGTGCCTTTGCCACTACCAGGGATAGTCAACAACAACAAAACTGATTCGGATTTACATTTACGTACAATGCTATTTTGTTAATCATACATTTAATAGATCCAGCGGAATTTTTTTTAAGGGAAATGTGTATAGTTTAAGATTTTAGATACAAGATGCTTTCAAATTTACAAATCTAATGTATGTCCCCATATAATAGTTATAAAATGAATAATCGATTGTAACCAATCGGGGAGGTGGTGATTGTCAAAGCAAAACTTCGAAGTGATGTCATAGTGTGAAACTCGCATGTGTAGAATTAGTTTTCTGATATCATAACGCTTAACTTACCAATCATAAACATGGGTAAAATGAGGGCACAACGGTTTGAACGGACGATCAATACCGAGAAGATATGTGAAATGTTTGAGGAGTAGTTACCGACACACCTCCGAACCCCCCCCACCGACCCAAATAAAACAAACTACCGAGTTTGCGCCATAGTATTCTATACAGTTATATATACATTCGCGTATGACTCCCGTGAGAGATACATTTTAGCGAAACCATCCTTGTGCAATGTTCCCTCTGTAGTACTGTATTGTGTTTGTATATAACTCTAGTACAACCTAAAAAAATTAATTTATACTGCCAATAAAAACAGACAGACCATGATGAAGCAGCAGGCACCAGTCAATAAAACAGTCGCATTTTGAAAAGTCAGTATTTAAAAAGGACAACTGATCTCGGAGATTTATAGAGAAACATTAGGGAAAATGATCCCTTCCGAATTTCAATGTCGCAAATATACACAAGGACGAGTTTTCAATGGGATCTGTAAAGCTTATGTGTTAAGTGTGGTTGAACTTATATAATATAAATATATATATATATAGTTAGATTAGAGATTGGGATGAGATTATATGATGAGTATATATATATAGGCAAGAGTAGGATCTATGAGATGATATACTAGACAATATTATATATACATGAGAATATAGGAATATATTAAATATATATATATATATATATAGCTGAGATATTATATATAATGTATATATATATTATAATATATATATATATCTATAATTATATGCCTACAGCGAGGCACAATGCAAACATGCCATTTGGTTGTTAATGTGATTTGCCTAAACATTAGGTATGCTACGATTCAAAATTTTGAACCATCCAGTGTGGTGCAATGCGCAATAGAAAGTTTTGGGAGCAGCAATAGTTAGTTAAAGGGCAGATTATTGAGCAACATATGTATGTGGTTCATCAAAACTAACGAGAATGCGCGGTGTGTAGCGTGGTGTGTTTACAGCGAATGGGATAGCAAGTTATTTTGTATTCTGCAGAACAGTCGCGTTTATACACGCCTATTGATGTGTTAAAACACTTATGATATTATCAGAATTCTTGATTTGAAAAGCCAAATCTTATTTTACAGAGTGGTTTGTTAGATGCCCGCCCCCAGAGGTATTCAATGCAATGTGTACAAATGAGAGGTAAACAAATATTGATTATTTGACGTCTATGCTCAAACAGAAAAACGCATAACAGTATTGCAGGACAAACAGTTGTACATCCACCATTGTCTAATGCAACCACCAAAGAAAAGAAAATATGGTTGAGTTTAGGCCCATTGGTGCCTCTTGGAGTGTGCGTGTCGTCAATTGAATTGACTCACAGCAGACAGACCCCCATTTTCAATTGTGTTATTGTTCTGATAAAAAGCTGTTTGTTAAAATGCTGCTGCACTGCTGTGTACCCAACCTCGTGAATATTCTCTTAGAAGCCATCACACCCGCCATCTACCAAGACCACTAAGATTTTAAGGTACATTCACAATTGTGTACCTTACTCTAATTAACTGCTAAGGAATACACACGTGATATTATGGGATGGCAGTTAGATAGAATATTAAAAAGCCCATGAGCATGGTTAGTTTGGACCACCATGCCTTGGCTCGGGGATAACACGGTCAATGTCTATAGAAGGGTGCCTGTAGGCATTAGGCGGTGCATACAATAGCATTCAACATAGTATTATTCCCATGTTTCCTTTGTCAAGTTTAGTTATCAATTACGCAAGATGAAAACAAACAACGTTATGAATTATTTTAGTGATTTCATCGAGGCTGTGTGTTAATTAAATCTAAAGTAAGTCTTATTTTCGCCACCTATATCCACATCCTTGAAACTCACACGGGTACAGGAGTACATCATATTTCAATGGAGGATTGTTGACACAACTAAAAAAAAGCAGTTTTGGTTTTTTATAACAATTGCATTAACAAATAAATGCATTTGGTTGCTGATGTTAAATCTGTTCACATTTAGAGTAGCCCGCATTTACGTGGGTGTTGGGAATAGTCTATGTTTGTATGGTTATCCCACTATTCAGTGGGTATGCATTACTTACAAAGCTTACGGTGCGCAATATTCAAAATTGGTGTCTTGCTCGTCCTTAATTGGACTACGCCAGTTGTTCTTGGCATTTCCGTTCGACCACCATCTTTGTTTTGCCATCCACCTCATCCTTGTTTACGTATTTATTTGTGTATCTTTTTGTCATAACACAAAACAGCCAACTAAATAACTATCCTGCAAAACATCGTTCTAGAAACCACAGATTTATCAAGGAAATGGGGAGCAGTATATCGCCTTTCACGGATTCCCATGTAGTGTTTTATCTGTAGATATGATGCAGTGTATGCTTTATTCTACTGTGAGGCGGCTATGAAACATTTGAATGTGTTCGTGATTGGTCAGACCACAAGCAGCCCAGTTCTTGAGTGACTGATTGTCGGACTTGTGGCTTTGCGACACAGTCATGTATTTCGGATTCAGCTCGATATATTCACAAGATGGTTCCCAAGGGAGCGCAGTGACTGTGGTGCTGGTCGGTAACAGATGAGGCCGCGGACGAGGGAAGGAGTCGAAAGAGACCAATGATATGGGTACTTTGTTAACAACCGCCTCCATTGCATTAACTTAAAGCCCACTAAAGTTACCAAAAAAACAAACTTAGTTACCTACATACCTAGTTACCCTAATCCACCTTAGTTACCCTACCTACCTGAGTTTCGTTAATACTGACTCGAGACGTTGCACCTCACCCCATCTCTGCAGCATTCATGACAGGTATCTTTCAGATACTACCACAGCACAGCATGTCCCCCTCCGTTAATCTGGTGGGAACAGGACTCCCCATCTCGCCTAGTTTATTCTCTATGATTCCCTTTTCAGTTATCGATGTGAAGCATCTTGAAGACGATTCATAACGTTCAGGCGTACGGCATCCGTTCTCTGACAGCTGGGTGGCACTGACACTTTGTGCCACCCAGGGTGTGAACGTGTGGTAGAGAGTGAAAATTCTTGCATGTGGCTTCAACGGATCTGTGCAAATATGTGGAAGATTCGATAGGGAAATAACAGTTAGCGATAAAGTTACGTGTTGATGTTCATATATCTACCTAATCGTGCCTTTTCAATCACCGAAGACCTTTGCAATCACTGGAGTGTCTGGCTTTTCCATCGGCTTGTTGTGCGGTTACATTCACGTGGAAACATGCAAAGAGTACTATATTTGCATTCTACCTATCCAGCTGATTCATTAAAGACTATCCTGCTTTGGTATACATAACATATGATAACATAAGGAGCCAACAGGCTGCTTGCTCGCGCTTTTCTTTGACTGTTAGCAATATCTATGGGTGCAACTAATGGATATTGGTTTCATAAAAGCAGTCTGAACCAATCTAAGTTCTCTCATTATGTCATGCTATGTGGTCTGCTGCAAAATATGTTTTCTTCTGCGAACTTCTCATAAATAGTCAATCTAGTGTGAATGCTATCAATATTTTGGCCGAAATCAAGTGTTTATTTGAGATATTCATGAATTTATGATAATCATAAACTATTTCAATATGAAATATGGTTTATGGATGCTCATATCGTAGTAGTTAGGACATACACTAAGGTTACTGTTGAGTAATATCCTCTTGCCAATATGTAGGACATCGTTCTCACATGATCAAGCTATTAAACACAACACTTAATACTGATATATACTAACAAGTCTCAGTGACGTACAGCAGATTAGTTGGCCACAGCAACATAGATAAGACACAGAGCAAAGTCATTCTGAATTCGGCACATTTACGAGCACTCACAGTGGAGGTCTTAAACGGAATTCATCATAACAATTCATTGCTTGCTATATCACTAGGACGATGCATGTATAATGGCGTCATCTGGTACACTGTG
The DNA here is from genome assembly GCA_034190875.2 of Urechis unicinctus. Taxonomy (NCBI): domain Eukaryota; kingdom Metazoa; phylum Annelida; class Polychaeta; order Xenopneusta; family Urechidae; genus Urechis; species Urechis unicinctus. The sequence continues at coordinate 12,271,307 of CM067344.1, forward strand.
CTACCAAAGCGCGCTTGTATTATCTGTGAAATATGTCGCACGACAAAGGACGCTAGGGTACCAAGCGTGTGTAATATGTAACCTTCCCTTATATATGCAAATATGCAGCATATATCTGGGGAGATGAGCTTGTTTTGTTAGCATGTTTTTTCTTCAGAATATCAGCCTAAGCTATTAAAGTTGAGTCGTTATATACGTCGGTTGTATCATGACACGTCAGTCGATAAACGTCACATGCGCAGGCGTAGGCAGACGCTATACTGAACTTGGTTCCAATGCATTTGAAGTGGATTGTGCCATTACGCATATCTCTGCATCTCGTACGCACTTTTAATAGAACTAGTGAGATACTTTTCCAGCACATTGGTTCAATAGCATTAGTCTAGTGACTTGATCTATCGAGGTCTCTATGAATATAACAAATGCAATGCATTACTCCGAGTGCATTTTATTCTCACCCGTTCCCATCAATCAAACACCTCTGTCATACAACTTTATATTTAGCTACAGTTCTCGATGACTCCATTGTAGGTTGAGGTTAATCACGTCCCTTACACCTGAGACATGCAATGTGGGTATTCGACCTAAAATACTCTATGTTAGCTCGCACAGTGTCACCATAAAGGTTAGTACACACTAGATGAAATACCTAGTGAAATTAATCCACCCATTAGTGACATTTATAGCACAAGCGAAATCCCAGATGAAATCCATAAACCTCGCATAAATACTATTCAAATAAAGCGAAGTGGCAACCACTATGCCAATGACTGACTGCTGAAGAACTGGCCCGAAAAACAGATCGAATACTTGCGCACCCGGGTTATGAATCACTCACGTCGTGAAGTGTGGTGACATGCAATCTTGTTGCATTTTACAGCTTCTGTTGGTAAAAAAAACCAAATGAATAATGTCTGTTAGGAACAATACGAGCGTGTGTCAGTGGTGTCCTCTGGGTACGTTGTGGGGCTTAAAGCTGCATCAAGTCACAAGCCACAGCACATTCTCCCACAAGGAGTCAACAATATACGTAAAAGATGTATTTGCAATTATTACATCTGGTACACAAAAGTTGCTGCTCAATCATCTTGACAATAACAAAAATGATTTCGCAATTCGGTATCATAACATCATTGGCATTAACACTCTCCGGTATGATGTCACGCCTGCGTGCACAGAGACGCTGGAATGACATGATATTATTACCAATTATGGTGTACACATCACTTCACCGTGCGACCGTGTAAGCAGGTAGGGAGTTACGCCTGGACTTGACCAAGGTTACTTTTGTACCTTACTCTTGTATATACATATTTGGACTTGGACTTCGAGGTGAACGGTAATAATAGCAAGGAGCTTATAGCTACACCAAGAGGGCTCACTTGGAGTGTCTATGTGGTGAGTATTTTCGTGTGTGAAAAACACCACGCCCGCCGCTACCACAGGCATCCGGGTCAGCTCATTCAATCGAGCGCGTTCGGCAGTGTTCGGTTTCACCTGACTCATGTATATATATATATATATATATATAGATATATATATATATATATATATATATATATATAGATATATATATATATATATATATATATATATATATATATATATATATATATATATATATATATATATATATATATATATATATATATATATATATATATATATATATATATATATATATATATATATATATATATCATACAGATTTCTGACGCTCGGTGGAGTTCCCAAGACAGACTTAAGTACCTTTGACCACTACCAGGATATCAACAACAACAAAAATGTTTCGGAGTTACATACTTGTACAGCGCTATTTTGTTAATCATACATTAATAGCTACAGCTGTAATTTTTTTTAAGGGAATGTGTTAGTCTAGTTTAAGAGTTTAGATACAAGATGTTTCAAATTTACAAATCTAATGTACTCCCCATATAATTGTATGAACTGATAATCTGATTGTAACCCGTCGAGGCGTGTGATTGTCAAAGCAAAACTTCGCATCCGATGTCATAGCGTGAAACTCGCATGTGTAGCATCTGATATCATAACGCTTACCTTACCAATCATAACATGGTTAAATGAGGCACAACGTTGAACGACGATCAATACCGAGAAGATATGTGAAATGTTTGAGGAGTAGTTACTCGAACCCACCTCCCGTCCCCACCGGCCCCAATAAAACAACTACCGTGTTGGCCATAGTATTCTATACAGTTATATTACATTAGCGTATGACTCCCATGAGAGATACTTTTAGCGACAACATCTTGTGCAAATGTTCCCTTGTAGTAGTATTGTGTTTGTATATAACTCTAGCTTACAACCTAAAAAATTAATTATACTGCCAATAAAAACAGCAGCCCAATGAAGCAGCAGCCACAGTCAATAAAACAGTCGCATTTTGGAAAAGTCACGTTATTTGAAAAAAAAGACAATCTCGGAGATTAGAGAGAAAACATTAGGAAAATGACTTCCCGAATTTCAATGTCGCAAATATACACAAGGACGAGTTTTAATGGGATCCGGTAAAGCAGATGTGTTATGTGTGGGGGAATAAATATAGATATATTAGAGAGGGAGATAGAGAGAGATAGAGAGAGAGAGAGAGAGATAGAGAGAGATAGAGAGATATATAGAGAGATAGATATAGAATAGAGATATAGAGATATAGATAGATATATAGAGAAAAATATATATACAAGAGATATGTACAGATATATATATATATATTTATATATATATATACATATATATATATATATATATATATTATACATTTATATATTTATATATATATATATATATATATATATATATATATATATATATATATATATATATATATATATATATATATATATTTATATGCCTACACGCGGAGCACAATGCAATCATACCTAGGTATGCTACTGTCAACAATTGAACCATCAGTGTGTTGTAATGCGCAATAGAAAGTATGTGGGAGCAATAGTTAGTTAAGGGGCAGATTATTTGCAGACCTATGATGTGTTTCATTAACTAACGAGAACTGCGCGGTTGTAGCGTGGTGTTACAGCGAATGGGATAGCAAGTATATTTTGTATTCTGCAGAAAGTGCGTTATACACGCTATGATGTGTTAAACACGTTATGATATCATCTGTATTCCTGTGATGAATAGCCATAATCTAATTTTACAGAGTGGTTTAGATGTCCCCGGAGGTATTCAATGCAATGTGTACAAATAGAGGTAAACAATATTGATTATTTGACGGCGAATGCTCTGCATCATTCGTCGATATGTTATTTACCTCATATCTACATGCAACCCTATTGCTCAAACGAAAACTCATAACAGTATGCCAGGACGAACCGTTGTACATCCATTGTCTAATGCAACCACCAAAGAAATATGGTTGTGTTTAGGCCCATTGGTGCCTCGTGGAGTGTGCGTTCGTCAATGCATTACTCACAGCAGACCCATTTCACTTGTGTTATTGTTCTGATAAAAGCTGTAAAATGCTGCTGCACTGCTTGTTACCCAACCTCGTGACATATCTCTTAGAAGCCATCACACCCGCCATCTACCAAGACCACTAAGATTGTAAGGTACATCACAATTGATGTACCTTACTCTAATTAACTGCTCAGGAATACACACTTATATTATGGGATGGCAGTAGAATATAAAAGCAATAGCATGGTTAGTTTGGACACCATGCAATTTGCTTCGGGATAACACGTCAATCTCATAGAGGGTGCCTGTATCATTAGAGGTGCATACATAGCATCAACATGGTATTCTTCCATGTTCCTTTGTCAAGTTTAGAATCAATTACGCAAGATGAAAAACACAACGTTATGAATTATTTTTAGTGATTCATCGAGGCTGTATGTTAATTAAATCTAGGTAAGTCTTATTTTCGCCACCATACTCCACATCCTTAACTCACGGTTACAGTGCATCATATTTCAATGGAGATTGTGACACAACTAAGCAGTTTTGTGTTTTATAACAATGCATTAACAAATAAATGCATCTGGCTGCTTATGTTAAATCTGTTCACACTTAGAGTAGCCCGCATTACGTGGATGGGAATAGTGTTAACAACAAAATATATGCACAGCTTAGATTAATTTCATGTTGGCGTTTGTACAGTATGATGTTCTGTTTGTACTGGTTATCCCACTATTCAGTTGGTATGCATTACTTACAAGCTTACGGTGCGCAATATTCAAATTGGTGATTGCTCGTCCTTAATGGACTTCCGCCAGTTGTTCTTGGCATTTCCGTCGACCACCATCTTTGTTTTTCCCATCCCACCTCATCCTTGTTTACGTATTTTATTTGTGTATCTTTTTTGTCATAACACAAACAGCCAACATGAATAACTATTCTGCAAACATCGTTTCTAGAAACCACAGATTTATCAAGGAAATGGGGAGCAGTATATCGCCTTTGACGGATTCCCATGTTAGTGTTTTATCTGTAGATATATGCAGTTGTATGCTTTATCTACTGTGAGGCGGCTATGAAACATTTGAATGTGTTCGTGATTGGTCAGACACAAACCGTCCGGTCTTGAGTGACTGATTGTCGGACTTGTGGCTTTGCGACACAGTCATGTATTTCGGATTCAGCTCGATATATTCACAAGATGGTCCCCAAGGAGCGCAGTGTGTGGTGCTGGTCGGTAACGATGAGGCCGCGGACGAAGGGAAGGAGTCGAAAAAGACCAATGATATGGTGAAGGTTTCATTGCTATTCTGAGTGAAAGTGGGCTGAAATAAATCCTGGTCTATGATGGGACTGTTAGGGCACGCGGTATTATATGAAACATGCATGAGGTACGTTAGAGCATCGATGTGTCTCTGGATGCCAACTTGAATATCATTCCCGAAATAACGACGCATCAGAGCTCACATATCGCATGGAAAATTCAACACCAAGCCACCGTGTTTACAAACCAAGGAGGATATTCACCTCACCCATGACAGGTGAGTTAGGGGAAGACGCGTGAGGAACGCCTCGCATAGTTCAGTCAAGATTGCTTTCAGCTTTGAGATCTATGAATATTTCAGGCCACGGTTTGTTTATTGGTGAAGCCGAGTGGACTGACATGATAAACACTATCAAGATGTACCATCTAAAGGAAACGCATCAATGTAATCACCACACCAAGGCGATATCAGTTAATTGATACGATAGCTACTTTTGTTAACAACCGCCTCCTGCATTAAACTAAGCCACTAAGTTACCAAACAAACTTTAGTTACCCTACCTACCTTAGTTACCCTACCCACCTTAGTTACCCTACCTACCTGAGTTTCGTGAATACTGACTCGACGTTGCACCTCACCCCATCTCTCGCAGCATCATGACAGGTCTCTTCCAGATACTACCACAGCACAGCAGGTCCCCCTCCGTTAATCTGGTGGGAACAGGACTCCCCATCTAGCCCAGTTTATTCTCTATGATTCCCTTTCAGTTATCGATGTGAAGCATCTTGAAGACGATTCATAAGGTTCAGGCTGTACGGCATCCGTTCCCTGACAGCTGGGTGGCACTGACACTTTGTGCCGCCCAGGTGTGTGAACGCGTTCGTAGAGAGTGAAAATCTTGCATGTGGCTTCAACGGATCTGTGCAAATATGTGGAAGATTCGATAGGGAAATAACAGTTAGCGATAAAGTTACGTGTTGATGTTCATATATCTACCTAATCGTGTCCTTTCAATCACCGAAGGCCTTTGCAATCACTGGAGTGTCTGGCTTTTCCATCGGTTTGTTGTGCGGTTACATTCACGTCGAAACATAACGAAAGAGTACTATATTTGCATTCTACCTATTCAGCTGATTCATTAAAGACTATCCTGCTTTGGTATACATAACATATGATAACATAAGGAGCCAACAGGCTGCTTGCTTGCGCTTTTCTTTGACTGTTAGCAATATCTATGGGTGCAACTAATGGATATTGGTTTCATAAAAGCAGTCTGAACCAATCTAAGTTCTCTCATTATGGCATGCTATGTGGTCTGCTGCAAAATATGTTTTCTTCTGCGAACTTCTCATAAATAGTCAATCTAGTGTGAATGCTATCAATATTTTGGCCGAAATCAAGTGTTTATTTGAGATAGTCATGAATTTATGATAATCATATCGAACAAAATTATTTCAATATGAAATATGGTTTATGGATACTCATATCGTAGTAGTTAGGACATACACTAAGGTTACTGTTGAGTAATATCCTCTTGCCAATATGTAGGACATCGTTCTCACATCATCAGGCTATAAAACACAACACTAAATACTGATATATACTAACAAGTCTCAGTGACGTACAGCAGATTAGTTGGCCACAGCAACATAGATAAGACACAGAGCAAAGTCATTCTGAATTCGGCACATTTACGAGCACTCACATTGGAGATCATAAACGGAATTCATCATAACAATTCATTGCTTGCTATATCACTAGGACGATGCATGTATAATGGCGTCATCTGGTACACTGTGCTACCAAAGCGCGCTTGTATTGCCTGTGAAATATGTCGCACGATAAAGGACGCTAGGGTACCAAGCGTGTGTGATATGTGAACCTTCCCTAATATATGCAAATATGCAGCATATATCTGGGGAGATGAGCTTGTTTTGTTAGCATGTTTTTTCTTCAGAATATCAGCCTAAGCTATTAAAGTTGAGTCGTTATATACGTCGGTTGTATCATGACACGTCAGTCGATTAACGTCACATGCGCAGGCGTAGGCAGACGCTATACTGAACTTGGTTCCAATGCATTTGAAGTGGATTGTGCCATTACGCATATCTCTGCATCTCGTACGCACTTTTAATAGAACTAATGAGATACTTTTCCAGCACATTGGTTCAATAGCATTAGTCTAGTGTCTTGATCTATCGAGGTTTCTATGAATATAACCAATGCAATGCATTACTCCGAGTGCATTTAATTCTCACCCGTTCCCATCAATCAAACACCTCTGTCATACAACTTTATATTTAGCTACAGTTCTCGATGACTCCATTGTAGGTTGAGGTTAATCACGTCCCTTACACCTGAGACATGCAATGTGGGTATTCGACCTAAAATACTCTATGTTAGCTCGCACAGTGTCACCATAAAGGTTAGTACACCCTAGATGAAATACCTAGTGAAATTAATCCACCCATTAGTGACATTTATAGCACAAGCGAAATCCCAGATGAAATCCATAAACCTCGCATAAATACTATTCAAATAAAGCGAAGTGGCAATCACTATGCCGATGACTGACTGCTGAAGAACTGGCCCGAAAAACAGATCGAATACTTGCGCACCCGGGTTATGAATCACCCACGTCGTGAAGTGTGGTGACATGCAATCTTGTTGCATTTTACAGCTTCTGTCGGTAAAAAAACCAAATGAATAATGTCTGTTAGGAACAATACGAGCGTGTGTCAGTGGTGTCCTATGGGTACGTTGTGGGGCTTAAAGCTGCATCAAGTCACAAACCACAGCACATTCTCCCACAAGGAGTCAACAATATACGTAAAAGATGTATTTGCAATTATTACATCTGGTACACAAAAGTTGCTGCTCAATCATCTTGACAATAACAAAAATGATTTCGCAATTCGGTATCATAACATCATTGGCATTAACACTCTCCGGTATGATGTCACGCCTGCGTGCACAGAGACGCTGGAATGACATGATATTATTACCAATTATGGTGTACACATCACTTCACCGTGCGACCGTGTAAGCAGGTAGGCAGTTACGCCTGGACTTGACCAAGGTTACTTTTGTACCTTTCTGTTATATATACATATTTGGACTTGGACTTCGAGGTGAACGGTGATAATACCAAGGAGCTTATAGCTACACCAAGAGGGCTCACTTGGAGTGTCTATGTGGTGAGTAAACACCACGCCCGCCGCTACCACAGGCATCCAGGTCAGCTCATTCAAACGAGCGCGTTCGGCAGTGTTCGGTTTCACCTGACTCATGTATATATATATATATATAGATATATATATATATATATATATATATATATATATATATATATATATATATATATATATATATATATATATAAATATATATATATATATATCTCTGTCTAGATATATATATATATATATATATATATATATATATATATATATATATATATATCTATATATATATATATCTATATATATATATATTTCGTATATATATATATTATCATACAGCTTTCTGACGCTCGGTGGAGTTCCCAAGACAGACTTAAGTGCCTTTGACCACTACCAGGATATCACAACAACAACAAAAATGTTTCGGATTTACATACTTGTACAATGCTATTTTGTTAATCATACATTAATAGATCCAGCTGTAATTTTTTTTAAGGAAATGTGTAGTCTAGTTTAAGATTTTAGATACAAGATGTTTCAAATTTACAAATCTAATGTATGTCCCCATATAATAGTATGAACTGATAATCGATTGTAACCCATCGAGGCGTGTGATTGTCAAAGCAAAACTTCGCATTTGATGTCATAGTGTGAAACTCGCATGTGTAGCATAGTTTTCTGATATCATAACGCTTACCTTACCAATCATAACATGGTTAAAATGAGGGCACAACGTTGAACGACGATCAATACCGAGAAGATATGTGAAATGTTTGAGGAGTAGTTACTCGAACCCACCTCCCGCCCCCACCGACCCAAATAAAACAACTACCGAGTTTGGCCATAGTATTCTATACAGTTATATAACATTAGCGTATGACTCCCGTGAGAGATACCTTAAGCGACAACATCTTGTGCAATGTTCCCTTGTAGTAGTATTGTGTTTGTATATAACTCTAGCTTACAACCTAAAAAAAATTAATTATACTGCCAATAAAACAGCAGCCAATGAAGCAGCAGCCACAGTCAATAAAACAGTCGCATTTTGGAAAAGTCACGTATTTAAAAAGACAACTGTCTCGGAGATTATAGAGAAAACATTAGGGAAATGACTTCCCGAATTTTAATGTCGCAAATATACACAAGGACGAGTTTTAATGGGATCTGTAAAGCTAATGTGTTAATGATGTGTGGTTGAACTATCTATATATATATATATATATATATATATATATATATATATATATATATATATATATATATATATATATATATATATATATATATATATATATATATATATATATATATATATATATATATATATATATATATATATATATATATATATATATATATATATATATATATATATATGCCTACATGCGAAGGCACAATGCAAACATGCATTTTGTTGTTAATGTGATTGCTAAACCTTAGGTATGCTACGATCAACAATTGAACCATCAGTGTGTTGCAATGCGCAATAGAAAGTATGTGGGAGCAATAGTTAGTTAAAGGGCAGATTATTTGCAGACCTATGATGTGTTTCATCAACTAACGAGAACTGCGCGGTGTAGCGTGGTGTTACAGCGAATGGGATAGCAAGTTATTTTGTATTCTGCAGAAAGTGCGTTATACACGCTATGATGTGTTAAACACGTTATGATATCATCAGAATTCTTGTGATGAAAAGCCATAATCTTATTTTACAGAGTGGTTTAGATGCCCCCAGAGGTATTCAATGCAATGTGTACAAATAGAGGTAAACAATATTGATTATTTGACGGCGAATGTTCTGCATCATTCGGCTCAAACGAAAACTGCAACCCTATTGCTCAAACGAAAACAGTAGTATGCCAGGACAAAACGTTGTACATCCATTGTCTAATGCAACCACCAAAGAAATATGGTTGTGTTTAGGCCCATTGGTGCCTCGTGGAGTGTGCGTTCGTCAATGCATTACTCACAGCAGACCCATTTTACTTGTGTTATTGTTCTGATAAAAGCTGTAAAATGCTGCTGCACTGCTTGTTACCCAACCTCGTGACATATCTCTTAGAAGCCATCACACCCGCCATCTACCAAGACCACTAAGATTTTAAGGTACATCACAATTGATGTACCTTACTCTAATTAACTGCTAAGGAATACACACTGATATTATGGGATGGCAGTAGAATATAAAAGCAATAGCATGGTTAGTTTGGACACCATGCCCTTGGCTTCGGGATAACACGTCAATGTCATAGAAGGTGCCTGTATCATTAGCGGTGCATACATAGCATCAACATAGTATTCTTCCATGTTCCTTTGTCAAGTTTAGTATCAATTACGCAAGATGAAAAACACAACGTTATGAATTATTTTTAGTGATTCATCGAGGCTGTGTGTTAATTAAATCTAGGTAAGTCTTATTTTCGCCACCATACTCCACATCCTTAACTCACGGTTACAGTACATCATATTTCAATGGAGATTGTGACACAACTAAGCAGTTTTGTGTTTTATAACAATGCATTAACAAATAAATGCATTTGGGTGCTGATGTTAAATCTGTTCACATTTAGAGTAGCCCGCATTACGTGGTTGGTGGTTAACAAAAAAATTTATGCAATGTTTTCATGTTGTCGCTTGTACAGTATGATGTTCTGTGTACTGGTTATCCCACTATTCAGTGGGTATGCATTACTTACAAGCTTACGGTGCGCAATATTCAAATTGGTGCTTGCTCGTCCTTAATGGACTTCCGCCAGTTGTTCTTGGCATTTCCGTCGACCACCATCTTTGTTTTTCCCATCCCACCTCATCCTTGTTTACGTATTTTATTTGTGTATCTTTTTTGTCATAACACAAACAGCCAACATAAATAACTATACTGCAAACATCGTTTCTAGAAACCACAGATTTATCAAGGAAATGGGGAGCAGTATATCGCCTTTCACGGATTCCCATGTTAGTGTTTTATCTGTAGATATATGCAGTTGTATGCTTTATCTACTGTGAGGCGGCTATGAAACATTTGAATGTGTTCGTGATTGGTCAGACACAAGCCGCCCAGTCTTGAGTGACTGATTGTCGGACTTGTGGCTTTGCGACACAGTCATGTATTTCGGATTCAGCTCGATATATTCACAAGATTGTTCCCAAGGAGCGCAGTGTGTGGTGCTGGTCGGTAACGATGAGGCCGCGGACGAAGAGAAGGAGTCGAAAGAGACCAATGATATGGTGAAAGTTTCATTGCTATTCTGAGTGAAAGTGGGCTGACCATGATGGGATGTTAGGGCTTTATATGTGCATGAGGTACGTTAAGCATCGCCTGGATGCCAACTGAATATCATTCCCGAAATAACAACGCCTCAGAGCTCACATATCGCCTGGAAAATTCAACACCAAGCCACCGTGTTTACAAACCAAGGAGGATATTCACCTCACACATGACAGATGAGTTAGGGGCAGACGCGTGAGGAACGCCTCGCATAGTTCAGTCAAGATTGCTTTCAGCTTTGAGATCTATGAATATTTCAGGCCACGGTTTGTTTATTGGTGAAGCCGAGTGGACTGACATGATAAACACTATCAAGATGTACCATCGTGTACATCTAAAGGAAACGCATCAATTTAATCATCACACCAAGGCGATAACAGTTTGCCAATAATTGATACGATAGCTACTTTTGTTAACAACCGCCTCCTGCATTAAACTAAGCCACTAAGTTACCAAACAAACTTTAGTTACCCTACCTACCTTAGTTACCCTACCCACATTAGTTACCCTACCTACCTGAGTTTCGTTAATACTGACTCGACGTTGCACCTCACCCCATCTCTCGCAGCATCATGACAGGTCTCTTCCAGATACTACCACAGCACAGCAGGTCCCCCTCCGTTAATCTGGTGGGAACAGGACTCCCCATCTCGCCTAGTTTATTCTCTATGATTCCCTTTCAGTTATCGATGTGAAGCATCTTGAAGACGATTCATAACGTTCAGGCTGTACGGCATCCGTTCCCTGACAGCTGGGTGGCACTGACACTTTGTGCCACCCAGGTGTGTGAACGTGTTGGTAGAGAGTGAAAATCTTGCATGTGGCTTCAACGGATCTGTGCAAATATGTGGAAGATTCGATAGGGAAATAACAGTTAGCGATAAAGTTACGTGTTGATGTTCATATATCTACCTAATCGTGCCTTTTCAATCACCGAAGACCTTTGCAATCACTGGAGTGTCTGGCTTTTCCATCGGCTTGTTGTGCGGTTACATTCACGTGGAAACATGCAAAGAGTACTATATTTGCATTCTACCTATCCAGCTGATTCATTAAAGACTATCCTGCTTTGGTATACATAACATATGATAACATAAGGAGCCAACAGGCTGCTTGCTCGCGCTTTTCTTTGACTGTTAGCAATATCTATGGGTGCAACTAATGGATATTGGTTTCATAAAAGCAGTCTGAACCAATCTAAGTTCTCTCATTATGTCATGCTATGTGGTCTGCTGCAAAATATGTTTTCTTCTGCGAACTACTCATAAATAGTCAATCTAGTGTGAATGCTATCTATATTTTGGCCGAAATCAAGTGTTTATTTGAGATATTCATGAATTTATGACAATCATATCGAACAAAACTATTTCAATATGAAATATGGTTTATGGATACTCATATCGTAGTAGTTAGGACATACACTAAGGTTACTGTTGAGTAATATCCTCTTGCCAATAGGTAGGACATCGTTCTCACATGATCAGGCTATTAAACACAACACTTAATACTGATATATACTAACAAGTCTCAGTGACGTACAGCAGATTAGTTGGCCACAGCAACATAGATAAGACACAGAGCAAAGTCATTCTGAATTCGGCACATTTACGAGCACTCACAGTGGAGGTCTTAAACGGAATTCATCATAACAATTCATTGCTTGCTATATCACTAGGACGATGCATGTATAATGGCGTCATCTGGTACACTGTGCTACCAAAGCGCGCTTGTATTACCTGTGAAATATGTTGCACGACAAAGGACGCCAGGGTACCAAGCGTGTGTGATATGTAACCTTCCCTTATATATGCAAATATGCAGCATATATCTGGGGAGATGAGCTTGTTTTGTTAGCATGTTTTTTCTTCAGAATATCAGCCTAAGCTATTAAAGTTGAGTCGTTATATACGTCGGTTGTATCATGACACGTCAGTCGAATAACGTCACATGCGCAGGCGTAGGCAGACGCTATACTGAACTTGGTTCCAATGCATTTGAAGTGGATTGTGCCATTACGCATATCTCTGCATCTCGTACGCACTTTTAATAGAACTAATGAGATACTTTTCCAGCACATTGGTTCAATAGCATTAGTCTAGTGTCTTGATCTATCGAGGTTTCTATGAATATAACCAATGCAATGCATTACTCCGAGTGCATTTTATTCTCACCCGTTCCCATCAATCAAACACCTCTGTCATACAACTTTATATTTAGCTACAGTTCTCGATGACTCCATTGTAGGTTGAGGTTAATCACGTCCCTTACACCTGAGACATGCAATGTGGGTATTCGACCTAAAATACTCTATGTTAGCTCGCACAGTGTCACCATAAAGGTTAGTACACCCTAGATGAAATACCTAGTGAAATTAATCCACCCATTAGTGACATTTATAGCACAAGCGAAATCCCATATGAAATCCATAAACCTGGCATAAATACTATTCAAATAAAGCGAAGTGGCAATCACTATGCCAATGACTGACTGCTGAAGAACTGGCCCGAAAAACAGATCGAATACTTGCGCACCCGGGTTATGAATCACTCACGTCGTGAAGTGTGGTGACATGCAATCTTGTTGCATTTTACAGCTTCTGTTGGTAAAAAAAACCAAATGAATAATGTCTGTTAGGAACAATACGAGCGTGTGTCAGTGGTGTCCTCTGGGTACGTTGTGGGGCTTAAAGCTGCATCAAGTCACAAGCCGCAGCACATTCTCCCACAAGGAGTCAACAATATACGTAAAAGATGTATTTGCAATTATTACATCTGGTACACAAAAGTTGCTGCTCAATCATCTTGATAATAACAAAAATGATTTCGCAATTCGGTATCATAACATCATTGGCATTAACACTCTCCGGTATGTTGTCACGCCTGCGTGCACAGAGACGCTTAAATGACATGATATTATTACCAATTATGGTGTACACTTCACTTCACCGTGCGACCGTGTAAACAGGTAGGCAGTTACGCCTGGACTTGACCAAGGTTACTTTTGTACCTTACTGTTGTATATACATATTTGGACTTGGACTTGGAGGTGAACGCTGATAATACCAAGGAGCTTATAGCTACGCCAAGAGGGCGCACTTGGAGTGTCTATGTGGTGAGTAAACACCACGCCCGCCGCTACCACAGGCATCCAGGTCAGCTCATTCAAACGAGCGCGTTCGGCAGTGTTCGGTTTCACCTGACTCATGTATATATATATATATAGATATATATATATATATATATATATATATATATATATATATATATATATATATATATATATATATAGAGAGATATATATATATATTATATATATATATATATATATATATATATATATATATATATATATATATATATATATATATATATCATATCATACAGCTTTCTGACGCTGGTGGAGTTCCCAAGACAGACTTAAGCGCCTTTGACCACTACCAGGATATCAACAACATACTTGTACAGCGCTATTTTGTTAATCATACATTAATAGATCCAGCTGTAATTTTTTTAATGAAATGGGGGTTAGTCTAGTTTAAGATTTTAGATACAAGATGTTTCAAATTTACAAATCTAATGTACATCCCCATATAATTGTATGAACTGAAAATCTTATTGTAACCCGTCGAGAAGTGTGATTGTCAAAGCAAAACTTCGCATCCGATGTCATAGCGTGAAACTCGCATGTGTAGCATCTGATATCATAACGCTTACCTTACCAATCATAACATGGTTAAAATGAGGGCACAACGTTGAACGACGATCAATACCGAGAAGATATGCGAAATGTTTGAGGAGTAGTTACTCGAACCCACCTCCCGTCCCCACCGACCCCAATAAAACAACTACCGTGTTTGGCCATAGTATTCTATACAGTTATATAACATTAGCGTATGACTCCCGTGAGAGATACTTTTAGCGACAACATCTTGTGCAATGTTCCCTTGTAGTAGTATTGTGTTTGTATATAACTCTAGCTTACAACCTAAAAAAATTAATTATACTGCCAATAAAACAGCAGCCCATGAAGCAGCAGCCACAGTCAATAAAACAGTCGCATTTTGGAAAAGTCACATATTTGAAAAAAAAGACAATCTCGGAGATTATAGAGAAAACATTAGGAAAATGACTTCCCGAATTTCAATGTCGCAAATATACACAAGGACGAGTTTTAAATGGGATCCGTAAAGCATATGTGTTATGGGGTGGTTGAATATATATATATATATTTAGAGATATATATATAGAGATATATATATAGATATAGATATATATATAGAGATATATATATCTAGATATATATATAGATATATAGATATAGATAAATATACATATATATATATATATATATATATAAAAAAATTATATATATATGTACACATATATATATATATATATCTTTATATATATATACATATATATATATACATATATATTTATACATTTATATATTTATATATATATATATATATATATATATATATATATATATATATATATATTTATATGCCTACATGCGGAGCACAATGCAATCATACCTTAGGTATGCTACTGTCAACAATTGAACCATCAGTGTGTTGTAATGCGCAATAGATAGTATGTGGGAGCAATAGTTAGTTAAGGGGCAGATTATTTGCAGACCTATGATGTGTTTCATAAACTAACGAGAACTGCGCGGTGTAGCGTGGTGTTACAGCGAATGGGATAACAAGTTATTTTGTATTCTGCAGAAAGTGCGTTATACACGCTATGATGTGTTAAACACGTTATGATATCATCTGTATTCTTGTGATGAAAAGCCATAATCTAATTTTACAGAGTGGTTTAGATGTCCCCGGAGGTATTCAATGCAATGTGTACAAATAGAGGTAAACAATATTGATTATTTGACGGCGAATGCTCTGCATCATTCGTCGATATGTTATTTACCTCATATCTACATGCAACCCTATTGCTCAAACGAAAACTCATAACAGTATGCCAGGACGAACCGTTGTACATCCATTGTCTAATGCAACCACCAAAGTAATATGGTTGTTTTTAGGCCCATTGGTGTCTCGTGGAGTGTGCGTTCGTCAATGCATTACTCACAGCAGACCCATTTCACTTGTGTTATTGTTCTGATAAAAGCTATAAAATGCTGCTGCACTGCTTGTTACCCAACCTCGTGACATATCTCTAAGAAGCCATCACACCCTCCATCTACCAAGACCACTAAGATTGTAAGGTACATCACAATTGATGTACCTTACTCTAATTAACTGCTCAGGAATACACACTGATATTATGGGATGGCAGTAGAATATAAAAGCAATAGCATGGTTAGTTTGGACACCATGCACTTTGCTTCGGGATAACACGTCAATGTCATAGAAGGTGCCTGTATCATTAGAGGTGCATACATAGCATCAACATGGTATTCTTCCATGTTCCTTTGTCAAGTTTAGAATCAATTACGCAAGATGAAAAACACAACGTTATGAATTATTTTTAGTGATTCATCGAGGCTTTATGTTAATTAAATCTAAGTAAGTCTTATTTTCGCCCCCATATTCCACATCCTTAACTCGCGGTTACAGTACATCATATTTCAATGGAGATTGTGACACAACTAAGCAGTTTTGTGTTTTATAACAATGCATTAACAAATAAATGCATTTGGCTGCTGATGTTAAATCTGTAGCCCGCATTACGTGGTTGGGAATAGTGTTAACAAAAAAATATATGCACAGCTTAGATTAATTTCATGTTGTCGTTTGTACAGTATGATGTTCTGTTTGTACTGGTTATCCCACTATTCAGTGGGTATGCATTACTTACAAGCTTACGGTGCGCAATATTCAAATTGGTGATTGCTCGTCCTTAATGGACTTCCGCCAGTTGTTCTTGGCATTTCCGTCGACCACCATCTTTGTTTTTCCCATCCCACCTCATCCTTGTTTACGTATTTTATTTGTGTATCTTTTTTGTCATAACACAAACAGCCAACATGAATAACTATACTGCAAACATCGTTTCTAGAAACCACAGATTTATCAAGGAAATGGGGAGCAGTATATCGCCTTTCACGGATTCCCATGTTAGTGTTTTATCTGTAGATATATGCAGTTGTATGCTTTATCTACTGTGAGGCGGCTATGAAACATTTGAATGTGTTCGTGATTGGTCAGACACAAGCCGCCCGTTCTTGAGTGACTGATTGTCGGGCTTGTGGCTTTGCGACACAGTCATGTATTTCGGATTCAGCTCGATATATTCACAGAATGGTCCCCAAGGAGCGCAGTGTGTGGTGCTGGTCGGTAACGTAAGAGCCGCGGACGAAGGGAAGGAGTCGAAAGAGACCAATGATATGGTGAAGGTTTCATTGCTATTCTGAGTGAAAGTGGGCTGAAATAAATCCTGGTCTATAATGGGACAGCTAGGACACGCGGTTATATATGGAACTCATGAAATATGCATGAGGTACGTGAAAGCATCCATGTGTCTCTGGATGCCAACTTGAATATCATTCCCGAAATAACGATGCATCAGAGCTCACATATCGCCTGGAAATTTCAACACCAAGCCACCGTGTTTACAAAACAAGGAGAATATTCACCTCACACATGACAGGTGAGATAGGGGCAGACGCGTGACGAACGCCTCGCAGAGTTAACGCAAGATTGCTCTAAACTTAGAGATGTATGAGTATTTCAGGCCACGGTATGTTTATTGGTGAAGTCAGGTTGACTGATAAGATTAGCAGTATCAAAATGATAACCAGCCTGTGCATCTAAAGGAAACGCATCAATGCAATCACGACACCAAGGCAAAATCAGTTTGCCAATAATTGATACGAAAGTGACGTGTTCCTACTGTCACGGATGCCTACCATTTATGATGAATTTACGATATTATTCTTTATATTTATACAGTCGTGCGAATGTCATACGGAGAGAATGAGAGGAAGAGTGAGAGGAGAATGAAAGCAGATACGATAACCTGTTAACACAACCTGTCACAAATCCACCCAGCCAGATTTTATGTGTTATGTGTATTCATTGGCGTTCCATAGTTTGAGTTGTTTACGTTCAACATGTGTTGATATCTCGAAATGATAGTGATTTGTGTTCTCATCCATTGTTTATTGGTCTAATCTGCACGTTACAATTTGGTAAGGAGACATACGAATCGAAATTGTGATACTCGCCAGCAATGAAGCTACTGTTGGGTGAACTGCTTGGCGTAGAGCCTAACTCATGGATAATGACCAAAAAACTCAGTTATATTGCTGTTCTTATAGTGCCCTGCACTGGAGGCTGAATACGACGCCCCTACTGGCAATAACTAGTTACAAGACTCCACGTTTCTTTTTCTCGCTTATTCCTTTAACAGCCAGGGGCTTAATTAGTATGAATCGACACACATGCTGGTATTACAGCTGTCGACACCTGCGTACACGAACCCACAGTGAAGGGATGTGTACACTATGATTGGTAATAATATCATGTCATCACAGCGTCTCTGTGCACGCATGTGTGACAGCACACTGGAGAGTGTTAATGCCATATTGTTATGATACCGAATTGCGAAATCATTTTTGTTATTGTCAGGATGATTGAACAGCAACTTTTATGCACCAAATGTAATAATCGCAAATGCATCTTTTACAATTATTGTTGACTCCTTCTGGGAGAATGTGCCGTGGCTTGTAACAAGCAGTGTAGCAGCATTTTACAGCTTCTATCAGAACAATAACACAAATGAAATGGGTCTGCTGGGAGTAATGCATTGACGAACGCACACTCCAAGAGGCACCAATGAGCCTTAAAACAACCATATTACATTGGTGCTTGCTTTGGACAATGGATGTATAACGGTTCGTCCTTGCATACTGTTGTGATTTTTTATTTCAGCATTCGCTGTCAAATAATCAATATTGTTTACCTATATTTGTATTCGTATTGATTACGTCCGGGGACAACTAAACCGCTCAGGAAGTCAACATTATGTTTATTCTGTTTTCATCCCAAGAAAAAGAGATATATCGTAACGTGTTTAACGCATCATGGCGTGAATAACGCACTTTCTGCAGAATACGAAATAACTTGCAATTTCCCACACTCTATAACACCATGCTACACCGCGCGGTTCTCGTTAATTAATGAAACACATCATAGGTCTGCAAATAATTTGCCGTACCCGACCTCCCCATGAACTTACAATTGCTCCCATATATTCTCTATTGCGCATCGCAATACACTGATGGTCTAATTGTAGACATTAGCATACCTAAAGTTGAGCAGTCACATTAGCAGCAAAACGTATGTTTGCATTGTGCAGCGCATGTGGGGGCATATATATATATATATATAGAGAGAGAGATATAGAGAGAGAGAGAGAGAGAGAGAGAGAGAGAGAGAGAGAGAGAGAGAGAGAGAGATATAGAGAGAGAGAGAGAGAGAGACAGATAGAGAGAGATAGTTAGAGAGAGAGAGAGAGAGAGATAGAGAGGGGGGAGAGAGAGGCAGGGAGAGAGATAGAGAAGAGACTAAGAGATATCTAGATCTATATAGATAGAGAGAAATTTATATAGATAGAGATATATATACAGATATGAAGAAATAGAGAGATAGATATATAAAAAGATATATATAGATTTATATATATATAGAGATAGGAAAGATATATAGATATAATATATATATATATATATCAATATATATATATATATATATATATATATATATATATATATATATATATATATATATATATATATATTTATACCATTGTTATGTGTGTACAACAGCAAACGTTTTCCCAACTACAATGTTTAAATGCAGTAAGGATGAGTCACCCTGGAGGTCATTGGTGTAGCAGAAACCTATTTCCATGGGTAACTCGGCTTAAGTAAAACAGCATGACCTTCTCAATGTCGGCCTGGCGACGTTTATTGGTTTCATACTGTTTTGTAAAGAGTGATTTGTTATTCAAACGATGTCAATGTGTCTTCTGTAAAGATTATTTTTAGAACAGTTCTTGATGTCGAACATCCCCCTGTGTATTGGACCTGACCGCGTTTGCAATATGACATCGAAAGTCACCTGGTGATGTGGATATTTGTTCAGGTTGATAACACAACAAAGAAAACGGATGTTCTGTGTCTGTTTCAGAAATAAACATAACCATCACTAACAGCGACCAATATTCTCAAATGTAGCCTGGTTTCATAAAAAAAAATACAACCACACATAAGATTTACACATACCATTAAACTCGTTCTTGTGTGTATTTGCGACATTAATATTCGGGAAGTCCTCTAATGCTTTCTCTATAATCTCTAAGACATACGTCTTTTTAAATACGTGACTTTTCCAAAATGCGACTGTTGTATTGACTGTGGCTGCTGCTTCATTGGCTGCTGTTTTATTGGCAGTATAATTAAAATGTGTTGGTTGTAAGCTAGAATTACATACAAACACGATACTACTACAGGTGTACATTGCACAAGATCTTGTCGCTAAAAGTATCTCTCACGGGAGTCATACGCTAATGTTATATAACTGAATAGAATACTATGGCCAAACTCGGTATTGGGGCCGGTGGGGGCGGGGGTGGGCTCGAGTAACTACTCCTCAAACATTTCACAGCTCTTCTCGGTATTTATCGTCGTTCAACGTAGTGACCTCATTTTGACCAAATTATGATTGGTAAGGTAAGCGTTATGATATCAGAAAACTTTGCTACGCATGCGAGTTTCACGCTATGACATCGGATGCGAAGTTTTGACAATCACACTTCCTGACGGGTTACAATCATATTGTCAGTTTATATAATTATATGGGGACGTACACTATAATTGTAAATTTGAAACATCTTGTATCTTAAATCTTAAACTAGACTAACACATTTCATAAAATACAAATTTATTGCTGGATCTATTAATGTATGATTAGCAAATTAGCGCTGTACAAGTATGTAAATCCGAAACTTTGTTGTTGTTGTTGATTTCCTGGTTGTGGTCAAAGGCGCTGAAGTCTGTCTTGGGAACTCCACCGACGCGACAGAGAGCTGTATGATAATATATATATACATGAGTCAGGTGAAACCGAACTTGAATGAGCTGACCTGGATGCCAGTGGTAGCGGTGGGCGTGGTGTTCACACAAGGAAATACTCACCACATAGACACACCAAGTGAGCCCTCTTGGCGTATCTATAAGCTCTTTGGTATATACAGCAGTAAGGTAAAAAAGTAACCTTGGTAAAGTCCAGGTGTAACTGCCGACCTGGACCATTACCAACTGCTTCCTGGCCGTTAGGACCGACCATAGACCTTAAGTATTTTAATCAGTGACAAAACCTTGAACCTTGAACTGTCAGCCCCAGTGAAGAGACATCAGATAAAAAGGTGTGGTATATTAGGAGTAAGTAGGGCTGGACATTGATTGACGACAGATTGCTTTACAAGTTATGGCTTATCATACATAAATACACCTAATTTAAGCTAACCACCAGATGATCTCTTTTGGGATTTGAACATCTTATTGGCAGTTTATGGCTGATCAAAAGACTGCTCGTTATTTTTTGTCTGATCGCCAGCCAATTTTGAATCAACGGATTTCTTTTTTTAAAAGATTTGATTTGAAGAGCGATTCTTGTTCACCGATTACCTGACCATAAAGCAACGTTCATTATAGGAGAGTGGCAAGGATGTGAGGGATAACTATTGTTAGATCACCCCCAACTCCTACAACCCCACGAAATGTATTGAAAAAATAATCACCTCCATCCAAATCGATGAAAAGTTACTCTGTTTTTATTATCTCTTCCAGTATTTAATTGTGGTATTCTACCCTTTGGTTTTATGTGGGCTTGGGGAAACTTTCATCCTTCCCCTGACAGTATTTACTCTGGTGACCCGGCTCTGTCTGGCAGGTAAATAATAAAAGTCCCCTACGCTGAAACATGGTTGTTCTAAAAGGCAAAGCATCACTACGCATCACTACATATTTTAGAGTAACTTGTTTTTATATTCAAGCCGCGATTAAATACTGAAACCCAGCAATATCTTCGTTGCTTTTGGCATGGTATTGTTACCGAGCTTCATTTCTCGCCGACAGGGTGACAAACGATACACGGTCATACAAGGCTAACAAATAAACCCCGACTTGCTTAGTCAACGTGAGAGCACAAACACACAGGACGCATCACGCTCTCTGTCTTTAAGAAGGTCGGCTTGCATATTCAATGGGGGTTGATTTCGTGCGGTTGCCTTAAATAGAAACGAGTGTCATACGCCTAAATTGAGGACTAAAGGTTGCCTAGATATCACTTAAGATCCACGTTACACAGTTACCTAACTATGAAATAAAAGAGATCATTTGCACTTCAGTTATTGTGGAAGCCTTACTAGATCACTGTTACTGCGGACTCAACTTTGTCAGCTCACACAGTGTGGTTGGTGGCTGATCTCGGACTTGTAGGTGTGAACCGTCCACATATTGACCTCCCTCTACCCCCCCCCCCCCACCTCCTTAGCCACTACTACCCCACACCCACACACAGCTCTCACTTACAGATATCCCACTACTCAAGAGGAAGTGAGGAGGTCCATTCATGTCAGCTGCATGGATCCTACGAGACATGGATCCATGTCATACCTGAGAGGAAATCGGCAGGCGCGATACGAATGACGTATTTGCTCAGGGCGAACGCCTTTACAATCAAGTACGAATCAGGAAGCAGGCGTCGGTGGTGGGGAATTTCTCGACCTCCTTGTCACGCATCACGTTATTTGTTTGATCCCGAAAATCTAAAATGTTATATTTAGAATGAGGAATAACTTGTTACCGATGGGGTGTGTTTAAGATTAGCAGTGACTCTTGGATGCAACATTTACCATAACTCTGCTGTCTGGATGATTGCTTCTCCTTGTTAACCTTCATTCATTCCGTTGGTATTTCAGATATAAATACTCGGCGCTTCGCTCATCGTGATACTCGCGTGACCTGTGAGAGTTAACGTGACCTGTGAGAGTTAACGTGGCCTGTGAGAGTTAACATGGCCTGTGAGAGTTAACGTGGCTGTGAGGTTGCCGCGAGATGGAGCTCGGACCTGGTCAGGTTGAGGACCTGGCTACTCTATCTACCCTTGACAACAAGTCCCTCCAAGAACACATTCACCAGCGATACATCAATCATGATGTAAGTACCTCACTTCCACAATGTTCCATGGTAGGCATGTGACTGCCTATATTGGGTTTGCATACTCTTCTCCGAGCTGCGCTACATGGAGCCATATATACTGCACTGTCACGCCTGCAATACAGTGTAGAGTAAGTGACGTCATGTAGTACAGGCTGTACAATTAAGTACTGTACCACACGAACTACATCGCGCAACCTGTACGCCGAAGTCTGCTCTACACTTACCACATAGACAGCCCGCTTCCCTTTAATAATTTTCCATATGAGGCCACTAGGTATGACAAGCCCGCCATGCCATGTGCGATCCTTTCGATGCCGCCCCGCCATTTATGCACAGTGACAGCAGTCACGAAGCGAGGACTCTACACAGCTAAATCGCGTCGCCCTTGCTAGCCACCCGGTGCTAGATATGCAGCCTATACTGTTGCTCATGATGGCATATATATATATATATATATATATATATATAGATATATATATATATATAGATATAGAGATATAGATAGATAGAGATAGAGAGATAGAGAGATATATAGAGAGAGAGAGAGAGAGATATATAGATCTCTAGATCTAGAGATATAGAGATATATATACATATATATATAGAGATATATACATACTACATACATATATATATATATATATATATGTATATATATATATATATGTATCTATATATATATATATATATATATATATATATATATATATATATATATATATATATGCGTGCGTGCGTGTGTGTGGTTTGTGTATGTGTATGTGTGTGTGTGTGTGTGTGTGTGTGTGTGTGTGTGTGTGTGTGTGTGTGTGTGTGTGTGTGTGTGTGTGTGTGTGTGTGTGTGTGTGTGCGTGCGTGCGTGTGTTATTTTTACTTATGAACATGGTGGTCCCTTGTAGCCTACTGGAGCCAAATCGAGTATAAAAGGTAGCGATCATTTTTTCCGCATTGCGATAGATCATTTTGCAAACGAGTCACCCATTCCTATATAATGTGGCTGTGCTAGCAGACGTACATAGGCGACATCCTGATATCACTCAATCCCTACCAGGACGTGGTCGACAATGGGACGAAGGTAAAAAGCTATTTTTACTTTCGAACTGTGGTTTTTCTGGAAATCCTCAAACATCAACACCTATCGGTGGTATTTGATAAATGAACTCATAATACAAGAATAAGGCCAGTTGAAGCTCTCACAACGAGAGTAGTTTTCAGATGAGCATTTAAATGTTTGACCGCATCCGTTATGATTTTAAAGATTTTTTTGCCTAATCTTTATTCCTCATTATTGGTGTAGATTTCAGAGGTGAACCAAGCCATTGTTGTTTTACCTATATACATTTTAGAAGTATATTCAGCCACTTGTAATACACATGTGAGTCCAATAGCGAAGGATGCACAGGTGTAACAAATGTGTATGCTATGGAATATTATCGGATCGCCTGTGTTATACCTGGTTGGGATATGGAATAGCATTGGACCACCTGTGTTAGACCTGGTTGGGTTATGAAAGAGTACTGGACCACAGAAGGATACACAGGTGTAACAAATGTGTATGCTATGGAATATTATCGGATCGCCTGTGTTATACCTGGTTGGGATATGGAATAGCATTGGACCACCTGTTTTACACGTGGTTAGGTTATGGAGTAACATTGGATCACCTGTGTTATACCTGTGTAGGTAGGCGAACTGTATTGCGAAGTGGCGCATAAGAGACAGCTTCCACCGCACGTGTTCGCCATCTCGGACACATGTTACCAGAACATCCGGGTGAGCGGGGTCAGTCAGTGCTGTGTGGTCAGTGGAGAGTCCGGTGCAGGTGAGTATCACAGCATTTCTGTTCAAGTTGAAATAGGTGTGCTTCTGCATTCCGAGACCGACAAATTAGCACTGATCTATAAAATACCTGGAGTGCGGATGCGGCTCCAGCCAATGAAGCTACCTTATGTAGTTCAGCGGCCATGATAGCAATACCCGTTGATAGCAATACCCGTTGATAGCAATACCCGTTGATAGCAATACCCGTTGATAGCAATACCCGTTGATAGCAATACCCGTTGATAGCAATACCCGTTGATAGCAATACCCGTTGATAGCAATACCCGTTGATAGCAATACCCGTTGATAGCAATACCCGTTGATAGCAATACCCCAAACGCGGTTTGTTTAACGATTGTATCATATCTAGTTATGCTGCTGTCGACTGCACAAATCGACCATCCGCTGTGTCTTGAAAATCGTTTCAACCATCATTCCCATGTTTATATGTTTGTGCCCCGGGTTATGGCCTATGGATTTCATGAAAACTTATCAGTCAGATACTATTACATGACAGCCAATCGGACCATTTCTGGCTTGCGACATTACCTCTCAGGTACCCCCTAACCTACAAGCTGAGTCAGGACCATCTAGAGCTGTTCTTTGAAGCAGTCCGCTTAGCTGGTGGTTGCAACTACAATCCCACAGTCCGTCAATACACCGGGGCATACAAGCGTCTCCTGATGAGACACGACGTGTAAGCCTCTGGTGGAAACTGTGACCAAACCCACATACTGTACGTCACTAGGGAGAATGCAGTTGATAGCCAGCACCATATGGAATTCACAGATACATATGACATCTCCACTGCCGAACGTTATGGTGTCGAGATAACACTCACAGGCCAAGTAGACGAAGTCGCGCTGTCACGGCCCCTGATTACAGTCCACTCTCCCCATACAAGGAAGCAGCTATTGGTTACAACATCGCGTGATAAGAGGAGAAGATGGTTGAACGCTAGTTTGCGTCCCAGACTCCAGGGGTTGCGCTAAGCTTGTCGCCCTAGAGTATACAACAAGACAAGGTCTAAAACTGGCGCGTCCAAATATTCATTTAAACACTTCGTTAATCTTCGTGACCAATCAACGCAAAGGTTGTGACCAGGATTGACCTTAGTTGCGCGCGTCTGGCTTATAAAACTGGCTTGTGATACGCACCCTCGGTTTTTTTTGTGACGTCATGTACATTGTTGTGGTCTGTGTCCAATGAGAACACACTGAATATCTTCTGGAATTATGGGGCGACTCAAAAGTTATAATTGGCACCTCAACAAGTGCTTTAATGCTTAGCTGCATGATAGTATGTTTAGTAATACGGTCCTTAAAGAGACCAGTTATGAGTCGGGTTCTCCCGCCGACTGTGTGATTAATGGTGCCGCACAGCGTGAAACAACAACTCGGGATGTTATATAATGTGTGCCCGGCTCATAAAAATCCCTTGTCCGGTTTAAAAAGTCTGACATGGCAAATCACTTGTTCCTGCAAGCGAACAACCATTGGTGTCGAGCCCTAACCCATTTCAAGCATTGCATCGAGAGCATTAGCTGACAACGTAAAGCAAAATGTTTCCCCGCCCCAGCAGGCACATTCAGAAAACAGTCATGACCCATCAAGCAGCCAAGCGCACAAGTCTTTAATATCACGCCATGTGACTGTTGCGCGTAATCGAGGGCTTCCGTTGGAGTCATTTTCATGTTAAGCAAGAGAATATACCTCAGTTCTGGTGAAACGAGGTGTAAAATGTACCAGAACAAATATGGCGCCGAATCTTTAGAAAAAGTGACACTGACCAATGAGAGACAATGACTCAAAAGTACACGAGAGTGACCGAGAGACACGGTTTCTGATTGGAGCATCCCAAATCTAGGATGCTAGACAAGTTCAAGAACTCATCCTAGCCTAGACCCTGGGCGAGACTATTGAATATCATTAACATGTAAACAGGGCCTGCAGCTATGGGGCTAGGGGACCTTGACTAGTTGAGCGCCGTATTCATTGGGATATTTGTCTAGCTTCTCTTAGTTTTGATGACGCCGGATGTCCTGCAAGCACTGAAGTTCAATGATGGCTATCCACCTCAAGGATCAAACTTAGTCACAATAATAGTCACAGTGGTCCTCTACAACTAATCGTCCAGCCCTCTTCCGTTCTCATCACTTACCGGCCACATGCCGGACTCCACCCCCGACTGTAATCATCTCATCTGACACATCAAATGCGTGTCTTCTTGTTT
Organism: Urechis unicinctus; assembly: GCA_034190875.2. Taxonomy (NCBI): domain Eukaryota; kingdom Metazoa; phylum Annelida; class Polychaeta; order Xenopneusta; family Urechidae; genus Urechis; species Urechis unicinctus. The sequence continues at coordinate 12,298,702 of CM067344.1, forward strand.
TTCTGTAAAATTCGCCTTCATCACATTACTAAACTCTAAACCCAGAAAATCACTGGCGAGAAAGTCCGCAAGCAGAACTCAAAACTCATATTTAAGCATCAATAAGGATCATCTCGTATTCATGATTATACTTCTGTAGCTGGCAAAAGTGAAAGGATCGGTTTCCTTTGATAAATTAAAAAATAACCTTATAAATACATTTTCATTTATAAGAACATTTAACTAGTATATTTCAATACATGAATAATACATCTGAGGCAGCCCGAGCCGCGTCCGCGACCCAGGTATTATTGGATCAGTGCCAATTAGTCACTCACCATATCCGACGAATATAATTTAGCGTCGTGTTCATTTGCCACCCGAGGAGCAAACCGTCCTGGGTTCGAATCCTTGAGTCATCTCTGGCCCTTATCCACGTGACGTCATCGTCATCTTTACTTTTTGATATGGAAACAAACGAAGTATAACGACCCAACCCCGAACTCACCTCATCCCAACTATTATTTATTTGACCATAATCACTCCTATTTCCATTTCAATGAGCGTGTACGCTTTACCGACTTCTCTGTCTGGAGCTACGCCGAACTTAGCCCTACAAGACGTCTGCGTAGACGTCTTACCGTTTCTCGAAACAACGCCACTCAATTATTTTTAGATCGATTCAGACAACTACCAAACACCAAACATACACAAGTGATGGAGTTATAGAATGCAATGATGTTTTACGGACAATTTCATCCCTTTTCGGCTGGTGATTTCATCCGTGGTAATTATTTATAATTCGATCAACTTGGGAAGCGGTAAAAAGTCAGAAACACAGCAACATGTTTGTTTACAAGTTCAAGAGCACATGCATTGCGCGGGGGGGGGGGGGGGGTAAGAACCGCGGTTGTAACATAAGCGTTCTCTATCGCGGAGACATGTCTCGGTGACGCAAGCTCTCAAACTCTCACTTAGCTCTCATTACGCGAGAACTGGTGTCTTGAGAAATGATGCCCTTCACATCGCTTCAAATAAAGCCACGTTTATCTAAGCAAAATTTTCTTAAATTAAAGGAAACTAATTTATCATATGTATATTCGTTGAGGAAACAAAGATTAATAGTTTGTATGTTTTTACAATAAATTTGTCAAGCACATCATCTTCAATGTACTTAATCTGATGAAACGTTGGCCATCGCAGCGGACAGCATAATACGTTTTTGTTTTCCAGGTGAACCCTTTACTGGAAGCATTCGGTAACGCCAGGACCGTTCTCAACAATTACAGCAGTCGCTTTGGCAAGTACATAGAGATCAAGTTTGAGAAAGGCGGCCATCTGCAGGGTGGTAGGTCCATATATGATTGCACTCAAATTAAGCCGCCAATCAGCAGATCGGTTTATGAGCCATCAGGTGTTGTCACCAACGTTAGGTGATGATTGTGTGCAGGTCGCATCTCGGAATACCTGTTGGAAAAATCGCGGGTAGTTTCGCAGGGAGAAGGGGAGAGGAACTTCCATATATTCTACTACATGTTCGCCGGGCTGAGGCAAGACCAGCTGCGCAATAATCTGCTGGACCTCCCAGAAAACCACAGGTGCTCAGATAGGTTCTAAAATATCAATACAGCGCTTCTGGCGTTTTGTAGCCATCAGAAATGTTCTGAAAACGAACTTCTCGCTATGATATTTTCTTATTAGTTTTATAATTTTTATCTGATTGCTTCCTTGTATAGGATCCTGCAGCCCATGGATGGATCCGGCAAAATCTACGATGATGACAGTGAGATCGAATCGCGCAAGGATAAATGGCACGAGCTCATCACAACCATGAACCATGTGGGCTTCATGGCTCACGTGAGTCGTCCCGGAGTCGTCCCGGGGTCGTCCCGGGGTCGTCCCGGTGTCGTCCCGGTGTCGTTCCGGGGTCGTCCAATTGTCTGACCTCCACTCTAATTACTGAAACAACAACTTACATAGATGGCCTAAGTGCAATGCTTTCTCCTCGTGTAACACGTGCTTTGCTCCTTGGTCACGTGTAGGACATCCAGGGCATCCTGGCTATATTGGCCGCTATCCTTCACATCACAGATTTGGAGTTCGAACCTGACACGGACACTGATGGGGTGTTTATCAAGGAGGAATCCCGAATGGAACTCGGTAAATCTCGTTCTGGCGTCATGATCATTAGAATTATAAATGTCCGACTGAACTATTAAATGGGATTCCCTGAAATGTATGCATGCGTTTGCCTACGTACATACGTACTTACTTACATACATACATACATACATACATACATACATACATACATACATACATACATACATACATACATGCATACATGCATACATACATACATACATACATACATACATACATACATACATACATACATACATACATACATACATACATACATACATACATACATACATACGCACATAGTCACATACATGTAAACATACACATACACTAAAACACGCACAATCACAAATTCCACGACCTTTTCTGTTTGATTCGCAGCCGCTGACACCATGGGCGTGACGCCACAGGATTTCGCCACAGCCTTGATTTCCAACACTAGCAACGTCAGAGGTAGTATCTTCAATGATCTGTGACTTGTAAATATACGCAGGCGCAGGATGCAGTCATTTGTACTATCCGCTATGACTGCAGGTGAGAAAATCGTGTCTCTGAAGACTATCCACGCGGCCAATGATGGTAGAGATGCCCTGGCTAAAACCCTCTACGCCCGCCTCTTTGGCTGGATTGTCCGCCAAATCAACACCCTCCTCAAAGGCACCATTGACAGGTAGGTATTATAGCCAATTACCGTATCATTTATGGACAGATCTAAAGCAGCGTATTAAGGCAAAGCCGGGTTACATTATAAACCATTGCGTTTCTACTGCCAACGAGTGTCTCGTCTAATCTTGAAACCAGTTGCATTGGTATATAGTACCAGTTCTGGACCACACATTGGCATCCTGGATCTGGCCGGCTTAGAGAACGTCAAACATAACTCTTTCGAGCAACTTTGTGTCAACGTGGCCAACGAACAACTCCAGTTTTACTTCAATCAGCACATCTTCTCGTGGGAAATGGAAGAGTACAAGAAGGAAGGGGTTAGAGGAAAGGACATTAAGTTCCCTGATAACAGACCCCTCCTCAATCTGTTCCTTGAGGTGATTGCCAATTAACGTCTCCCGGTTGGACACCATAGATCGCTTACCTGTCAATTTGAACATACACCGGTTACATTTTGTAGACAGTTTATAATCTATCGTATCATATAATCTGAATAATATCTTTCATTTGTAAAAATTTACCACATTACGATCGTTATTCAAATTATTTGACTCCATAGTGATTTTGACAGAGGCCCCTTGGATTTCTGTCGCTGATGGACGAGGTAAGTCGATTTCCCGAAGGTAATGACTCCACCTTGCTCGACAAACTCACCAAGAACCTTTATAACAAAAAAGAGTTCGTACGTTCGAATTCTGTGGGGCTCCATTTCATCATCCATCACTACGCTGCACAGGTACTGAATGAGCGATAATACATTGATTTTTATCTCGTGTCTACGGGCTTTACTAATTATATAATCTGTAATGTATATATAGTGTGTAACAACCGTAAATTGTTCATGCAGTTGTGAAAGGTGAATCTCTCGACTACTGCGACCCCGTGGCGATATTTCCACCACCCGTTGAAACGACTTTCACTGTACAAATGCTGTAAACATCATTCTATTCACTCTCCACAGGTGACATATGACGCTGCCAGTTTCTTGGAGAAGAATCGCGACACGTTCAGCATGAATTTGATGGAGACAATGAAAAAGAGCCAGTCCCAATTCGTTTACGACCTTTTCTCCTCGCCCATATCCGATACGGGTGCACTCCAGAAAAAGTAAGTCGCTGTGCCGCATCCACTCTTTAGAGAGCAAAATATGTACCTTTCCATGAGTTTCTTTTGGAATCGACTCCATTAAGTAATTTTTCATATGATACACATATGACTGATATGATTCGCCTGTTAGTCCTGAAGTGTCCCCAAAGCTGCTGCAAAGAGAGTCAAACAAAAGCAAGCTAACTAACTACATGTGATTTATATTCGTACCCAGTTAAATAATTCTCATTGCCATGGTTTGGTCACGATATATGATGTGTCTATCGTGTAGCGTGAGGGCGGCGGGAGAAGCGACATGTGAAAACACGCGTACTCTGGCCAGCAGTTTCCGTGTAAGTACATACATTATCTGAGGTCAATGAACTTTTTGTCAAATTTTATTGCAAACATTATTATTCATTCAGTTGTAGTTATCATAATTATTTTTGATGTTTTTATTGCCACCAATATACATCAGTGTATCGATAACTTAAAGTATCCCAACCTTCAAACGAACGGCTACCTTCTAAACAATGGATGTCAGTATTAAGGTAATAACAAAAACAATATTTTGTTATTACACACACATCTTGAAATGTGTTTGACATTACAGACTTCTCTTACTGATTTGATGGCTAAACTTCTGGATGGAGAACCCCACTTTATCCGCTGCATCAAGCCGAATAGCCAGAAATTACCAGACCTCTTCCAAGCAGATCTGGTGACGCAGCAACTTCAATACACGGGTGTCATGGAGACCGTGAAGATACGGAGGCAGGGATACGCCACTCGTCTTCCTCATCACATTTTTGTGGAAAGGTGAAATAACGAGATATGAATGGATGCATTGTTTTAAATACTGGTGCAGTTAACTCAATAGTCGCTGTCTTTTGGTCACATTTGTTAATCGTGCTGTGCCATTGTGTTCATAGATATCAGTTTATTGCATTTCCCATGACATCTTGGATAGAAGGTACCAGCAAAAACTGTTCAAAATTAGTGAAGAAACTCGAGATGAAAGACTATGATATTGGGAAAACGAAGGTATGTTTAACAAATTACGTAAAATTAAGTTAGGGGTAAGATAGTGCTGAAAAGTATTGGTAATTTTGGTACATATAATGTCCCAGGTTTTCCTCAAGTATTGGCATGTGGAGGAGCTGAACGCAGGCCTGGCGCACGCTCACCAACAGGTGACAACATGTCAACGCGTCGGAAGAGGCTACATTGCCAGACGACATTGTCGTTGGCTCCACAAGGTGTCGCATCAGCAGGCTGGGGATCTGCGCGTGTTCTGTAACAAAGTTGCGCAGAAGTCGCAGGATGTGTACACTTTGGAGGCGCGCAACCAGAACCACGACACCGAGAGACACCAAAAAAAGGCAAGTCGCTGGTTGGATGTTACTATTTTTATGTGTACAGATTTTTTATGTGTATGGATAAGTCTGACCATACAGTAATTGAAAATAGAACCGAAGAAGCTAAACGGACGGAAAATTGAACTTATCTTGAAAGGTGTTGTAATATTTTGTTAGGCCAGGATCCGTATATTTTGTGTGAACTCCTTAAATAATTATCTATCTGCACCTCTAATTGAATATTGTCTGTGGTGGAATGTTTTAATTATTTATAATCCAATCCCATTATTAACTTGCTTATTGAAAGAGATAAACATGAATAGGTTACAAAACAATGTTATCTTCACAACTCATGTGAAGTATTATTATAAATTACATATATCATTTCATGGTATAAAACGACAACTATATAAAATCCCCGGGATAAGACCTTACTATGAGATTCATATTATATCGCACCCTGAATGGGACATTCATAGATACATTTGATATCCTCTCATCCACATTTACATTTTACAAACACTACACATCCTGGTAGGCAGTTGTGGGGAAGATGCGCTGCCGAAAGTTACAGCATATAACAGACAAAGATTAGGTCTGAGAAAGTCTGGACCTTATGGTTGCTAATTGGTTCCACTTAGACTTTGAACGTTTTTCATTCGCTACGCGCCGCGCATTGACAGTGTCAGCTTTTCCCTAAACAATTCGCCACTATCAATATCACTTTACCGCGTGACGTAGTGCCGACTGCGAGAATTCTCCATCGATATGGAACAAAATGGAAACGGAATCTTTTTTTTTACGCATTAACCGTGAAGTAAGCACATTCAGGCGATGACTTTCGGTCGAACTTGGGACCGCAATGCTCTGTGCTGCCATCTTTTGGGCTAAGTGGCAACGCGGTCTTTCATTGGTAACACTTGGTTTAATATTCAGCTCAACGAGATGAAGCCGAAGACGTCAATCCAAGATACCTATATACGGCTCTGTGTTGTACAGAATGTCTCTCGCCAGACAGTCGATAATAGATGTAAGTAGACTCCCACTGCTACTTGTTAGTACGCCATTGTAACGTATTTGGTTTTATTAACTTATGCAACCGAGATCAAATATGTGTAATTGCTGGCACGTGGGTTTGTGAGGAGCATCATTGCCGTCGCCTGACAAACTGAATAATGAAAATAGGTTACAGCATATATAAAACCGACATTTTTAACGAGTGAAAACTATGATAACAGGAACTTTTGGAAGATGCTATGGGCAAGTTTATGCAGCTGAGCACTGAACTATGGGCCAAGCTTATCTACCTGGAAAAGAACCAAGTTGTGGCCAAGGTTTACCTTCGTGAAAAGGAAATCGTCATCGACGGCAGTGACACGGAGTATGACGGCGACGTGTCAGTATTACCGGCTTGTCTGCCAGCTTGTTAATCTCCTGACATGTTTAACGCCCAGATACACTATCAGTTTTATTGCCCTCTGATTATTGTGCCTGAGCTTATCAAGAAATATAAGGATTTTGGCGAAATGCTCAGAAGGCTCTGTTAGCGTCGTTTTCAGCATTAATCGATTTCCGGATCCTATTTCTGTCTTCAGAATCGGTCTCGGAAGTTTTGATAATCCATTACGCGATTATAGTTCTGAAGAAGTATTCAAGAAAATTGGCAAGGTACAACGATCAAGCCTTATTTGTCCTGTTCGTTGGGCTGAGTTTTGCTCTTTGTTTTGTTCTGACGTCTCATGCAATGCGACACATTCAACAGATCATCTGGGTTTAAATGATTTCCTTTTTTTGTGTCAGGGTGTCAGATTGACTCATGATCAATATGGAAACGTTTATGGACAGCGTCTTGGGGGTTGTGAGGTGATCGCGAAGGGATACAGCGAGGCAGACAGTCAATGCTTGTCAGCGGACGTCATGGATAACCTAGGCAGATTGACCGACGAACCGATGAAGGTTCCATAATCCCAAACTATCTATATTGCAGGGTTATTATCGACAGAAGTTGTCATAACAATATCATTCACATGTATAATGACTGCACTGTGTCTCGAAGATATTCGACATGAAACGGTTCCGGCAACACATCTTAACGGAATTAGGTCAGGTAGTCATAGACTATGAACGTCTTCGTCGCCTGGGCGTCATAAGCTTCTGCTTCGAGCGGAACACATTCGATGACTTAGAAACGCCTTGCTGGATCAGCATTATTGGTTCCCCAAATGGTGATACATCCCTTACTGCTCTCAGCTTATTACTGACTCTCCTCTGTTTTTCACAGAATCTGTTTTTTTCATTGGTATTAATGGAATCATCAGGATTTTTTGGTCAAAGTTTTGTTCAGGATTGTTGAATTAATAGAACGCCTGATTTGTCTGTATTCTTGTCACAAGTTACAACACAGTGAGTAGTGTCTACCTGGTATTCAGAAGCTGCTCATCACCTTATTGCGTCGGTTCATGCGCTTCCTCTCTGCTCAATGTATTGATCACTGAGTCGCCTATTATTTCACCGCGGAGTATATTGTAATGTCGTTTCAGCGCTGGCGAAAGCCATGCAGCAGCTGGACTTGAGCCACGCAGAGGTAGCACAGATCAAGGTACAGTTATAGTTACCTGTAATGCAAATCATGCAACCATTAAGACACTCCCCTACCATAGACCAGCTATATTTTGCTGTACTGAAATCGTAGTATAGAGTTTGATGTGTGCAAGTGTCAATTTCAGTGTTAGTGCCTTGACTCAATGGTACAACAAATTTATCTTGTGTTAATATGTTGTGTGTTGTACAGAGGATCTGGACGCATGAGAACCCCGAGATGATATCGTACAGCGAACAACATGTTGATAGTTTGTAGTCGTTTCTGTCTGCATGCACCGTATCAGTTTATAAAAAAATCCGCCATTATGTTGGAGTTTATCCACCGATAATGAAGGTTTTGTAGGAAGTGTATAGATGTAAAACCCTTGCAGTGGGATAGCCCCGGTCGGACTGTGTACATATATACCAACATGACGTCCTGCAGGGCTAGTAGTGGGAGTTGTAACATCATTGACACATCCAAGATGTGATGCTTAATCACGTGGGCTTCCGATGGGATGTGATCACCTTATTATTCATTTGGTCCTTTCTTGCCTTAGCGATACATCGCGCATGCCAGGCGTTAAAACATAGTCTGCGTTCTCTGCAAATGAGCAATGGTTTTCAATATCACCCGAATTTGGTGTAATGTAAACATTATTCTGTTGAATTGATCGTGCTTGTTTTTTTTTATGTAATAACAGCCTAATCGACTGCTATATGGTTTTCTTCTGCTTTTCCTCCTTTATCAGATCGCAAAAAAATGGATGCTTTATCAGCTCGCAATAATGATGATTCATCAGCTCGCAATACGGATGATTCATCAGCTCGCAATACGGATGATTCATCGGCCTATGCCGAGACTATTTCGCGGGAAAAACAGTCAAAAAAGAAGGCGAAGAAGGAGGGACCGTTTTTTTGGAAGTCATAAAATGAAGTATTTTTTATGTTTAACCACAAGTCGCTTATCTCATACCCGTATTGCTTCCTTTGGCCACTCGTTTTTCTGAACAGATGTGGCGCCTTAGTTTATATGATCCGAACATTTCAAATGAACTTGTGCATATATTATTATATTCTTCCACTTAAGGTTTGAGCCAAGTGTGATGGCGATCACCCTATATGGTTATCGGTTGCTTCTGGCTGTTTATGCTTTGTTTAACTGCTGAGCTTAAAATCAAATGTTTATTTAATAAAAAAAACGGGGCAAGTCAGTAATAAACGCATAATCGATATGCTAACAGAACCGAAGTGATACTGTGGTCACAAACTTCTATCCATCAGTTGCATTTATACCTGACCAGCCACGTGCTTATCCCAAACTATTTAAATCCGAGAATAGGTCGGGTTTTTATTGTGTATGTCTTCAATCCTACCTCCAAAACTGTATAATGCTATCCTATGGGGAATTCGGATTTCTTACTGTTACGTGGAAAATAATGTGTATTTCAACATGTGTTAGAGAAATATGATTGTATATATAATTTCCGTAGCTGGGTTTAAGCATTTTTGAATAAAATTAATTTGATAACCAATTAATTTTGTACTTCTTTATTGTAAGCATCAATACAAATGCTGCACATTTCACTTATTTACCAGAAGGAATATTTTTCTCTTCAACTCTTCTACAGTTGATTCCTACATCGTAAGTGAGGTACTTAACATAAAATAATATGGTTTAGTTTGTTGGTATTGTCTTGCGTGCGGTACACCATTACACACCAATATATATGATCATAAAATGGGTCATACGTTTTGCTAAGCAATAAACATAATGCATTTTCTACCATTAGGAAGAGGGCATAATACCGGCATGCATCAACAGAACTGTACTTCAATATAATATAAAACTGATTCCTGGAAAAAATGCGGTATTTTCTCACAAATATCCAGACACATAATCAGCTCAACGCAGAAGTTGGATTCAGAGATAAGATTGAGAGTATAAAGCACCGACAATAGTTTAAATGTGGAGCATACATCGATGAATACGTCATTTAACCATCATGTTTTCTTGATAGACTTTGGCTCACCTGAACGTAGGCTGAATATCCAGGGTCAAAAGTCTCTCCATCTGACTGGCCCGCTCTGACTATCAGGCCTGTACGTTGTAAAACCCAACGTTGGAGTTGCGGAGCCCAGGGACCAAACGTCATGAGTAAAAGGGCTTCTGCAGCAATAGCGTCCTTTAGCGCCTCCAATATTCTCATGGACTTCTGCATCAATCGGCCACTTAGATGTTCAGTGACGGTTGACATCACAGCAATGATGAGATTGAGCAGCATAAGAACACACACAACCAGGTAGAAAACTATGACCACTTTAACAGTTCTTGACGTGTCGGCTGGAAATTCCTCCCCATATCCACGCGAAGTCAGAAACGTTTGGTAGCTACTGCTTGCAATAAATAAATGAAATGTTAAAAAAAAATCCTGCAAACATTATCATGTAGACTACCAAGAACTTATATATATATTTATATATATATATACATATATATATATATATATATATATATATATATATATATATATATAATATATATATATATATATATATATATTTATAAATGTATATATATATAAATATATATATATAAATATATATATAAATACATATATATATATATATATATATATATATATATATATATATATATATATATATATATATATATATATATATATATATTTATAGAATTGGCTTCGTTCCATATACACTCACATACAGATTTTGTCGTTCTAAATGATGTCCGCAGTATCCGTCTCTGACAATATACATTCGGTTTCTATGAGCACGACCATGACTGCTGCTATTGAACAATATTCTATGCAAGAGGATTAACATAACGCCAGAGGTACAGCCAAGCTACTTCAAATGCAAAACCGGTTGGAGAGCACAAGTGCTTGTCAATTATCAGTACCACAATAGTGCTGTCTTATATTGATTGTATTGACTTCAATATGCGGAAGGGATACATCAGTTACTACAACATCTTCAGTCTGAATACAGTAGGATAGGGTGGCCTACATTGCGACGATGTTATTACTATTCTCACCCGTGTATGATGAAAGATATCCATGGGCGATGTGCGACTTGGTGACCGTTACAATAATTCAGTCCATGAATAGAATTCTCTATATGAGGACATTTGTAATAGAAGTAGGCTGTAATAGTAGCTGTTGACCTTCAGTACTAGTTCATATGTGTTTTTACCTCCTCATCTGTATGAGCATTTCAAGGGGGAAGCCACATTAAGGCTGATTTAGCTTTCCCGAACTGGCTTCAGTTTCTGCGTCTGAAACCTTTAGAAGTTGTGAGTAATAAGGCTGACACAATGCTGTCAACCTGAATTTATTGGGGAAGTATAGCAATCCAGTGCCACACCAGTAAACTATTTACATGCAGCATTCACGTTACGCGATAGCTTGTGCTAAAGCTGCTGATATCTATACTTGGCTATGGCCCAAAATGTCTCTCAATCGGCATAGCTACATGGACAATAATAACGATGATGACGATGATGATAATGGTCATAGTTCTGTCTGTGTGTGTTTGTGTGCCTATGTGTGTGTGTGTGTGTGTGTGTGTGTGTGTGTGTGTGTGTGTGTGTGTGTGTGTGTGTGTGTGTGTGTGTGTGTGTGTGTGTGTGTGTGTGTGTGTGCGTATACATGCGTGTGTGTGTGCATGTGTGATTTTGTGTGTGTGTGTGTGTGTGTGTGTGTGTGTGTGTGTGTGTGTGTGTGTGTGTGTGTGTGTGTGTGTGTGTGTGTGTGTGTGTGTGTGTGTGTGTGTGTGCGTAGATAAATGGAGGTACAATCATCTAGACCGGCAGTGAAAATGATTTTCAGGAACAATGCAAATTTACTGGTTTCGGTAGGCAATAGAATGAAATCAGTTTAAAAATTAGATAGGTGACTTCGTGTTATTATCTCCTTGCAATAGTATTAGAGTCACTCGCTGTATTGTGCATTTAAATGCAAAGTGTCCAGCCTTTTGTAAGATAATGCTACTAATGCATTCTATTTTTCTGGTTGGTACGCGAGAGACTAAATACCTCAATTAATTGCTGTATATAAATCACATACGATAATATATGGAGCTAAATCTAAATACCTTAGTTAATTGCTGTATATAAATCACATACGATAATATATGGAGTTAACAGCTTGTTTGCTTGTACATTGTCTATGGCCTGCGATACAATTGATGTATATTGGTTTCATACGTTAAAATATTTGTCTCTCAAATAATCAAAAGCAGGCGGGCGGTCTGAACCTTTCTACGGTCTAATACAGCATGTAGCGTCGTCTCAAACAAATCACACATTATCTATATGTGTTCCTATGTGTACACTTCATAAATAATTCAGCAAGTTTGAATAACAACAACATTTTGGCTGAAATCAATAATCGGTATATATAAAGCAGCACCATTTACAAAAGTCGTATTTCACGTATACTAGAAGTGTTGTGGCAGTTGATAAATGTCGCTTTATTGATTGGTTGGTGGGCGTTTCCTAATGAAACAAGACATTATGACGCACATATATGTAAATGTTACCACACGGAGCTCACTTTCCTCTGCCTGACCGGTGTGGTTTGAGAGATATGTTGAAGTTCACAAAAATAGAACAACTGGGTGAAGTTAATCTCTTGACAAAAACCTGTGCCTTCACTCGGACACAAAATAATTCCTTAAGGCTTGATAACGTAGCCTTTATTCGTAAGTAAACGTTTTACTTTTGGTTTCCCCATGAGCTACTTTCACGATTGAATGGTGGATTCTCATCCACTGGTGGTAAGGATGTTTGGTTAAAAAACGTGCCATGAATCACCACGTCATCTAGCGTGAATGCATACTGTCGAATGGACTGTTCCATTGAATGAACAATGGATATGGTCAAATGTCCACTAACAATGTAAGTCATGCCCGAAATTAACGATATGAAATTGATGAGATTACCGGAATAACAGGAGATGAGTCTGTAAAATAATAACATTAACCATGAATGACGTAATTCGGTTGTTATAGGTTGTTTGCACTTTCAGTAGCACACAACTGCACTACACAAAGATAATTGCGTTGTCAACTGGAATCTATTGTCGCCCTCTATATTGGGGTGGTTTGCCCTGGATGTTTATTTGGATACCGTGGACATGTAATAATGGAAGCTCTTTCCACTGATTGATGTAGATACTTGTAGTTAATCAAATCTAACCTGACTCCAGTAGCTTTAAGGATAACATCCACATCCTGGTACTTGAAAGCAACTGGAAGATGACATATATAGGACAATAGTCTGTAAAGGCTAGCAGCTTTGCGATAAGCAAGACTAACTTTTGACACACGATAAACTGGGTTGAATGGGGGATTCTTTTTAGTTGTTGGCTAGAGACAATAGTTACTTCCTTAAATTAAAATCTTTGATACCGTACTTTCTCCAGAAGGTTTCATTGAGTTCCATTTTTCCACTTATCGTGACAACTGGTCATAAAAGGCAATGTATCCGTTTTCGGAAATGGTCGGGTTACAGCTGTTCTCTACATATCTTAAGTTTGTAGCACTTTATTCTCTCATAAATAAGCCTTTTATCGTTTTACTTCATTAAAATGCTAAGCTTGAGAAGATTCCAAAGCAGGTTAGCATATAGTATGTAAAGAACATATTGAAGCAGTCATGTGAATGCAATCAGAAGCTGGAAACGGAGCTAGTGTTACTACGAGCTACTCATATCTTTAAGATAATCATATTAAGTCAAGCAGTTCAATATGATTGCATGATTCATGAATACTTATATGGTAATAGTTACAGCATGCCATGAGCTTATTGATATGTTATATACTTGTCATAATATTTAGGACATTCTTCTCAGATGATCAGGTCATTAAGTACAACCCTAAATACCGTTCTAAACCAACAAATAGCTGCTTGATATTTGATGTGTGCTGGTTGTTTGGCAGAACAAGACGCATTGACGCGAAGAGCAATTGGTCACAGCAGTATAGAGTAATGAAGAGGTCACCTGAGTGTGATATATTAGCGAACTCTCAAAGCGGAGGACTTCAATAGAATAAATCATATATGTGCGTTGCCCGAGATAACAGAAGGACGATGATTGAATAATGGTTACGCATGGTATATTGTTGAGCGTTTTTGGTGTACAGACAATGTATTGTGCTCACTGATTTGTTTCTAGAAAATGCCTTCATGGTATGACATTAAGCCTCTGTTTGCTGTTGCTTGTGGTGGTGAATCACGTGTCGCGTACAACCTTCTTGAGATAACTACATGACACCACATGTTGCATTTACATAGCGTTATCAGGTTATATAATAATAATATTAATAATAATAATCTTTATTTTCGCACAGCAGGTGAACAGGAACATTAATATTTGATACTACAACAAAAAACACACGAGAACGAATAAACAAATAAATCAGTTACGATAAACACAATTCCTTTAACAGAGCTTCAGCTTCATGTCGGATAAGCACTGATAATGAATCCCCATCTCTAACAGAAATAAGCTCTTTTATGAGCATGGCAATATTCTCATATTCAGAATTACCTGGTGGCTTAATCTTATAGCTGGAGTCTTTAATGCATTCACTATGCTGTAATAAATAACAATTATTGATGTTCAGGGCATGCATTATTGTTCGCACATTATCGCTAACAATTGTTCTGCTATGGAAACAACATCTACTTACATAGGATACTAAAACATTGGTGCTGTTCAGGCACTTATGAAAGAAATTGACGAAGCGCAACATCAGTTGATTTCTAAGGGGCAATTTTCCCGAAATGAACTGTAAATACTTTGAACATGTTCTGGACTCTAATTTCCATATTGTTCGAATACATCTTCTCCAAACACTACACAATTTGACCAGCTGGTTGGGTCTTAAACTCCACATCGTCGACCCATACAAACTACTACAGTATACTTCAAATAGTGGGTTTCTGATTACAGAGTTGCAGTATCCAAAGCGAGACATAATCATATTCGTTTTCGCTATCAAATCCCTACATGCATGCTGTGTATTTATCAAATTCGCACAATAACCAATATTACTTCCCAAGTGAACAGTTTGTTTCTCTTGCTCAGTTAATTCACCATTTAGTGTTAAATATACTGGACTGTCGTAAGCATTGAATGCAAGCAACCGGCTTTTTGCAGAATTGAACTGCACACAGCATTCCTTCGAAAATTCCTCGCATATTCTAAGCATTGTCTGAAACTGAAGGTGCAATGAGTGAAACATCATCAGCATAACTCAAAGCGCCCATATAATGATGGCCCATGTGACATCCAACATTAGCTTCACGAAGGCGCCTTAGTAATTCATCAATATATACACAAAATAATAATAGCGAAAGAACTGCGCCTTGCTTAACACCATTCGTGCATATAAAAGGCTCAGAGCTAGAAGCATTCCATCGGACTTTCAGGATCTGATGTGTGTACATATTAACGAGTAGTTTACATATTGTTGGACAGAGTCCTTTCTGCCTGAGAAGCGCAAACAATTCCACATAATTCACACGATCAAATGCTTTAGATGCGTCCAATAGAATTACAAAACAAGATGACCCCTGAGTTACAAAGTGATCAACAATCTCTTGCAAAACAAGCGTGCATTGAGTGGTAGAGTGTGACTGTTTGATACCGAATTGCAGATCGCTAGTTTTCAGTGCGTCACTCTGGGATGTTAAATAATATTATCAAGTAATTTTCCCAAAATACTACTGATTGCTATGGACCTTTAAATATATCACTATTATTCAACGATTTTTTTCTATTCTTTGGTATATGTATCAGCGTTGAATGCAACATACCCGGTGGAGCATATGCATGCGAAAGCATCGCATTAAACAACTGTGAGATATGAACAAACAATTCTTGACAGGCATTCTTAATGTGATCAGAGCTGATTTCTGAATTACCATCGGTTTTGTCTGGTTTCAAGTTCCCCGCTGCGGATTCGACCTGCTTAACGGTTATGACATGATCAGAAGTGCATTTGCCCGTTTTGCAGCATAATGAGGCATCTTTACATATGGAACTGTAAAGATCATTCATTTCAAGCTCGTTATATGAAACGGAGTTATACAGCCTAGAATATTTGTCCTTAAAGGTTTCGCATATATTAACCTCATCATGAGCATCGTCCACAAGTGTAGTGTTAGACACACGTGCGCTAAATATCTTACGAACTTCCTTCCAAAAATTGGGGTTATTTTTGGACGCGTTTGCAGCCGCCATTCTATCGGCTACTAATTTGACTTGTTTACGCATAACGTTCCGTGATTTCTTTTTGTAGTCTTTTTAAGCCTTATGCATTATATCTTTAATTGTCCCAGTAGAAGGGCAACCATTCTCTCGCCACAAGCGGCACCAAAAAATTGATTTATTTTTCAGGGATTGGACCTCGTCGTTCCACCTAGCCCGGCGTTTCTTCGGTCGGTTAGCCGGAATACTACTGAGAGACGATGCCACGCAAGCATGAATTATATCATCGTGAAATATGAATGTATTATGCAAGTGAATACGTTTGTTCAAATGAATGATATGGTATTCACTAGACATATGCTACCAAAGAGTGAGTAGTATAAAGATGTACCTCTTCATACCCCTTTTTTGACGTCGAACGATGGACGAAGTGGATTGCGTAATATATTTTTCGCTGACGATCGCTTCCGGATATTTCTTTCACAATTTGGTGACCTAAGCAGGCTCTCGCGATGTACGGTATTCGAGTGAGTTCATTTGGGGGCTATGTACTGAGTTGTTTATTGTTTTGGTCACCTTCGACCTCATGGAGGCGCGCTATTTGGGATGAGGTCATTCTATTTTTGGAAAGTGATTTCACTATGTCTTCGGATATGTCGTCATGGTTTGCTGAGCTAAGCTAAGTGAAGTGATGAGGGTGTATATAAACAGGCTAGGATGATTTGAGTTCAGTTATAACCATGGCTTGGAAACGCCAGCAAGAAGCTTTCAATGATGTGAGCAAACGCAGTAGACAGATGAGTGACGCCGACTTGTTAAAAGCCGTGGAACAGATTGAATCAGAAAACAGTAAGTATGATTTATTTTCTATATCTGAATTATAGAATTACCATGTATACGTCATTTATTTATTTATTTTTGTTACGCGTGTGTGTTTTAGTGTTGATGGGAGACGAAGATATTTTACACGCCGCTATTGATGCGTATGCAATCGAACAGGCCAATGCAGCACTGGATTCGTTAAACCAAGCAAGTTCAAAACACCCCCCCAACACAAACTGGAAATGGCGCTGCAGTCAACGCTAAGGGTAGGTCTATTACAGGATAGGTCTATTACCGGTAGAATTGAGGAATGACGGAAATCTTTA
Organism: Urechis unicinctus; assembly: GCA_034190875.2. NCBI lineage: Eukaryota > Metazoa > Annelida > Polychaeta > Xenopneusta > Urechidae > Urechis > Urechis unicinctus. Next base: position 12,315,903 of record CM067344.1, read on the forward strand.
TATTGACAGATTATTGATGATTATGTCGACAGAAGCTGTCTGGGCTGCGAATGAAAGAGCTATACAGACTCATACGCGATTTGGAAGCCTGCAAACTGTTTACAATTATAGTTTATCTGAAGATGTGCTCAACCTCAACCAGAATATATTTGCGGAATGCGATTCAGCCTTTAAAACAACGGGAGTTATGGATTCTTATTACGCCACAAAGAAACAGATGAATTGCGGTACTTTCACTCGTCCGTCAATAACCATCGAATGCTACCAACCCCTCTAGTCACACGGAATGTCGATGATTTTGACAGGGCTATAGATGAAATAACACAAACAGACATTTTAACCTACGCCCAGAACCAACGACCGGATTCGAAATGGAGTGTTGAGGAAGTGACTAATTTGACCATCTTTGTGAACCCAATCGAAGATCACGTGATCGGCTACCCACCACCCGTTATGCCGGAACACCTGAAAACAAACAGAGCCATCAACTTGTTAGTGCGAAGTCTAAAAACGGGTAAACCTTATCAAGACTGATTGTGCTTTTTCAAGGCACTGGCCTTACACAGAGGAGCAAAGATCAGGAGTCTAGAGAACGCAGCAAAAACATTGTTAAAGACTGCTTACCCCAAACAAAAGAAAAAAACCATTTGCGGGTGTAACTCTTGAAGACGTCGAAAGACTAGCAAAACAATTCGAAGCGAATGTCACAGTGTATACGCTAGACGAGAATCAAGTAAGTGTGTCTTGTAGTGATTAAACAGAAGTAACAACATAAACGATGTAATCATTTGATATCGAAATGGAAATATGATCGTGATCGTTTTGTTATTTGTGTTTCAGGTTGCTACTTTGGTCAAGCGAACGCGTACAAAATTCGCCTCGACCTTGAAATTGAACCTGCACGAAAATCACTTTAGTTACATAAAAAAATTTGACCTTAATAGCAAATCATATATTTGTGGTACCTGTCAGAAGCTGTGGAAAAGTGAGAGAAAACTACATCGCCACGAAAACAAATGTACTGTGGAAACGAAATACAAGTACCCAGGCGGTGTTTTTCATCTACCACCCACTATCTTTGAAGCGTTACGGGACGAAGGAATCGAAATAGAAGACGGTATTTACCCTTACAGAGCCACCTATGATTTTGAAAGTTATTTTGGAGAAGACAACCTACCCGTCAATTCACGTACGTTATCAGTGAGTGTATGCAGCAATGTACCTGATTATACAGAACCAAAATGCTTTGTAACGGAAGGAAACGCACAAACATTGATTGACAGGATGATGATGTATATAGAGGAGATATCAAACGCCACCTATCTACTGATGCTTGCTCAATACGAAGCTGCCCTAGCCCAGTTACAAGAGAAAATCGATGAAGCGTATCAACGGGAGCCGCTCGTCAAGGGAGAACACCCATTGCAGAAATTACAGAGCAAATTCGACAATTATTTACATGTATTACCGTTAGTCGGATTCAACTCATCGAATTATGACCTCAACGTTGTGAAAATACCGTTGACAACTTACCTGCAAGAACATTCATCAATCAAGTGTACCATCAAACGAAATAACTCATTCATGTGCATTGAAACGGACAATGTACGGTTTTTGGATATCACCAACTTTATTGCACCTGGATATACATACGACATATAACTACGAGCCTTTCAATGCAAACAGAAAAAGGGATATTTACCGTATGAATGGGTGACACTCGATCGTTTGAACAACACAGAATTACCACCCCATGCAGCTTTTTACAGTCCGTTAAAACAAGAAAACATTACAGCAGACCAATACGCTGAATGTCAAGAAGCGTGGGAAGTAGGTCATATGCAGACTTTTAAAGACTTTTTGATATATTACAACAATTTAGATGTCGAACCTTTTCTGGAAGCCATAGAGAAACAGAGTCGTTTTTACAGTGAGAGAGGTATAGATATGTTGAAGGATGGAATATCAGTGCCCGGATTAACCATGCGATATTTATTTCAAGACTTGGAAGATTATTTTACCTTACCAGACGAACAAAACAGCGACATCTATTGGTTGATAAAAAATGGAATAGTGGGCGGACCCTCAATAATGTTTCATCGTTAACACGAAAAAGGAAAAACTTACATCAGACGTGAACAGAACGGAAATGAAGCAAAGTTGTGTGAAGGAATCATGTGTTACAATGCCAATGCGCTGTATCTGTGGGCCTTGTCTCAACCCATGCCAGCCAACTTTCCGACCCGACGTCACGCGCCTGAGTTTAAACCAATTCAGACCCGAAAAGGCGGAATAGTGGTTGGCATGGATAGCACACAGCTCACAAAATCAAATACAACACCGTCTAAACAGAGGGGAAAAAAGAATAGGTGCCCGGCGATTACCCGTAGACGGTTGGTGCAAAGAAACGGTATATCAGTTTCACGGATGTGTATGGCATGGTTGTCCGTGTCTGAAATTGACCCATAGCCCCATCAGTGGAAAACTAATGAGTGATTTATGTGCCGAAACAGAAAGAAATACCCAGTATTTGAGAGGATTAGGATATAATGTCGTAGCTGAGTGGGAATGTGAATGGACGAAAAAACGGAAAACAGACCCTCACATCAAAGCGTTCACGTACAGTCGACCTCAACCACCACGAGCCCCTTTGACGGAAAAACAGCTCATAGCCAATATACGTGACGGAATCTTTTTTTGGAATGGCTGAAGAAGATATACACGTACCAGAAAATCTTAAAGACTATTTGAGTGAGATGACCCCTATATTCAAAAACATTGAACTGACCCGAGATGAAATCGGACCCTTTATGCGAGACCATGCTGAACAACGGGACATTATGAAAGTGATTACACAAGGTTACAAGGGGCGTGGGGATCATAAGGAATTTTGTTGCGATCATTATGATGTCATAACGATTTTTATTATTAATTTTCATAAAGACGGAATGGCGGACGTTGATAGGGAGCTACAAAGGTGTGAAAATATTGCTTGCTAGCCCACTACTGAAATGGTACTTGGAACATGGTCTGGTGATCACAAAAATATACCAAACACTGGAGTACGAACCCACAGCCTGTTTCAAACGATTTGCCGAGACCGTATCAGACGCCAGGTATGTACGAATACACGAATGGAGTTATATGTTATACTCTTTCAAGCGTTGTATTCTATTTTTGATAATGTTCTTGTTTGTGTGTAGACGTGGGGGTAATGTCGACCCGAGTCAGACCGTTATAGCTGAAACTTTTAAGCTACTTGGAAATTCGGCCTATGGTAAACATACCAAAATGTATTATTGTAAAATATATTTATTTAATTGTTATTTTCAAATTTATGTCAAATTAATGATTAGAAAAAGAAAATATACATATATATTTATATATATATATATATATATATATATATATATATATATATATATATATATATATATATATATATATATATATATATATATATATATATATATATATATATATATATATATATATATATATATATATAAAATACCCGTCAAGTGCTGTTGATTTATACTAATTTGTCAATGTTTGTAGGTAAATGCGTCACGGATAAAACTAAACATCGTGATGTCAGATACGCCGACTACCGAGAGGGTCAGAAATTGATCAATGACAAAAGATTTAGAGCCTTGAGCAAATTAACCCACAACCTGCTTGAAATCGACATGGCCAAAACCATCATTAATCTCAACTTACCCCAACAAATAGGCTATTTTGTTTATCAATACGCCAAATTAAGAATGCTTGAATTTTATTATGATTTTATTGACAAGTATGTCCCGAGATCTGATTTGGCTATGTACAGATGGACACTGGTAGTAGTTATATCGCCCTTAGTAGTAGTCATCTAACAGATGTCATCAAACCCAACATGAAAGAAAATTTTTTCCGAGATTACCTTCAGTGGTTGCCAGCTGTAGCGTGTGATGATCACACAAACGACTTTATACAGTGTAAAACGAACGGAACCCGGTGGGTACCTCAACCGTGCTGTGTGACCCGCCAAAAATATGATAAACGTACCCCGGGGTTATTTAAAGAGGAGTGGAGTGGAGATGGTTTTATCGGACTGTGCAGCAAAACCTATTACTGTTATGGAACTACGGATAAAGCCTCGTGTAAAGGACTCAATAAGCGTCAAAACGACCTGAACAAGGAGAAATATATGAATGTGCTGAGAGAACAAAAATCGGGTCGCTGTGTGAACCGTGGCTTTTGCGTTAACAATAACACAATGTATTCGTATACGCAAATTAGAGATGGATTAAGTTATTTTTACCCCAAGAGAATTGTGAGTGCAGATGGTGTAAGCACTAAACGGTTAGATGTGTGATACGTTAATATGCTATTTAAGAAATTGATATGTGTTATTATGCTATAAATTGAAGTTAAGGTATTATGTAATTGATGGATGTGCGCTCTGTAAGAAATTGATGTTTAAATGCTGTGTGAGAAACTAAGAATAAAAACATCGTATATTTTCAACCTGCGTTGTTTATTTGCCTTGAATTAAACATGTCACCAGCTTATCGTTGGTTGAATAATCGTCGGTAAATACGTCCAGCAATTGGTTCAAACTTATTCCGCGACATCGTCTCTTTAAATAATACAAACAATAAAGTCCACAAGTATTGGAATTGAAGTCTTGTAATGGCTTAGAATTATAAGTCCAGCTCACACAATGTTTGTTCATGTACTTCACAAATACGTTATGAATAGGAGGTAGTCCATAAGAATCAAAATATTCGCCTCTTTTATTATGATCAATGAAAATAGCGACCCAGTGCTTGCCTTTTTTGGAAGCGGGATGTTACAAACGAAGCCGCTGGGGTAGTTGACATGGCGGGGTAATTTATTCCGCGCAAACACTCCGCGCACAGTAGCTCGAGTGAAAGTGTCTTTTTGTAAGAGCTCGTGTAATTGCCTGGTATCCATTGTTAGGCAGCGTAATCAAACAGAACGTTACGGTTTCGGTCAATTTGAATCATATTTTCAAATTCGGCATACACAATGACATTAATGGTACGTTCTAGGGCCGTACCAAAACGCATTTCCAAGCGCACGTTTCCTTGTTTCAACAAATTAAAATGAGTGCTGCTATCAGCCAGGTCGGGGGTCAGATCAAAAGCGAATAGTGTGTAGCGGTTGGGATAATCGCTACAACTTATGGCGTTGCCTTCGTCTTGGTAGAGTTGTCCAGTGCTAATGAATAAATTAGCATAACTGCGGGTGTATATATGATGATTGAAGTCAGGCTGTAATGGTTTTGCGGGCACTTGTTGCCCGTCAACGTACAGAGCTAAAAATGTGAGGTCGTTATGCTTAAAGTTGAAGGGATTCTGAGTGTAATCACTGTTGAACGCCCTATTATCAACACTTCCGACTACAATTCGTTTGGGTAACTGACCCAAAAATAAATTTTCTTGATTGATCGTCAAAGCTCCTTGAGATGCAGAAAACACTTTGGTTTCTATGCGTCTTATGGGATATTTAGCTGGGCTTCGTTCTAAAGTCTTTATGTGGGCTAGTTGCACGGTAGGGTTCAACTTTATTTTGCGTACGAATAAGGTCACGGATTGCAGGACGATTTTAGGGGCAAATCCATCTGCAGGATTGGCCTTAAGGGCAAAGCTGTCACCGCTGCGTACTAATCGCAACATCAAATCCACACCGTTTAATAAATAGCATTCTTGACTAAATAAATCTGAATGTAATTTGCCCATCATATCCACAATGCGACTCTCTTGAGCTCGTTCCTTTCTAGCTATCATCCCCTGGTTTTGAGTACCACCCACGGCGTCCATGTGTTTTAAGGTGTCTTTGTACCTTAAACTAGCTGTTAACTGAGAGTTTTTGGTTTCCGAACCACAGCTCAATAGCGTTTCCATATAAGTGCGATACAAATAGGTGTTTGTGGAGGAGGAGACGAGTTTCTCGTTGAGAGAGACATCGACTTGAGAAAAGAGTGAGTGTAACCATAGGTTAACGGGTTCTACAACACTGTCAGCCTCCGAAACCTCCCCATCCTTTTTCACCACTTTGGCATTCACTTGTAAATACGTGTCGTTCAGATCGATATAATCATCACCCGAACCGCTGATGTAGAATTCGACTGAACCCGAACCTAAAGCAGCTACCGGATGGAATTCGATCCACGATCCATGCTCGACACTGCTTTGAGTTGGGGGAATTGAAAATAGGTCTAATTCACTTTTGACGCAGGGACAAGATTGGGGGTGTACCAATGCCATGATCTAACCGAAAATATCCTTTGACAACCTCCGAGTTGTTCCACGGCGACGGCGTGAACTACTGCTTCTACCTCGTGCGAGTCGTTTTATAGAGACGGGTGGTTGGCGACGCGGTTGTTTGGGTTGAACTATTTGATCAAACACTTCCTCTCCGGTTTGTAACATTCGTTTCTTAGCCGATTTTTTTTCAGAGACTTCCTTTCCAAGAAATCTCCAACCACCCTCACTCCTGTTTTCAAGGCGTGTTTTTTAACTACAGGTAAAACTTTTCGAACCAGCGGTAACGCCATTTTAGCCAGACCCCCAATTACACTTCCAAGCCCATGCGGCGTTGAATTCTGGCACCGGAAAACACAGGGAGTCCACCACCCGTTTGGTTCTGGTAATACGGGGTGTAAATATCAGCCATGGTTTTCAAAATATAGCTTTCTTGGTTTTACCGAAATGTAACGTCACTGTCACTTTACCAGATTCGAATGGGATGGGTCGACCCGTGTCATCTCTTATATCGATTTCTATAGTAGAAGAAGTCTTGGTGGCTATCGGGTAATAAAATATCTTTTTATATGTGGGGTTGATCAACTGCCCGTGACGATCGTGATCGATTGGAATAATACGCAGAAGGGGAACCACGGTGTCTCCTACCACCTGAGCTTCGATGAGATTGCATTAGACATTAAGTCCGTACAAACCTCGATCAGGGTCAACAATGTGCTGACCAACTTGACTATTCTCATAAATCCCCATTTCAAAACTGAGTCTTTGACGCAACCCCTCGTCCATGTAAACTACAACTGACTCATTGTCTATGGTCATAGTTGCTGTCTGTCGTGTTTGATTGTAGGTGAGACGCACTCGCTCCTCATTTTGCTCCTTTAACTTGGCTGTAAAGGCTTCTATCAACGATCCGGTCGTATAAAAACCAGGGGTAATGTGAAAATATTTGGGACGGGCCTCGGCAAATTCACTCACAATGTCATATCGCTCGCTACAACAGACATCCGGGGGGAGATTGAGCGCACCAGCCACACGATCCATGACGACAAACCCCTCGTCCTCAGTAACATTGTACCACGTGTAAGGGTACTGAATTTCCACTAATCCGACTTCCCAAGCTCCTTCCAACTGTACAGTTTTGTGGAGTCGAGAAAAGTAACGTGTCAACGTGTTGTTGGGGTGACAATTCATTGAACTGTTGGAAGGCAGGGTCAGAAAGAAACTCATGATGGTGATGTCTTGAGACTCAAATTAAGCTCTTCTTGGTTTCACGGAAATTTAAAGTCACCATCACATGGCCGTCTTCGAATGCTACGGACTGACCCGTGTCGTCTCTTATATCAATTTCTATGGTACAAAAGGTTTTGGTGCCCACAGGGTAATAAAATATATGTTCGTATGTCTGGGTCACCATTTAGTGCACCCGGTCGTAGTCCACAGGAACTGTGCGTAACAAGGGGGCCATCGTGTCACCGACCACTTGTGATTCAATTATACTACAATAAACGTACAGTGCGTACAACCCTCGAAATACATTAGGCTTGTAATCAGTTTGAGAATCGTAAAGGGAAAGACATTCCTCACACCTCAATATTTGACGAAGGCCTTCGGTCATGACAACTTGAAGTTTGGGGTCGGTTATTTTTACATTCACGGTCTGTGAGTGGGAATTGAATTGAAATCGAACAACGCCTCTGAGATGCGATTTGCGGATGTGCATATTGAGCGCGTCTATCAATTGATCAGCACTGTAGGAACCAGGGGTCAGGCGAACGACCAAGGACTCGACCAAAGGATCCCCTTCCAAGTGTCTGTCTATCGTATGTTACCCGGCTTGTTCATCCACTATGACAAAACCCACGTTCTCCCCGATGTTGTACCAGGAAACAAGGTACTGAATTTCTGCTAATCCCACCTCCCAATTACCTTTTAATTGTATGGGTTTAGGCAATTGAGTAAAGTAACGTGTCAGCGTGTTGTTGGGGTGATAATTCATTGAACTGTTGGAAGGCAGGGTCAGAAAGAAACTCATGACATCGCTTATGTTTCAAAGTGGGGTTGGGAAGAATGTTCCCTAAGCTACTGCTTAACAGAGCAGTCCACAAATTACTATCTCCTTTACCTGCCGATAGATTGTAGATGCTGACGATGATTACGGTATATAAAATGAGGATTTGTGAGAAAAACACGATTTCGGCTTTCGGAATATCCCGACCAAATATGGTCCACACCCGATCACTTCTCTGATCTTCCATCCCAATGAAGCTTTTGTTCCCGATCTCAGTTTTTATACAGCTCCACACCACTGACCCAACTATTAAAACTGGCAGGGTAGCCAAACCACTTGACAAAGTATTGTTTTTGTCCTTTCCGTTTACATTCTTTGATAATTTTTTCAACCCAATACCATGCTTTGTCATTCACTTTCTGTAATTCTTCCGCGTAAAATGTTCCCTCTAACACTTCGTCATTATCATCCTTTATCGTATTCACATTAGGAGAGCCTAAGTGAACGCTCTCCACCCGAAACAACTCCTCACTCCAATTGGAAGTGTAACCTTTTTTAAATTTACCCCATGCTTGACTGATGCGGGCACGATCCCCGATATCATACCGAGGTCGTTTAACCCCATCAGACCGTTCCCCATATAATGTCATCTACGTGTCTTCTTGATTATGCAACGAGACTTAAGCCATTACTCGTAATGTATCAGCGTGTTTTCTGAGACGCTCTGCCATGGTCTATGCCTAACGATAAGATTGGCGGTCGCCCGATGATCGACGGTATTTTTTTTTGTAGGTATACAACTTGATTGGGTCGTAGTATGTCAGTTCGTAACCGTAAGTGATCTGGCGTTTCTTGCTTCAAATCGATAAACAAATAACCGTGGGGTTGTGAAGTAGCATCCGAAAAGGCTTCTTGTACATACTTGATGTTTCGCGGGTACATTTGTTTGGCTAAATGCATGATTTGTGAAGCGTCCAGAGGGTTCTTAAATACAACTAAATAATAAGCGTTCAAACTGATTGTTCGATGTTCTTTATTCTTTCCGAATAAATTTTGTACTAAATACAACACGCTAAGATTGCCATGGTGACACCCTTTGGTGAATAGGCGAGTGACGCGTTCGTCAGTTTCTTGCATCAAATCATCGATGATCAGCAAGGTTCTTTGTTGGGGGTCTGTCTCAAAATTCAACCCCTCTACAAATTCCACGTGAGGTAGTTGAGTGTACATTGCTTGCCACTCTCCGAAACACCACACGATTCGGTCGGGTGGTGGCTCAATGTGACTACCTTTGATTAACTCACTAACAAAGTAAGTTTTTCCACAGCCGCTCGGACCAGCCATCACGCAACTAAAGGGGTGTTTTAAGGCTCGTTCCATTCTCATACTAAGTTATCATTCACAGTTCCCTGCTCTTTTTATAGATAGGATAGTTAGATAGTGTCGTGATAAGTAGAACTCAAAAAGAAATTTAACTCAAGTACATTATTACCATTCTATTCAATCACCAATCATATATATTCATGCGTCTAATAATTTTGTTATATTTACAGTCATACGGTTCCCCCATTAAGACTTTAGACCAGTGTTCGGCGGTCACACAAAAACCTAACATATTACGCCGATATTCTCTAGAGAGCCAAAGGCATAGTTCAGTCATATTGTGTTGCTCACACAACAAGCGCCATAATAAAGTGACGTGATTTTCATCCACCTTATCCAAGGCTCTTCCAACGCAATGTGAATAAATTTTTTGTTGGTTCCCGGCTTGACATACCCCCGTTCCACATTCTTCGCATGGTTCTTGAGCTATGTCAGATAGCATCAGTTTCATCAAACCACTGTAAAGGCTGATTATCATATCCCACCCATTGTGCGACGTTCCTTGGTCATCCATCTTTTGTCTGCGGGCTGTTAGTTCTTTGTAAGCTTTTATGAGCTGCCACCAATTGAAACTATCAAAGCGCATGGTCACGCTTTCATGGGTAATTTCAATATAGGGGACTGGGGCTTTCACTCGACCAATCGCATTGTCAAACACTGTGTCCTCCATATCGACGTCTGATTGGCCAGCTTCCATGTCAATCAATGATACGGTGAGCGATGTAAGAGCCGTCCTGCTTCTGAGAAAGGCATTTGAGGGTAATTTTATTTTATGTCCGCTCCATCGATCGCGAATGTGTAAATCATTGATCAAATCATCTGGTTTAATAAACCACTGTGTGATTTGACGACTGGTATACAACGGTCCATCAATGTAATCATACTCCTCGCTGTTCTCCTCACCCATCCTGAATGAAACGGTCCGTGTTCGCTTATTTATCCCCTGATGGAGCTAATGTCGGCGCTTTTTTCATGATCACGTGATGAATAAATTTCAGATCCGGTAAATCACATGTACACCAGGTTGTGGGGTTCTTCGAGTGTGGAAGTTAAGCTTTCCGATTACATCACAACTTTCCTCTGCTTTGTTGTGCCTGTTGTTTTCCTTAAGTTTCGATTGTATATGTAGAGCTTATAATTACAGTGATATTTCAAGTGTTGGGTCAAAAGCGCCTTCGTTACAAACCAACATTGACACAGAGGACAACACCGTAACCTCAGGGTTCTGTGTTTACCCTGAGCAGGTGTCTTGGGTCTATATGGTTGTTGGGTCTCAGCGGCTCTCTGACATTCGTCACATTCTACACAAGTATCCATGTCGTCGCTTTAAAGATTCAAACTCTACTGCCAGTAAACTTGTTGTTAACCGATATTTATAATTAGATATTTATAATTACTTTAATCCATCTCATCTTCGGATACAAACACAGTTAACTGAAGATCCATTAAACACTCTCTAGCTTCGATCGCTTTACTAAGCGCCGTATCAAAATCGTAACCTTGCGCCATCAAGTGCTGTTGATTTATACTAATTTGTCTATAGATCTTATTGTCTCTCAGTTCTCGAATTAGTTGTGCATGCATCTGTAACTTGTCTTTTAAAACAGACCACCTGCTATATGCATCCGTCATGTTGATGTCACTCTCAGACTATCTTAGCCATAAATGACCACCCAGCAAATTTTAACTCTTTATAACATACATTCCAAATAAAAAACACAGTCCTGTATTTTCACTCATTTATTACACAATCTGTTAATTATACGTATTTCAATATCTGATATCACCGACTCCAACCAATATTTCCTATAGTCCACACACAACCATTTGTTACGTTCCAACCACGAGGGACAGGGGTCGATTAAAGCTATACTTAATTCCCATAAACTTGATACATATTGTTCGTCAACACGTTCGAGAGCATCCGCCATACACATCCAAACTTGTTCTTCAGGTTCTGCCATCAAACAAAGATTATGCTGTCGCTGACTCGGGTGGTCAATCTGACATCCGTGGCATTCTTCTGGTATAAGAGTTTCTATTAAATCGACAAGCGTGTCTGTGTACACCACCGTGAGATATTCCTCTATTAATTTTACTCTCGCCACATGGGTTCCGTAGAGCTGTTTTAACTCTTCCCACGCTTCTACAAACATATACCACGAGTAACGTCCATTCGCATTGTCACGTGACTCTTCTTTATCAACACCATAGGGACCGGATTTCGTACACTCATCGTCAAGTCTGCACCAATAGAGACTTCGACACGACTCTCCTCTCCCGCTTCTATCTGTTTCAAAGTTTCTGTGACAGCAGCTATTTCGTAACCACAGTCCAATACACAGTTCATCCCCAACTCTATGTGGCATTTCATGAAATTATTTTTCAAAAACACTACATCTTTATTCCAAACCACTATCGAATACTGTGCAAAGTATCGTGTGTATCTGTTCCACGGCTTTTAACAAGTCGGCATCGCTCATCTGTGTACGGCGTTTGCTCACATCATTGAAAGCTTCTAGCTGGCGTTTCCAAGCCATGGTTATAACTGAACTCAAATCATCCTAGCCTGTTTATATACACCCTCATCACTTCACTTAGCTTAGCTCAGCAAACCATGACGACATATCCGAAGACATAGTGAAATCACTTTCCAAAAATAGAATGACCTCATCCCAAATAGCGCGCCTCCAAAACAATAAACAACTCAGGACATAGCCCCCAAAAGAACTCACGCGAATACCGTGCATCGCGTGAGCCTGTTAAGGTCACCAAATTGTGAAAGAAATATCCGGAAGCAATCGTCAGCGAAAAATATATTACGCAATCCACTTCGTCCATCGTTCGACGTCAAAAAAGGGGTATGAAGAGGTACATCTTTATACTACTAGAGTGTTTGTAGTACCTGTTTTTTTATATCGTACAACAAAGGATGCTATGGTAGAAACAGGTGTAATATGTAACCCTCCCTTGGTACATATGCAGAATTTAACTTCGGAGATCCGCTGGTTCGGTTTTCAAGGTCAGCCAACATTATCTTAGTCTAGGTGCAATATGCCTCGATAGACCCATTAGTAGATGAGCGTCACGTGACAACTCATAGGCAGACAATACTGAAATTGGTTGCAATCTAGTTGAAGTTGATTGCGCCATTACCTGTATTGATGGGCCGCCTCTAACCATATCCCGTAAGCCTTCCCAAGAGGATCGTCTGTGCCATTTGGTGCAATAGAGCTAATTCACGCTTATTGAATATATATACGTACATCTGTAAAAAAGCATATCCCTATCAATTCATACAAAAACATACATATGAGCTTACATGACCAGGAAAATCGTACACTGCCAAATCATCGTCTTGGGACCTTGATTGAGTGCTGCAGCACAATACCTCGCTGATGCCGGTGTAGAGCACAGAGCCTGTGACGATGTTTCTTCATTAGATCTGGTTGAAGTGATCGTCCGGGGAGAGGGTGGTATCAGTGGCAAGGCTATTGTTATGTCTCTTTTATCATTAAAACCACAAATGTACATACAATAAAATCAAAAATTGGACAGCAAATTTATTCATCATATTTCCTACTGCCAAATACCTCCCGATTGGATACCTCTGCCGGGGAAACGTTATACTTTGTAAGAAACCACGTTTACAGCAGAACGGCATGGGTTTTTAAGCGGTCACTTCCTTGCCTTATGATGACAGGCCGCTTCTTCTTCAGTTACAGTTTATACTGCCCCTTTTCTGTGCAATCACCGGCTAGAAGAGCGAGCACGAGTTAACCATACGTAATGGATTGGTACTGGGACATTGACTTGATTCAAACCATGGTTCTTTCAATCATCAACGGACGTTTAACAAAAGACGTGGCAGATTATCGGCGATTGAGGAGGAGGAAGTTTATATGAAGTGGTACCTTCGGAATGGAAGGATGAATATGGAGCCAAAATTTGCCTTCATAACACCATCTAGGGCATTGCCAAATTTTGGATTACCCATTTTGATTAACCAATACATTCTTGCTTTCAACCATATCGTCAGTAATACAAATGGCAACAAATGCTATGAAGATGATTTCCTTGTTGAGATGGAGTCAAATGAGTGGAATATGAATGTTGTTTGTCGCTAGGCTATGTTCAAACAAAAGACATACTTACGTAATACCAAAGCGGTCTTTTTGTTGCTAGATCTCTCCTCTCTCTTTCCATCTTTCGCTATCTATCTAATTATTCCTTCCATTGTTACTTTTCGTTATACAGATAATTATCATCTCTCATTTTAATCTGCCCAGGACATGTCAAAACAAAAAACCCTATATTCCCGTTTACTTCCACATCTATCTAACTATTTGCCCATGGTTTATGCGGTGTCGCCTAATAACTACAATGCCACGTGTATTGCATATCAACAGGGGGTGGTACTATGGCTCGCTTTCCCTCCTGGTAGCTAATGACATGGGAACTCTGCAACATGCCCTCTAAGAGACGAAAGATTATCGCCGCTTAAAGTGGCTCCAATGGATCTGCCGTGGAATGACTTTCGAGATGTATCCCGAAGGAGGAATATGTGATGGACGCAACTAACCCTGTTTGACCCGGCTTCAGATGGCATTAGTCGACATAAGTTGTTGTTGCACGTTATCTCGGAGCATCTAGGATGGACAAGACTGCAGCAGTTACTGCTTGTCAAACGGTTTTGTATCGATCAGTCACTGTTTTGGAGATGGGTAATATAAAGAGACCTGCAATGGCTCAATGATGATAATCAATGGCCAGGTTGGCAGCTCGTTCTTTGGTGGTCGTTGCTATGCGCGGTTATCAACAAATGTCATCTGAGCCAATTAATATATGATCTGAATCGGACTCGACGAGTTCCGTTGTGAACATAAGTATGTACGCCAGCCTAAGTCGCGTATATGCGGTGATGTTATTGCGCCGTGACACAAAAGATGATTCATCGTATGTATGTAGTGTTAGTATTGATAATGCAATGTCGCTATGTCGGGGATAACCCGATTAAGCTGAAGCTCTTGCGCCTTCCTGTTATATTTACTGTCTTAATCGCCTTCATTATTTCAGCCAATTATAGATACTATGCATTTCCGTGATAGCAACAGTTATCTTTAAATAGATTTATAGGAGAAGCGTTGGATCAACGCTTACAAACAATGGATTAGGGTTGCCATTCCAGCACGGTGTTATATTGCTGGTCTCTAGTGAGCTTGCTATGCATCCCTAAGACCGTGAATAATTCACAACGAGTAATCCAATTAACTGTCCATTGTTGTTTTTGTTGACGCAAGCAATATCCATAACGATATTAACACGGCTTACAAACGTCTGTAACAACCACAATTTGTTGTTTGTCTTGATAATAATACTAAATTCAAAGGATTTCAAACGATTGTTACGATCGAAAAGTATGTAGTGAAATATGTATATATCTATTTGAAAACAATCAATAGTTTGGTTGCATCGGCTTATTGAATGAGAATGGCTTTTATTGCATCATAGGACCGATAGATAGGCCACTTGGTTCCTTAAAATAACCACAAAGCGTTTTATTCTTCCATGTGCCAAATAAAGCTACATTCTATACTTTCTCCAACAATCACCCATCCTTCACCAGAGAATTGTCCCTGTATAAATCGAGCTCGACAAGGACACATATGTTCATCAAACACCTGTCTCAGTGTTCCTGAACTACCGCCATCAACATGTGTTATCAATAGCGACTTCAAACATCCCTAATCACGAAGCAGTTGCTAAGATTAGAGTTGTCGTTCATCAGCAATGTATCGCATCTGCGGACCATTACCAACAACAGATAACTGCATTACACATTGCTACACGCAACTTCTACAGATTTCATGTGATCTTCAGGACCTGCAAACGACAAGGTCAAATGTTGAATACAACAGTAACGCGGACATACAAAACATCCTCGCCAAAGTGTTACTTGGCGGCAGTGTTGCTTATTTGACTTGTAGCTATGCAGCAAATAGGATGTTCATCTGGAGATCGAGATCAAGTCGGTCCTAGCTCCCAAATATCTTCCCTTGTCTCTTCATCTCTCATCTCTCTCTCTCTCTTATTTTCTCGTGTCTTCTCCTGGCTCCTCTAATCTCTCCATGTTACTGTATGGGTTACCCTGTATATCCTCATTTCTTCTCATTTTACTTCATAAGTCCGCATTTCTTCCCACGTTTCTCCAAATGTCCTCATTTCTTTCCATGTTACCCCGTATATCCTCATTTCTTCTCATGTTACTACATATGTCCTCATTTCTTCAAATGTTACTCATTTCTTCTTTTTGTCTTTTCATTCCTCCAATTACTATTCACTTTTCTCATTTTACGATAAATGACTCAATTGCTATTCATGTACATATGTGAAATACAGATCCCATCACTAGTAACCTGTGGGGTCATGCTAATCTGATAACGCTCACCTGTGTATTTTAATGCTTACAGCTTAATCAGAGGATCTGGTTTGTCATCAATGTTCAAAGATTATATCACTGCTTTATTGTGACACAACTGGAAAACGGCACGTGTTGTGTCCTTCTACCAAGGTTGGCACGATTCAATGAAGACGATTTGGATACGTTAAGCAAGGTGTATGAGCAGGTTAACTGCAGATAATTTATGCCTTTGGAATGATAAAACGAAAGGAGTCGTAACTGTGTTGAACGCACTGGTTGTTGTGCTGTCTAACTTATCGATTATGTTATGTAATAGCGGGACCAAGCAAGCACCATGCATCAGCATTAAATTATCGTTGTCGCTTAACTAATGTTACTCTATCCAAATGCGGCAACAAATATATTATCCAAACTCTACTAGGCATATTTGGCAGAGCTTGAACATGTTATTATTGCCCCACGAGTGACGAGCTGCTAGAATATCTTCTCGCATTACATTGATTGCATTTTATTTCCAATATGTTTAGTGTATCATAGAAGTCAGTTGATTAAAGAACATTGGTGCTAATAATGTTCGGCTGTAGCCAATGAATCATATAACCAAAGTGATATTGCTAACATAAAGCTGTTACGAGAAAGCAATAGTCCAGCGTCAAACACAGTAAATGATTTGCATATAGTTTTCGGTAAGAACGTCATCCATGCATCCCCGAGTCACACAGCCAACACCAGTTCCATGAAAGCCGAGCCATAACAGCGACAGTTTGTCGATATCACAGTGTGGCAATGCTGCATAAGGCACAAAAGGATAACAAAACTTTTTTATCACGTGCTCTGCACTGACAATGCGTCCAAAATACATGAAACCCCTTAGAACTCAGGGATGGAGGGTCTGTCACGTGTTTGTGTTGATTAATGTAAACAAATGCATTATTCATGTAATAAAGCCTTGACTTTGCTTATACGCCCACAGCATCAGTAATTAGGTGATTTTACCACTTTGAGTGTAGGTCATATATTCATATCACGGATCCCTCTTTGGATTTGTATTCTACAGACAGAGCTTATCTTATTAATGACGTTTGGGATTAAACGATTCAAGCCAATAATAAATGATCCATGAATCTCAAATGAGGATTCTTTATTCATTGTCTTTGTGTCATCAGTATTCCGAGCGGGAGTGTTGGAATGAAGTGGTCGGAATGGTTTAACTAAGAGGCATGCCGCCCACGCCGCCATGGAAGCAGGAAACGACGCGGACAATTACCCTTTAATCTTCCCTCGTAAGTAATCAATCTATGTCTACTGTGTAAATCATTTATTACACCGACAACACACAAATTGTTCGATAGCCAGGATTCTCGGAAATCAATTGTAGTGTACTGTTTACATTCGACGTTATTGTTGTTCCTTATGCACCCAAGTACATTCACGTTAAGTCAGTTTGTTTAATAGCTACACAGTAGACATGCGTTAAGAAAACGCGGATACCTTACAAAAACCATATTGTTGCGGCATACAGCTGATCGCCTACCGAATGCCAAAGGGTACATACAAAAATATCACATTTCCACTTGGATAGGTGCACGCATTAACAGCTCATGATTATGAAATACTTGTAGGAGTTGACAGATCCTCAGAGCTAATATAGGCTCAGATGAATCGTTCGGGAATCACTCGCATGCATTCTTGCACATACATATATATGTGTTAGCTCTCTGTGATTACGTATTTCCATGTACTACAATCGCCATCGTCGTAGCCAGCAGGTCAACAGCATTTCGCAAAACATTACTCCAGAGCATTTTATCGTCAATTGTTTGTAAGTTGAGGGGCTAATTTACATTATGTTCAAGAATTGCCTCTGTGAGATTCGTACATGACAATAGATATAGATCAATAATGTAACTTTTGCCAAATCTTTTAATTTTACAATTGTCTTCTTCACAGTGCATGAATCTGTAAATCAGCATTGGCAAAGAAAGTTCACTAGGGTTTGGCCGTAGGTTGAATATTGAAAGCATTATGGGATATCAAGTTCCTCTTGCTAAAAAACAAAAGTCAGTGGAACGAACATGCCGATGTGAGCACACTGTTTTCCATAGAAGTTCTTCAATATCGGCAGTTGATTGATTATCATGAATGTATTAATACCAGAAATTTAAAAAAATAAAATAGTGATTGATCTATCAGTTGGCTGATGGTACCAGATCCCGATATAATCCAATTGCCATTGAGAGGGCGTATAAAAACATGATATGATGTTGGATATCTAGATCCTGTCCAAAAACAGATATCAAATTAACAATTACGGCAAGCTACGAATCCTATTAACGTGAACTGCCTCTAAGAATTACTCGTTTGCTATCTGCTGGGTCATTACTGATGATGGATTCCTATATCGTTTCATCAATTTATTCCGTTATCAGAATGTCATAGACCAAAGTGCAACGCAACCAAAAGATTCGATCAAGTGACCCTGCTGAAGAACTAATCAAATTGAACGGCATCATTTAATGTTTCAGTACAATAGCCAGTTAAGTAGATGGCTGGCCTAAACTGGTATTTCGTGTTTGCACTCTGTTGGATGGTACTGCGTCTTGATTAGCTAAATTGCCGGGCTAGACAAAATTCGATTAATTGTCCTATTATCCGCGATTATCTTCGGCTAGATATTCTAGACACTCATGGCTAACCGGAAGGGCTGATTAATCATTCATTTTTGTCATACATAGCTGCTCTTTCAAACATGAAAGGTGTGTATTTATCGTTTCCATCAATTAGAGGTTCAAGCATAGCTGTTTTGGATTAGGCAGACAGATAGACAGGCAGACAGATATAGCCAACTCATAGATTAGTAATCATTCCTCGGTCAAGGTTTATACAGTCCGAAACTATATGTGCTTTGAAGCTTTTTGAGAGTGACGGATTGAAATTTGTGATTCAGTGCAATGTTTACAGGATAATCGGTTGGGAAAGCGATGTGTTATCAATGAGATCTCTCAGTAGGAATTCGTCATCTTCAAAATGATCTGTCTCCTATTGAGACGCCTACCATACAACACAACAAAGTAGAAGTGATAGGCAATGGTTAAATAGCATGCCAAAGAATGATCTGAATGCATGTTTCCTTCGCTGGAACATATAGCTGGCGAGGGCTCAATGGATATGTAAAATGTGTGTGTCTAGGCCGCCCTATTATTTAATCGAATGAAAATAGCCTAAGGGACAACATGTAAAAAATATCAATAGTCAGAACAACAACATGCAAGGAACATAAATAATCAGAAGAACAACATGTAAAGAACATCAAAACAGAACAACAACGTGTAAGGAACATCAATAATCAGAACGACAACATGTAAAGAGCAGTATGAAGTAATACAATGTGTCACACAATGTAGCTATGTAGAAAAGAGTAATTATCAGTGTCTATTGGAATAACGGTTGTTCAGCATGCCGACTAGTCATAATTTGTGGCGGCACTGATGTCTCCTGAATACGCGATGATTGTGCTAAAAGCCAAAA
Organism: Urechis unicinctus; assembly: GCA_034190875.2. Taxonomy (NCBI): domain Eukaryota; kingdom Metazoa; phylum Annelida; class Polychaeta; order Xenopneusta; family Urechidae; genus Urechis; species Urechis unicinctus. The sequence goes on from CM067344.1 coordinate 12,335,515, forward strand.
TTCCCAATACAAAATCAAACCGTTTTGGGGCTATATGAATGGTATGAAATTATAAAACACCATAACTTTCTCACAGACTGACAAGATTTACATCAATATGCGGGTGCCTACCATGGCATGCAGTCTGTTATACAATGGGGCACTGAACATTCCAGTGCACAACATTTGGCTGAATACGATGACGTACATTCTCAAATACGTCATTCCCCAATGCCAAAGCATTTCAAGGATATTTAGAAGACCGGTGTCATTCTGAGCAATGAGCAAATTTGATAAATTCTATATGCGCAAAATTCGCTAGTGATATTTTCCTTTCGAAATTGTTACATGCTCAAATATTTGCACTCATCATTGCCGGAATGCGCCATGCTCGTGAAGTATAAAGGATGCATCAGTCTACCGCCTAGCTCTTCAATTCAATCGGTGGGAATGCAGAAGTGATGCCTTTTCAACTTGCCGGCGTCAGCTGGTACTGTAACATTAAATCAGTAGCGTGTTTCTGACATCCCTCATAGAAACCAGCATAATACATGCCTATCATGGTGGCGGCAAGTTAGCGCTTCACCCGCTTCTCCTCCTGCCTAATTACACTGTCCATTCCACGCTGTATTCCATCACTGCATAAAGAACAACATTACCTGAATCACTAGCCGTACGCGGCCAATTGTGACCCAGCAGTATGCAGATGCAGATAAGGAAAGTGTGTAACATAAGGTTAAATTTTCCCCACAGCAACTGACGGTAGATAACTATGAAATGGGCAGCGGGTGCTCCCGGCCGCCGCCAGCATGTATGTCACCCTGCACAGTCGCTCGAACACCCGAGGCCCCTGTTGTGAGTTCAACGCGATTCCAAAGGCCAGAGTGAATGCCCCAGATACGACAACCTCCAGCAATAGCCATGCTACAGAAACATTATTATGAATAATTGTTATTTTTAACTTGAATGTAGAAAGCAACAATTCATTATGAATGTGAATCATACATGTGGCTTTAAGCCATCTCAGCTAACACCATCCATTCATCAGTCTCGTAAGTCATAATTAATCGGGTCTACGAGGCATAGACTGTCAACTACAGTAGTTGTATTGCGATGGTATAATTAAGGCTTCTTATGAAACCTGTCATGTCGACTAATTGTATCAAGTGACATGAACCCTCTTGTGTCTGTAATGGATATTCCTTGTGTACTGGTTGACTCGAAAGTACCTACAAATACAGCGAGGCCTACTTAGATAGGGCTGCTCTTGGGATCGGCGACCTTCAATATAAGCCACATGACAGCAAGGTCACCCTGAATTGAAGTGAAACAGTAAACACATTTCTCACGGTACATCTTTTCATGGCTTTACTTATCTCCCAACACCCCTATGCTTTCATATCACGTATCTAAACGCACCCTTGACACTAACATTCATCTCCCAAGACCCATTTGATACTAGCAGCGCACGACCATTTGAGGTGAAGTCATTCATCATAGCAACCCTCACAGCCACTTGTGCTACACAGCGGTCTCTGCAATCTCAGCCAACTGTGTAACGCTAACAAGGGGATACTATCCCGACCAACTGTATTACCCTCAACCACTGGTGTTTCCCCAAACCACCTGTGTAACCCCAGCCGTCTCCTGTATCACACGAAGCGGCCATTAACACCCTAGCCACATGTTTTACCTTAGCTATCTGTGTCAAGTTGGTCCCAACCAGCTTGGCACCCTTCATTAGTCTCTTTCCACATCAATACAGACCTCATCCAGTTACCACTTCAGCACAACATATCTCCCTCCGTCTATCTAATATTGTCAGGGCACCCCACCTCGCCCTCTTTCTGCTCTATGATTCCTTTCCAGGAATTGATGATGCGTTTTGAAGACGGCTCATAACGTTCCTTATGTTCCTTATCAATCACCCTGTAAACATAACTGCGCTTATATCTCAAAGCGCCCAGGCAAGTGTTTTGTGTGATAGCACGGAACAATGCAAATTTACAGGTTGCAGTAGGGAATAGAATGAAATCAGTTTAACAAATAAGAGTAAGTGACTTCGTATTGATGTACATTTATCAATGTCATAATCTCCTTGCAATAGTATTTGTGTCCCTCGCTTAATCATGCATTAAAATGCAAAGTGTCCAGCCTTTTGTAAGATAATGCAACTAATGCATTCTACTTTTCTGGTTGGAACTCGAGAGACTATCCTGTATCTTAATAACTTAATTGATTGTAATGGTATGAATCACATATGGTAATATATGGAACTAGTTTGTCTATGACCTGCAGCAACATCAATCGGTACAATTGGTGTATATTAGTTTCATACGTTACAATGCTTGTCTCTCAATTAATCAAAACCAGGCGAGAGGTCTGACCCTTTATAAGATCTCCTAATACGGCATGTAGCGTCGTCTCAAACAAATCACACATTGTTTATATGTTTTCCTATTTGTACATTTCATAAATAATTCGGGAAGTTTGAATAACATCAACATGTTGGCTGAAATCAATAAGCGATAATTAGACGTAGCGCAGAGCAATTGGTCACATAGTATTGAGCAATGTAGAGGTCACCTGAGTGTAATTCATTTACGAGCTCGCAACGCGGAGGCCTTCAATAGAATACATCATATCTGTGCATTCCCAGAGATAACAGAAGGACGATGATTTAATAATGGTTGCGCCTGGTATACTGTTGATCATTTGGGGCATACAGGCAACATTAAGCCTCCTGTTTGCTGTTGCTGGTGGTGGTGAATCACAAAGAATCATCATAAACGCACATCCTTACCTGCTTACCGAGACAACCACTCGACACGACATGACATGTTGCATTCACATAGCTTTATCAGGTTATATGGATATATTATGCAATTGCATACGTTGGTTCAAATGAGTGATTATTGATATGGTATTCACTTGACATATGGTACCAAAGAGTGTTTGCAGTACCTGTGTTTTATATCGTACAACAAAGGATGCTATGGTAGAAACAGGTGTAATTTGTAACCTTCCATTGGTACATATGCAGCATTTTATTGCGGAGATCCGCTGGTTCGGTTTTCAAGGTCAGCCTACATTATCTTAGTCTAGGTGCAATATGCTTTGATAGCATCATGACACATTAGTAGATGAGCGTCACGTGACCACTCGTATGCCGACACAATACTGAAATTGGTTCCAATCCAGTTGAAGTGGATTGTGCCATTACCCGTATTGATTGGCCGCTTCTCACCATATACCTTAAACCTTCCCAGGAAGATCTTCCATGACAATTGGTGCAATAGCTTAAGAATGATCAATATAGGCATATGATCATATTCTTATTTGATCCTCAACACGTCCCATCAATCTACATTCGTCAACCACCGCCATGCTATTTTTGTTCAGGCTTCCGACCCCAATGGCTCCTCTAAAGGATGAAAATGATCGCGCTCCTTACTGTTGAGTCATAACATGCGGCCATTGGACCTGCCAGGCGCTAAATGGAAGCTGTCACGGCGCCATACATGTTGGTGACCATAGTGTACAAATATGCCATTAATTTCAAATATAATACAAGCCGGCCAGATGAAATCCCCTTGACAATTTTCATCCATCCCATTCATACACAAGTATTTGCATACCTGGCGACCAAGCTTGATACAGGTTAATACGAGCAACTCCTTCCGGTTCTTGATGAGTTTGTACGGCGCGAGATCACGAAGCTTTCAAAGATAAAAGGCTTTTGACCTGTCTCGAATTGGACTGGTCAAAACATGTGACCCGGGATGTGTTTACGTGGTTTGGTGATCACTCATGGTTGGCTATGGTGGTTGTGTGACACCTATACGTGGGTTACTATGTAATGCATCACAATGTTGCACGTGTTGACCTGTCGTATGTGCACTTGATTGGTTAACACGAGCATCACATGTATCTGAGTATAGAACAAGACGATTATTACTGTAATTTTCATCTCGTTGCGTTATGAACAGCCAAAGAAATCCACAAAGCAATCTCTAAAATGCCATAAATAACAAGTGGTATGATTCGCAGTCGCATAATCATGTTGACAACAATATATCTATCAACAAATAGCGCCAGATGATAATCACCAGTCATGGATATATTGATTTAACAGACAATTATTAAAGACGTGACGAAATCACAAGCTCTTACAATACCAAATCTTTGTGAAATCGACTGTATTGCACGAAACCCGCGTTCCTTGGTCCTATGATCAGGCGCCATACAATGCTGCTTACTACCATGGTAACAATCTACGAGCTCAACTGGACAGCTGATGTTAGTCACCACAAGTCAGAACATATGGAACATAAACGCAGTTCGTCGTTAAGATGATCCAGTAATTTTTGGCTTAAACATTATTGATTAATAAAGTGTATCCATAGGGGTCACAAATATTCGTGCGAGTATCACAGATAGAAGCGTCCAGCAAGAGAAGTGCTTCCCTACCGGACCAAGCGGTGCAAGCAAATTTATAGAATATTATCAATTCGAATAAATTAATCATGAAATTATTAAAATGTCGAATTCTGTTTATGGTGATGTTTTACTGAAGAAGAAGACAATATGTTGGTTCTTTACGACAAAATATAGGCAAAAAGAAATATATCAACTTCTGGCCTTCTCGCTCTTGCAACTTGACAGAATAAATATTCATTGAAACGTAGGCACATTTTAATGCGGGGGTGATTGCGCACCTGAGCTAAAGTTAATATAGAGCTCATAATTTGATTGATAGCTTCGTCAATAGGATGACCCTGTACCATTGTTGTTTGATTGCATTAGCAGTCTGGGTACATGATGGGTATTGATGCTACACGAAGTAACTTGCCTCCAACAACATTCTCCAACAAGGAATCCTTGTTGTTTGACAAAGGCATACATGCTACCCTGCGATTTGCAGCACACTTCCCGGTCAGCTGCCACGCTTGCTGACTCAAGGACGGTGTAATGCCAAGATATTACTATTACCTATCATGGTATACAGAATAACATGTGTTACAATAATATGCTCATATCGAAGGAACATACGTGGCTAGAGAGGGCCACATGAGTTGAGCATTACGACCATCACCACGACCACGTCCAATCAGCACATCCTATCAGCACGTCCAATCACTATCACCACGACCACGTCCAATCAGCACGTCCAATCACTATCACAACAACCACGTCCAATCACCACGTCCAATCAGCACGTCCAATCACTATCGCAACGACCAAATCCAATCAATACGTCCAATCACCATCACCACGACCACGTCCTATCACCACGTCCAATCACCATCACCACGACCACGTCCAATCAACATCACCACGACCACGTCCAATCACCACGTCCAATCACCATCACCACGACCACGTCCAATCACCACGTCCAATCACCATCACCACGACCACGTCCAATCACCACGTCCAATCACCATCACCACGACCACGTCCAATAACCACGTCCAATCACCATCACCACGACCACGTCCAATCACCACGTCCAATCACCATCACCACGACCACATCCAATCACCACGTCCAATCACCATCACCACGACCACGTCCTATCGCTAATAGTAACGTTAGCTTCACTTGGTTGGTGTACTTTAAATTTGATGCCAGCAAGCGATATAACATTTAACCGTGTTATATATGTCACATACATATAATTCTGCGCAAAGCGAATACATCCTGGTTCCATACATAGAACAATTACTTAATGAACCAATGTTTCTATGCCCATCTGTGACCTGAATATTGATTAGTTTGAAGCAACGCCTTCCCTATGAGATCACATATTTCTTGGTGATTGCGTCATCTGCACATATGTCACCTCTATTGTGTGAGGTTAATGCTATCTCACCGCATATTAATATCCTCCTTGGTTTGTAAACACGATGGCTTGTTGTTGAATTTTCCAGGTAATATGTGAGCTCTGATGCGTCGTTATTTCGGGAAAGATATTCAAGTTGGCATCCAGAGACACATGGATGCTCTAACGTACCTCATGCATATTTCATGAGTTCCATGTAATACTGCGTGCCCTAACAGTCCCATCACACACCAGGATTAATTTCTGCCCATTTTCACTCAACGTAGCATTGAAACCTTTATAGCATCAACAGCCCCACAATCAGCAGCTGTAACACCAGCAGCCGCATGCATATGTCTGTTAATAGACTGTAATCAAAAATAGATGTTATCATTTGAATCACAATCTCCTTCCACAGGCAGTGAAGTTGATTGAATGAAGATGTATATGTGCAATAAGTGAATGAGGGGTATAGGGTATAGGACTACAATGGACCTGGAGGCGATGTACATAACGCATCCAACAGTCACTGAAAACGAATACACAGTGGTGGTGTGTATTTGTATTGTGGCACTTATGCGTTGCGTAATTGATTTTTTGGAGTTGACGGTGGAATGTGAAAGAATAGAATAAGTAGCGATATATATCTTAGAACGTCTGCGCTTTAAATGGTGATGTTCATTGGTGTTTCATTGATGTTCATTGCTGCTTAAGATATCGCTCTTTGTGCGGAAAGCAAATTTCTTTTTTATACATAAGGGATAGTAAGTTCGAGCGTTACAAAGCTATGTTACTATGGCTTTACATAGCTTCGATTTGTAGCTTGAAAACGAATAACGGACCGTTACAGCATAAAGGACGACTTGATGATTTCTTAATGCTCGCGTGTACAAACGCGATCCTACACTGATGAGCAGTCATACTACCCTTACCATACTAGCGACACTTGAGGTTACCTCCAATAAACACAGCCATAGCTTACTACCGTACCACGGGTGGCTTCAAATTTTGACAGCGATGGAACAAGTTTGAAATAATATGCATTTGATGGGTAATCAGGTGAGATATAAAGGAGCCGCGCCTGTTTAGGGACATACAATACAATACGATAACAGCCGTCTGTTCACATATGTTTATTTGTGTCCGTTTATATAACACTTTCTGCCATGAATATCGCAAACCACAAGGTGTGCATTGACAATAAGTAAGTTTGTTAATTATCATCTGTATCAACGGTACGGTTTAATCTACATGCAAAAAAACACGACAAGCTAAATGACATCGATGAATAAACAAAGAGCTTGGAGCTACGCTAAGAGAGTTCACTCAAGCCTCCACTCGGGAAAATATTTAAAGACGCCATCTGTGAGCTGCGTGTTGCTTTGCCATTGCCTCTCCTAAAACCACATGGAATTCTTTGATTAATTCGAAGGCGACCAATCAGAGGTCTCGTGTGTTTTTTGTTGATTTCATCGTCGCCTGACGACAAGCGTGTTTTTTGCGCAATTTAATCATCATCACACAGCTTGATGGAGCTCTTAGCGTAGCTGTAAAAACTTTGGTTTTAAGCAACCGCAATCTGAGCGGGGCATAATAGATTCTGAGAACAACCAGTACCCTTGTCTCCAATATGCTCGGGTGTTCTGGTGGCTTCATCAGAACACGTCAAAGGAATTTAGTGCATTTACATAACGCTTGCTTACATGGCTCCTTTTGTCAATCAATGGTCTTTTGTCCAGCCGTTACCATCCCATAATCCAAACGATGAGCAGCACAGCGACCAGTCCAATCGAGACAAAAACGTCAGCTTTCATTTTATTATTCAGTGGGTAATAATACACTACCATTTTATTTATCCTGCATTTAACTTATAAACAGCATCATCAATGAATGCATCGGGATCGGAATGATTAGACGGACGTTCACTTGTCTCTCTTAGGGAGTTTTTGTCAAACTTTGTAAGTCACTTGTTATGCCCCATCCCTCAACGTGAAATAGATGTATTAGAACGAGATCTGAGGCTTGCTACTAAGCTCGTAGTCGGTATGTCTGAGTTAGGGTACAAAGGCAAATAACTCTTAAAACACGGCGTCTCATCAAAGAGACATAAACAATGTTCAATGGATCGTATAATATTAGTGTGATTTGTTTTTTTAAGCTTCACAGAGGTGAAAAATCAAGACTGCTAGGACATTCATACACCTCGACAAAACCCATGGCTAGGACGGAATAAAGATAAAGCGTCCACGGAATAGTCTACTAGCCATGATAGTTTCTGTTTGTTCGCTGAACTCTATTGAAAGCCATCTTGATATGTATTTAATGGACTAATTAGTAATAAATTGTTGCTAACCACAGGCAGGGTCCTTAGTGGTCTCTTTGCCCTGGCTACCATTCACCATTAAGTATTGGGCGGCCATCATTGTAAATAACGTCTTGCCACGTTGTCTAGGGTCTCTCAATGTCTCTTCATGTCTTATCAAATCTACCCATGTCTTCATATTTCTTCTCATGTATTCCTGTGTCGCCTCTTATCTTCTCATGTTTCCTCATGTGTTCTCATGTCTCATCGTGTGTTCTCATGCCTCATCATGTGTTATCATGTCTCATCATGTGTTCTCATGCCTCATCATGTGTTCTCATGTCTCATCATGTGTTCTCATGCCTCATCATGTGTTCTCATGTCTCATCATGTGTTCTCATGCCTCATCATGTGTTCTCATGTCTCGTCATGTGTTCGCATGTCTCCCCATAGACTGTTCACTCTTCTCACCGGAACCCGCGTGGTCAGAAGTGTCGGTTGTTTTGTCCTCTGTATGCTCATATGTGAATACCCGGCCTTGAGGCACTAAAAAACACCCTACAGCGCAATCCAGTCCAGATGTTGATGGCGAGGCTTGGACGCACTTGATCATAAAGCAGCTATTATTCTTTTGGCCGTCGAGCAACTGCTTTAACTGTAATCATCCCTGGGCTAACATTTCCACCTGCCCTTGATGCGTTGTCCGTATGCGAAAATCGACAAGACGCAATTACTTGTCATTAGTCTCTTCATTTCAACGCAACAATAGTCATGGTCCTAATAAACATTTATATCTAATCATTTACTCATAACAAGTGCCCGTGCCTCACAAGGCATGGTTTGGGGGAACAGGGGGTACGGATGCGGGGGAATGCGGGGAAGTACGGGGGGGGGGGTGTGGTGTAACGATCTATGAACAATACAATATGCAATTAACATATCAAGTGGCATCGTCAACAGTTTTGCAACATTCTCTCTGAGACCTCTTATCATGGCAGTAGTTCTTCGTTAGGTGATAGCATTGAGTGTATAATTTCCTGCAGAGATTGCAATGAAGGTCGTGCACCACAATCTTTATCTTGCACGCTCGAACCATAGCTATGGCAATAACGGCATTCAATTCATAGATGTAAGACAGTCCCGTTGGAAAAGCTATCGCAGAAGTAAGGAAAAATTCGATCACTGTTTAATATTCATGAAACTGAACAATTATCCCTTTGCATGAATCAGTAGCAGTAGCTTAGATATACAGATTCTGACATTCAAACAACTATGGGGTACAAAAATTATGGAAATCTTTACATTTGCAATTTACCGTTGCCCAAATACATTTCATAATTGGCATGCTATACTTTATGATTATAAAAGGCAATATATTTGTGTGTATGAATTATGCTGTACATTACTACATTAATATGGACAGTATCACAAGTGAAAGGGGGACCATTCGCAACAAATCGTGCCATCTGAAACAAATGAGACTGTTATAGTAGCTGTTGACCTTCAATACCAATACTAGTGTGTTTTACCTCCTCATCTGTATTAGCATTTCAAAGAGGCAGCCACTTATAGGTTGATTTAGTTTTCCCGAGATGGCTTCAGGTTCTGCGTCGGGAAAGTTTGCGTCTGAAAAAATTAGAAATTGCTAGTAAAAAGGTGAACACAATGTTGTTACCTAAAATTTAATGGGAAAGTATAGCAGTCCAGTGCCACACCAGTAAATTATAAGCATGCAGCATTCAGCTTACACGTTAGGTTGTACTAAAGCTGCTGATATCAATACTTGGCTATGGCCTAAAATGTCTCACAGTCGGCGGGGCTATATAGACAATGATGACGATGTGTGTGTGCGCGCGCGCGCGTGTGTATGTGTATGGTGTGTGTGTGTGTGTGTGTGTGTGTGTGTGTGTGTGTGTGTGTGTGTGCGTGCGTGTGTGTGAGTGTGTGTGTGTGTGTATGTGTGTGTGTGAGTGTGTGTGTAAATGTGTGTGTGTTGTTCGGGTGGACCCATTAAACTCGTGACATAGCATTATGTGTGTGTGTATGTGTGTTTGTGTCTGTGTGTGTGTGTGCGTAGATATATAGACCGGCCGGTTAATTGTTTTATTTTCTTTGGACTTATGCAATAATGTTCGGTTGTACATATCATTATTGTTTCATTGATTAAATTAAGCTGTAGAGGGAGATCAATAGCCAAAAACAGTAAATAATTTACATGCCGCCTTCGGTAAGCAGGTCACCCAACCATCGCCTTGTCACACAGCCATATCAAGTCCTTGAACAGCCTAGCCATATATCACCGACTGCTTGTCGACCAAAGTAGTGCAACGCAGTATTAGGGAGAAAAAGATTAGTAAACGCTTTTAGTCGTGCGCACAGCACTGTCAACACGATCAACAAACACGAGGATGAGCCCCAGAGCGGCGAGCGATGATGGAGGGCCTGTCGCGTCGTGGTTTTACCTGATGTCAAACAAATGCGTTATTTATGTGATAAAGCGTGGACCTGTATCACTTGCTTAGATGCCCATTATGATATAAAGCATCAAATGCTCTATTTATATCGCCGCGTTTACGTCGTGTATTTGTATACATTGCGTATCTATTCATTATGCCAGTTCCATGACCCATAGACTACAACATTAACATTTGCAAGCGAACTCTTAATGCCAAAGACGATGCTGGAATTATGCCCAGGTGGCAAGACTGTAGGAAACTTATTGTTGTCTACTGCCTCCAGGTGGCGTCATATTGCTCGTATTGCTCGTAGAATAAAGTGGGGTTAGGTGATTGCATTTTGATTAGCTACACAATAGACGTAGTCTCTAAATGAGAGCATTGTATTTCGACTTACTTTTCCTGATTCTTTAAGAGGGGTGTTTGAGTACAAAATACACAGCAATGAAAGCAGTTAGTTTATTGTTGTGCTGGATGCGTTCGCACTCACATTAGACAGATTCTTTTGAATTTTAGTCAAAATTGGAACAAGTTGGTGACGGACAATAATACAATACATCCCCACACAGAAACCATCAATTACCGACGTCAAAGCTGCCGACTTATCTCTCTCGCAGTCTGCAGTGACAGAGAGTCACAGGCAAACCAATGTCTGAGGGATTAAGAGGAGATCGCAATGCAATGCAGGAACAAGTTCATATGAGAGGACATGGATCAAGCCGCGCCTGACGGCTTAACTTTAGTCTGAGTGCGGAGAGCACACACAATTTATTTATGCAAAGCATTGATCTAGTGACCCTGATGTTAAACTGATATATAATTCCTTATAACACTTTTAATTGCTATCTAAGTAGGTGGTCGTCCAAACATTGTTAAATACCGCTACCTGAGATTAATTGATTTTCCTCTTAATTTCCTCTATCATCTTAGAAAGTTATTTTACAGATACATTGTTAACGGGAAGGGCAAACCAACGATTCGAAATAGCATACACAACTGATGTATATCGTTTATATTAATGAGGGGTTCAACATTAGCCGTCAAGGTTTGGAGAGAAAGACAACCAGTTCATAGATCTGTAATATTTCCTTGGTTAAGGTGTAAACAGTCCAAAGTTATAAGTGATATGAAACATTTCGTGTGGCGGGGAACAAAGTTCATGATAAAATGCTAGGTTTATGGATAACGAAGGTAAATCAATAAGTTCAAAGACCTATCGGTAGAAATTCGTCACCTTTTGATATAATCCACCACCTACTGAAACGGGTACCATGTACCACAAAGTAGAACTTATAGGAAATGGTCTAAATAACTTTCCAACGACATACATTCTTTGCTGGAGTGGATATGTAAAACGTAATCAAATGTTAATCATCAGAAGAACAACATATAAAGAACATCAATATTCAAAAGAACAACCCGTAAAGAACATCAATAATCCGAAGAACAACATGTAAAGAACATCAATAATCAGAAGAACGACATGTAAAGATCATCAATAATCAGAAGAACAACATGTAAAGAGCATCAATAATCAGAGGAACAACATGTAAAGAACAGTATGATGTAATGCAATGTGTCATACCAGTGTCTTTTTCAGCAATATTACATCCATCCAACCTCAGGTTTCAAGTCGCCGTACGAAAAGTGGAAGAGGTGGAAATGTTGGAGGTGTTTAGACGAAGTAAGGCAAATATCCTGAAAGCAGATTTTCTTGCTACAGTGCGTGAGTCTAAGAAATTAGCCCTGCTAAAAATGGAAATGGTTAAGAGGAAGAAGAATGAAAAAACTCTCCAGTTACATGTTCTCCGTAGTCCGTAGAGTGATTAGCAGTTGACCAATAGAAACAATGAAGTCAAATTTGTATGCAGCAACGATAAAAACCCATATGACGATATATTGCGCGATACAGTGTCGTTCTTACCTACGTATAATTGTCAAAAAATGATAATTTGCCGCCTTTTTGAATAATTTGAGTCCCTGGTCAAATCGGAGTCCTTTATACCGCACAAAATGGCCTCTAGAAACACCAGTCCTGAAGTTATTTCAGATTAATCCAACCCTTTTTTTGGAATAACGGACTTTAAGCATGAGGACTGGTCATATGTGGCGGATCTGATGTCTCCTAAATAAGTATTGAATGCTCGACAAATTAAACACGTGCTAATATACACATTTCAATCCTTTTTCTACCAACTCTTTATTGACAATCAACAGGTAATAAATTTTCATCTACAAAAACCTATCTACGGATTGATACGTGGAGTGTCAGTTGCCCTGACATCAACTAACAACCAATGAGGGAAGACAATCATCAGGGACTCAAACATCGCATGTTTGAGCTGGAATGGAGAGATGATTTCTTTTGATGAATAACTTCTTTATATCACAACGATAAGAGTCGTAGATAACCGTCCTATATTACTTTTGTGACTGACTGCTGTAGAACACATATTAACTAAGATTTACAAATACGGCCACCCACGACCTTATTGTGATGGGTGGCCACGGTAAAAACACAGTTGGGTCTGTAGGTGCCCTGCCAATAATCAACAACAATTGACGATGATATCTACAGTGTCTTTCGATACATTATTTAACATTACAATACATTACATAAAAGCGCGTACAGACAAATACATGCTTTACACCAGTATGGTGTTCGCTATACAATGGGGTCAGTACAAATTCCAGTAATGCGTTAGTTGATAAGCTATATATGCTCCCGCTGGTGACATATTGCTTTCAAAACTGGCATGTGTGCAAAAGTTCCACTCAGCATTGATAGAAAGCGCCGTGCTTGTGTAGCATTAAGGATGCATCAGTCTACCGCCGAGCTCTTCAATTAAATCGATGGGAATGCAGAAGTGATGTCCTTTCAACTTGCCGGTGTCAACTGGTGCTGTTGCATTAAGTCGGTAGCGTGTTTCTGACATCCCTCATAGAAACCAGCACAATATATGCCTATCATGGTGGCGGCAAGTTAGTGCTCCAGCCGCTTCCCCTCCTGCTCCATGGGTATTACACTGTCCATTCCCCGCTGTTTTCTAGCACTATTTAAAGAACAACATTAAGTGCCATACGCTGTCATGGGTAACCTAGCAGTATACATATGTCCCCAAATGAAAACGACATGGCAGTAGATGCTCATGGCTGTCGCCAGCATGGCATGTCACCATCGTCACTTGGAACACGCGCAGCTTCTGTTGGAGTTCAACGAGGTACCCAGTCATGGCTCTGTAGGGGATGTTTCAGAAACGACAACCCTGGCTCTGTAGGGAATGTTTCAGAAACGACAACCCTGGCTCTGTAGAGAATGAAGGATCATTCTTATACGTGACTGTTTTTCTTGTTTGTAGATAAAAACCCAATTCGATATGAATCATACCTATGGCTATAAAGCCATCATGGCTCGTATCAGCCATTCAACAGCATAATGAGTCTAAAGTAATCAATCATACGAAGCATAAGACACTGTCAACTGCAGCAGGTCTGTTGAGATGATAGATTAACGGCTTAATATGGAACATGTCATGCTGACCAATTGTGATAGAACGCTCTCGTGTTTTCCATGAATATTCATTCCATGTAGACTGAAAGACTGGTAAGTCCCTACACAAACAGAAATCCAAACTTGGCTGGGGACTGTACATAAAATGGATGCATGTGGCGCCCTTCAATACACAGCCGTATGACGCCAGTATTCCTGATGTGAAGAGAGATAGTACAAACGAAGCTCACTGAGCATCAGTTTATCTTCAGGTACATCAACGTTCCCACCAACACGCACGTGACACTCGCAACACACGATTCACCTACAAACGCGCATTGGACACGTGTAGCACATGGGCTATATCCAATCACACTCTAAACATAAACCTCCCTAGCACAAGATCCTGGCCATAGCGAGTTGAAAGACCCCCTATTTCCTTTTCTCGTTAATTCCTTTAATAGCTTCATTGGCTTGAATCGACACACATGCTGGTATTAGAGCTGTCGACACCTGTTTACACGATCGCACGGTGAAGTGATGTGTACACTATGATTGGTAATAATATCATGTCATTCCAGCGTCTATGTGCACGCATGCGTGACACAAACCGGAGAGTGCTTCATTGTTTCTATTGGTCAACTGCTAATCACTCTACGGAGAGCATGTAACTGGAGAGTTTTTTCATTCTTCTTCCTCTTAACCATTTCCATTTTTAGCAGGGCTAATTTCTTAGACTCACGCACTGTAGCAAGAAAATCTGCTTTCAGGATATTTGCCTTACTTCGTCTAAACACCTCCAACATTTCTATCTCTTCCACTTTTCGTACGGCGACAGGTCTTCAAATGCAAGAGAGTCCGCCTTGAAACCTGAGGTTGGATGGATGTAATATTGCTGAAAAAGACACTGGTATGACACATTGCATAACATCATACTGTTCTTTACATGTTGTTCTTCTGATTATTGATGCTCTTTACATGTCGTTCTTCGGATTATTGATGTTCTTTACATGTTGTTCTTCTGATTATTGAGATCTTTACATGTCGTTCTTCTGATTATTGATGTTCTTTATATGTTGTTCTGATTATTGATGATCTTTACATGTCGTTCTTCGGATTATTGATGTTCTTTACATGCTGTTCTTCTGATTATTGGTGCTCTTTACATGTTGTTCTTCTGATTATTGATGATCTTTACATGTCGTTCTTCTGATTATTGATGTTCTTTACATGTTGTTCTTCTGATTATTGATGTTCTTTACATGTTGTTCTTCTGGTTATTGATGATCTTTACATGTCGTTCTTCGGAAAGTTATTTAGACCATTTCCTATAAGTTCTACTTTGTGGTACATGGTACCCGTTTCAGTAGGTGGTTGATTATATCAAAAGGTGATGAATTTCTACCGATAGTTCTTTGAACTTATTGATTTAGCTTCGTTATCCATGAACCTAGCATTTTATCATGAACTTCGTTCCCCGCCACACGAAATGTTTCATATCACTTATAACTTTGGACTGTTTACACCTTAACCAAGGAAATATTACAGATCTATGAACTGGTTTTCTTTCTCTCCAAACCTTGACGGCTAATGTTGAACCCCTCATTAATATAAACGATATACATCAGTTGTGTATGCTATTTCGAATCGTTGGTTTGCCCTTCCCGTTAACAATGTACCTGTAAAATAACTTTCTAAGATGATAGAGGAAATTAAGAGGAAAATCAATTAATCCCATTGTTTGTGGCAATCAGGTAGCGGTATTTAACAATGTTTGGACGACCACCTACTTAGATGGCAATTAAAAGTGTTATAAGGAATTGTATATCAGTTTAACATCAGGGTCACTAGATCAATGCTTTGCATAAACAAATTGTGTGTGCTCTCTACACTCAGACTAAAGTTAAGCCGTCAAGCGCGGCTTGATCCATGTCCTCTCATATGAACTTGTTCCTGCATTGCATTACGATCTCCTCTTAATCCCTCAGACATTGGTTTGCCTGTGACTCTCTGTCACTGCAGACTGCGAGAGAGATAAGTCGGCAGCTTTGACGTCGGTAATTGATGGTTTCTGTGTGGAGATGTATTGTATTATTGTCCGTCACCAACTTGTTCCAATTTTGACTAAAATTCAAAAGTATCTGTCTAATGTGAGTGCGAACGCATCCAGCACAACAATAAACTAACTGCTTTCATTGCTGTGTATTTTGTACTCAAACACCCCTCTTAAAGAATCAGGAAAAGTAAGTCGAAATACAATGCTCTCATTTAGAGACTACGTCTATTGTGTAGCTATTCAAAATGCAATCACCTAACCCCACTTTTATTTCTACGAGCAATACGAGCAATATGACGCCACCTGGAGGCAGTAGACAACAATAAGTTTCCTACAGTCTTGCCACCTGGGCATAATTCCAGCATCGTCTTTGGCATTAAGAGTTCGCTTGCAAATGTTAATGTTGTAGTCTATGGGTCATGGAACTGGCATAATGAATAGATACGCAATGTATACAAATACACGACGTAAACGCGGCGATATAAATAGAGCATTTGATGCTTTATATCATAATGGGCATCTAAGCAAGTGATACAGGTCCCCGCTTTATCACATAAATAACGTATTTGTTTGACATCAGGTAAAACCACGACGCGACAGGCCCTCCATCATCGCTCGCCGCTCTGGGGCTCATCCTCGTGTTTGTTGATCGTGTTGACAGTGCTGTGCGCACGACAAAAAGCGTTTACTAATCTTTTTCTCTCTAATACTGCGTTGCACTACTTTGGTCGACAAGCTGTCGTGATATATGGCTAGGCTGTTCAGGGACTTGATATGGCTGTGTGACAAGGCGATGGTTGGGTGACCTGCTTACCGAAGGCGGCATGTAAATTATTTACTGTTTTTGGCTATTGATCTCCCTCTACAGCTTCATTTAAGCAATGAAACAATAATGATATGTACAACCGAACATTATTGCATAAGTCCAAAGAAAATAAAACAATTAACCCGCCGGTCTATATATCTACGCACACACACACACACACAGACAGACACACACACAAACACACATACACATACACACACACATAATGCTATGTCACGAGTTTAATGGGTCCACCCGAACAACACACACGCATTTACACACATACTCACACACAAACACACTCACACACACACACACACACACACACACACACACACACACACACACACACACACACACACACACACACACACACACACACGCGCGCGCGCGCGCGCGCGCGCGCGCGCGCGCATACATCGTCATCATTGTCTATATAGCCCCGCCGACTGTGAGACATGTTAGGCCATAGCCAAGTATTGATATCAGCAGCTTTAGCACAACCTAACGTGTTAGCTGAATGCTGTATGCTAATAATTTACTGGTGTGGCACTGGACTGCTATACTTTCCCATTAAATTTTAGGTAACAACATTGTGTTCGCCTTTTTACTAGCAATTTCTAATTTTTTCAGGCGCAAACTTTCCCGACGCAGAACCTGAAGCCATCTCGGGAAAACTAAATCAACCTATAAGTGGCTGCCTCTTTGAAATGCTGATAGAGATGAGGAGGTAACACATTAGTATTGGTATTGAAGGTCAACAGCTACTATAACAGTCTCATTTTTTTCAGATGGCACGATTTGTTGCGATTGGTCCCCCTTTCACTTGTGATACTGTCCATATAAATGTAGTAATGTACAGCGTAATTCATACACACAAATATATTGCCTTTTATAAACATAAAGTAAAGCATGCCAATTATGAAATGTATTTGAGCAACGGTAAATTGCAAATGTAAAGATTTCCATAATTTTTGATTTCATTCTGTTTTATTACTGTACCCCATAGTTGTTTGAATGTCAGAATCTGCTTATCTAAGCTACTGCTACTGATTCATGCAAAGGGATAATTGTTCAGTTTCATGAATATTAAACAGTGATCGATTTTTTCCTTACTTCTGCGAAAGCTTTTCCAACGGGACTGTCTTACATCTATGAATTGAATGCCATTATTGCCATAGCTATGGTACGAGCGTGCAAGATAAAGATTGTGGTGCACGACCTTCATTGCAATCTCTGCAGGAAATTATACACTCAATGCTATCACCTAACGAAGAACTACTGCCATGATAAGAGGTCTCAGAGAGAATGTTGCAAAACTGTTGACGATGCCACTTGATATGTTAATTGCATATTGTATTGGTCATAGATCGTTACACCACACCCCCCGTACTTCCCCGCATTCCCCCGCATCCGTACCCCCTGTTCCCCCAAACCATGTTTTGTGAGGCACGGGCACTTGTTATGAGTAAATGGTTAGATATAAATGTTTATAAGGACCATGACTATTGTTGCGTTGAAATGAAGAGACTAATGACAAGTAATTGCGTCTTGTCGATTTTCGCATACGGACAACGCATCAAGGGCAGGAGGAAATGTTAGCCCAGGGATGATTACAGTTAAAGCAGTTGCTCGACGGCCAAAAGAATAATAGCTGCTTTATGATCAAATGCGTCCAAGCCTTGCCATCAACATCTGGACTGGATTGCGCTGCAGGGCTTTTTTAGTGCCTCAAGGCCGGGTATTCACATATGAGCATACAGAGGACAAAACAACCGACACTTCTGACTACGCGGGTTCCGGTGAGAAGAGTGAACAGTCTATGGGGAGCCATGCATGACACATGACGAGAACACATGATGAGGCATGAGAACACATGATGAGGCATGAGAACACATGAGGAGGCATGAGAACACATGATGAGACATGAGAGCACATGATGAGGCATGAGAACACATGATGAGGCATGAGAACATATGATGAGACATGAGAACACATGATGAGGCATGAGAACACATGATGAGACATGAGAACACATGATGAGGCATGAGAACACATGATGAGACATGAGAACACATGATGAGACATGAGAACACATGATGAGGCATGAGAACACATGACGAGACATGAGAACACATGACGAAACATGAGAACACATGATGAGACATGAAAACACATGATGAGACATGAGAACACATGATGAGGCATGAGAACACATGATGAGACATGAGAACTCATAATGAGACATGATAACACACGATGAGACATGAGAACACATGAGGAAACATGAGAAGATAAGAGGCGACACGGGAATACATGAGAAGAAATGTGAAGACATGGGTAGATTTGATAAGACATGATGAGACATTGAGAGACTCTAGACAACGTGGCAAGACGTTATTTACAATGATGGCCGCCCAATACTTAATGGTGAATGGTAGCCAGGGCAAAGAGACCGCTAAGGACCCTGCCTGTGGTTAGCAACAATTTATTACTAATTAGTCCATTAAATACATATCAAGATGGCTTTCAATAGAGTTCAGCAAACAAACAGAAACTATCATGGCTAGTAGACTATTCCGTGGACGCGATTTCTTTATTCCGTCCTAGACATGGGTTTTGTCGAGGTGTATGAATGTCCTAGCAGTCTTGATTTTTCACCTCTGTGAAGCTTAAAAACACAAATCACACTAATATTATACGATCCATTGAACATTTGTTATGTCTCTTTGATGAGACGCCGTGTTTTAAGAGTTATTAGTTCTAGCAAGCGCAATCTGCCTTTGTACCCTAACTCAGACATACCGACTACGAGCTTAGTAGCAAGCCTCAGATCTCGTTCTAATACATCTATTTCACGTTGAGGGATTGGTGACAACGCCTGAATTACATATTCTAGATGGGGCATAACAAGTGACTTACAAAGTTTGATAAAAACTCCCTAAGAGAGACAAGTGAGCGTCCGTCTAATCATTCCGATCCCGATGCATTCATTGATAATGCTGTTTATAAGTTAAATGCAGGATAAATAAAATGGTAGTGTATTATTACCCACTGAATAATAAAATGAAAGCTCATATTATTGTCTCGATTGGACTGGTCGCTGTGCTGCTCATCGTTTTGATTATGGGATGGTAACGGCTGGACAAAAGACCATTGATTGACAAAAGGAACCATGTAAGCAAGCGTTATGTAAATGCAATAAATTCTTTTGACGTGTTCTGGTGAAGCCACCAGAACACCCGAGCATATTGGAGACAAGGGCACTGGTTGCTCTCAGGATCTATTATGCCCCGCTCAGATTGCGGTTGCTTAAAACCAAAGTTTTTACAGCTATGCTTAGAGCTCCATCAAGCTGTGTGATGATGATTAAATTGCACAAAAAACACGCTTGTCGTCAGGCGACGATGAAATCAACAAAAAACACACGAGTCCTCTGATTGGTCGCCTTCGAATTAATCAAAGAATTCCAAGTGGTTTTAGGAGAGGCAATGGCAAAGCAACACGCAGCTCACAGATGGCGTCTTTAAATATTTTCCCGAGTGGAGGCTTGAGTGAACTCTCTTAGCGTAGATCCAAGCTCTTTGTTTATTCATCGATGTCATTTAGCTTGTCGTGTTGTTTTGCAAGTAGATTAAACTTAATCGATTCATATCATGGAGACAATCCTGTTTCACTTTGTGGCATAGTGTGCTTTGTTGTAAGGATTCATGAACCGTACCGTTGATACAGATGATAATTAACAAACTTACTTATTGTCAATGCACACCTTGTGGTTTGCGATATTCATGGCAGAAAGTGTTATATAAACGGACACAAATAAACATATGTGAACAGACGGCTGTTATCGTATTGTATTGTATGTCCCTAAACAGGCGTGGCTCCTTTATATCTCACCTGATTACCCATCAAATGCATATTATTTCAAACTTGTTCCATCGCTGTCAAAATTTGGAGCCACCCGCGGGTTATTTAACAAGGTACGGTAGTAAGCCATGGCTGTGTTTATTGGAGGTAACCTCAAGTGTCGCTAGTATGGTAAGGGTAGTATGACTGCTCATCAGAGTAGGATCGCGTTTGTACACGCGAGCATTAAGAAATCATCAAGTCGTCCTTCATGCTGTAACGGTCCGTTATTCGTTTTCAAGCTTTATGACTAAATGACAAATCGAAGCTATGTAAAGCCATAGTAACATAACTGTAACGCTCGAACTTACTATCCCTTATGTATAAAAAAGAAATTTGCTTTCCGCACAAAGAGCGATATCTTAAGCAGCAATGAACATCAATGAAACACCAATGAACATCACCATTGAAAGCGCAGACTCGACGTTCTAAGATATATATCGCTACTTATTCTATTCTTTCACATTCCACCATCAACTCCAAAAAATCAATTTCGCAAACACATAAGTGCCACAATACAAATACACACCACCACTGTGTATTCGTTTTCAGTGACTGTTGGATGCGTTATGTACATCGCCTCCAGGTCCATTGTAGTCCTATACCCTATACCCCTCATTCACTTATCGCAGCTATACATCTTCATTCAATCAACTTTACTGCCCGTGGAAGGAGATTGTGATTCAAATGATAACATCTATTTTTGATTACAGTCTATTAACAGACATATGCATGCGGCTGCTGGTGTTACAGCTGCTGAATGTGGGGCTGTTGATGCTATAAAGGTTTCAATGCTACGTTGAGTGAAAATGGGCAGAAATTAATCCTGGTGTGTGATGGGACTGTTAGGGCACGCAGTATTACATGGAACTCATGAAATATGCATGAGGTACGTTAGAGCATCCATGTGTCTCTGGATGCCAACTTGAATATCTTTCCCGAAATAACGACGCATCCGAGCTCACATATTACCTGGAAAATTAAACAACAAGCCATCATGTTTACAAACCCAAGGAGGATATTAATATGTGGAGATAGCATTAACTTCACACAATAGAGGTGACATATGTGCAGATGACGCAATCACCAAGAAATATGTGATCTCATAGGGAAGGCGTTGCTTCAAACTAATCAATATTTAGGTCACAGATGGGCATAGAAACATTGGTTCATTAAGTAATTGTTCTATGTATGGAACCAGGATGTATTCGCTTTGCGCAGAATTATATGTATGTGACATATATAACACGGTGAAATGTTATATCGCTTGCTGGCATCAAATTTAAAGTACACCAACCAAGTGAAGCTAACGTTATTATTAGCGAGAGGACGTGGTCGTGGTGATGTTGATTGGACGTGGTGATTGGACGTGGTTGTGGTGATCGTGATTGTACGTGGTGATTGGACGTGGTCGTGGTGATTGTGATTGGACGTGCTGATTGGACGTGGTCGTGGTGATGGTGATTGGACGTGCTGATTGGATGTGGTCTTTGCGATAGTGATTGGACGTGCTGATTGGTCGTGTTGATTGGACGTGGTCGTTGCGATAGTGATTGGACGTGCTGATTGGACGTGGTCGTGGTGATAGTGATTGGACGTGCTGATAGGACGTGCTGATTGGACGTGGTCGTGGTGATAGTGATTGGACGTGCTGATAGGACGTGCTGATTGGACGTGGTCGTGGTGATAGTGATTGGACGTGCTGATAGGACGTGCTGATTGGACATGGTCGTGGTGATGGTCATAATGCTCAACTCAAGTGGCCCTCTCCAATGGCCGCATGTTGTGACTCAACAGTAAGGAGCGCGATCATTTTCATCATTTATAGGAGCCATTGGGGTCGGAAGCCTGAACAAAAATAGCATGGCGGTGGTTGACGAATGTAGATTGATGGGACGTGTTGAGGATCAAATAAGAATATGATCATATGCCTATATTGATCATTCTAAAGCTATTGCACCAATTGGCATGGAAGATCCTCCTGGGAAGGTTTAAGGTATATGGTGAGAAGCGGCCAATCAATACGGGTAATGGCACAATCCACTTCAACTGGATCCGAACCGATTTCAGTATTGTGTCTGCCTACGAGTGGTCACGTGACGCTCATCTACTTATGTGTCATGATGCTATCGACGCATAATACACCTAGACTAAGATAATGTAGGCTGACCTTGAAAACCGAACCAGCGGATCTCCGCAATAAAATGATGCATATGTACCAATGGAAGGTTACAAATTACACCTGTTTCTACCATAGCATCCTTTGTTGTACGATATAAAACACAGGTACTGCAAGCACTCTTTGGTAGCATATGTCAAGTGAATACCATATCAATAATCACTCATTTGAACCAACGTATGCAATTGCATAATATATCCATATAACCTGATAAAGCTATGTGAATGCAACATGTCATGTCGTGTCGAGTGGTTGTCTCGGTAAGCAGGTAAGGATGTGCGTTTATGATGATTCTTTGTGATTCACCACCACCAGCAACAGCAAACAGGAGGCTTAATGTTGCCTGTATGCCCCAAATGATCAACAGTATACCAGGCGCAACCATTATTAAATGATCGTCCTTCTGTTATCTCTGGGAATGCACAGATATGATGTATTCTATTGAAGGCCTCCGCGTTGCGAGCTCGTAAATGAATTACACTCAGGTGACCTCTACATTGCTCAATACTATGTGACCAATTGCTCTGCGCTACGTCAATGCTTCTTGTTCTGCAAATCAATCAGCACACCTCAATTATCAAGCAGCTATTTGTTGGTTTAGAACGGTATTTAGGGTTGTGCTTAATGACCTGATCATCTGAGAAGAATGTCCCAAATATTATGACAAGTATATAACATATCAATAAGCTCATTGCATGCTGTAACTATTACAATATAAGTATTTATGAACCAGGCAACCATAAATAACTGCTTGGCTCAATATGATTATCTTAAAGATATGAGTAGCTCGTATAAACACTTGCTCCGTTTCCAACATCTGAGTGTATTCACATAAATGCTTCAATATATTCTTTACATACTAACCTGCTTTGGAATCGTCTCAAGATCAGCACTTAAATGAAGGGAATCGATAAAAGGCTTATTTACAAGAGAATTAAGTGCTAGTAACTTCAGGTATGTAGAAAACGGGTGTGACTCGACCATTTCCTAAAACGGATACATTGCCTTTTATGAGCAGTTGTCACAATCAGTAATAAAAACAGAACTCAATGAGACCTTATGGAGAAAGTGCGGTATTCAAGATTTTGATTTAAAGAAGTAACTATTGTCTCTAGCCAACAATTAAAAAGAATCCCCCATTCAACCCATTTTTTCGTGTGTCAAAAGTCTTGCTTATCGCGAAGCTGCTAGCCTTCACAGACTACTATCCCATAGATGACATCTTCCAGCTGCTTTCAAGTGCTAGGATGACGATGATCTCCTTAAAGCTACTGGTGTCAGGTTAGATTTGATTAACAACAAGAATCTATATCCACCAGTGGAAAGAGTTTCCGTTATAACATATCTACGGTATCCAAATAAACTTCCAGGGCAAACCAATGCAATATAGAGGGCGACAATAGATTCCAGCCGACAACGCAATTATCTTTGTGTAGCGCAGTTGTGTGCTACTGAAAGTGCTATCATCCTGTAATAACCGAATTACGTCATCCGTTATTATTGTACAGACCCAGTTCCTGTTTTTCGGGTAATCTCATCAATTTCATATCGTTAAGTCCGGACATGTGAGTGTTAGTGAAGATTTGACCATATCCATTGTTCATTCAGTGGAACAGTCCATCCGACAGTATGCATTCACGCTAGATGACGTGGCGATTCATGGTACGTTCCTGAACCAAACATCCTTACATTCAGTGAATGAGAATGCACCATTCAACCGTAAAAGTAGTTCATGGGGAAACCAAAGTAAAACGAATAAAGGCTACGTTAGCAAGTCTTAAGGAATTATTTTGTGTCCGAGTGAAGGCACAGGTTTTTGTTAAGAGATTAACTTCACCCAGTTGTTCTATTGTAGTGAACATCAAAATATCTCTCAAACCACACAGGTCAGGCAGAGGAAAGTGATCTTCTTATTGGAATATTACATATATATGCGTCATAATGTCTCGTTTCATTAGGAAACGCCCACCAACCAATCAATAAAGCGACATTTATCAACTGCCACAACACTTCTCGTATACGTGAAATACGACTCTTGAAAATGGTGCTGCTTTATATATATATCGCTTATTGATTTCAGCCAACATGTTGATGTTATTCAAACTTTCCGAATTATTTATGAAATGTACAAATAGGAAAACATATAAACAATGTGTGATTTGTTTGAGACGACGCTACATGCCGTATTAGGATATCTTAGAAAGGGTCAGACCTCTTGCCTGGTTTTGATTATTTGAGAGACAAGCATTGTAACGTATGTAACTAATATACACCAATTGTACCGATTGATGTTGCTGCAGGTCATAGACAAACTAGTTCCATAGATTACCATATGTGATTTATACCATTGCAATCAATTAAGTTATTAAGATACAGGATAGTCTCTCGAGTTCCAACCAGAAAAGTAGAATGCATTAGTAGCATTCTCGTTGTAATCTCATACAAAAAGCTGTACACTTTGCATTTTGATGCATGATTAAGCTAGGGACACAAATACTATTGCAAGGAGATTATGACATTGATAAATGTACATCAATACGAAGTCACTTACTCTAATTTGTTAAACTGATTTCATTCTATTCCCTACTGAAACCTGCAAATTTGCGCTATCACACAAAACACTTGCCTGGGCGGCTTGAGATATAAGCACATTTAAGTTTACAGGGTAAGGAACATAAGGAACGTTATGAGCCGTCTTCAAAACGCATCATCAATTCCTGGAAAGGAATCATAGAGCAGAAAGAGGGCGAAGTGGGGTGCCCTGACAATATTAGATAGACGGAGGGAGATATGTTGTGCTGAAATGTTAACTGGATGAGGTCTGTATTGATGTGGAAAGAGACTAATGAAGGGTGCCAAACAGGGTGGTACCAATTTGACACAGATAGCTAAAGTAACACATGTGGGTAGGGTGTCAATGGCGGCTTCGTGTGATACAGGAGACGGCTGGGGTTACACAGGTGGTTTGGGGAAACACCAGTGGTTGTGGGTAATACAGTTGGTCAAGATAATATCCCCTTGTTAGCGTTACACAGTTGGCTGAGATTGCAGAGACCGCTGTGTAGCACAAGTGACTGCGAGGGTTGCTATGATGAATGACTTCACCTCAAATGGTCGTGCGCTGCTAGTATCAAATGGGTCTTGGGAGATGAATGTTAGTGTCAAGGGTGCGTTTAGATACGTGATATGAAAGCATAGGGGTGTTGGGAGATGAGTAAAGCCATGAAAAGATGCACGTGAGAAATGTGTTTACTGTTTCAATTAAGGGTGACCTTGGTGTCATGTGGCTGTAAATTGAAGGTCACCGATTCCACGAGCAGCCCTACCCAAGTAGGCCTCATTGTATTTGTAAGGACTTTCAGGTCAGCCAGTACACATGGAATATTCATAATAGACACAAGAGTGTTCATATCACTTGATACAATTAGTCGGCATGACAGGTTTCATAAGAAGCCTTAACTATACCATCGCAATACAACTACTGTAGTTGACAGTCTTAGTCTCGTAGACCCGATTAATGAAAACTTACGAGGCTGATGAATGGGTGGAGTACGCTGTGATGACTTTATAGCCACATGTATGATTCACATACATATTGAATTGCTGCTTTCTACATTCAAGTTAAAAATAACAATTATTCATAATAATGTTTCTGTAGCGTGGCTATTGCTGGAGGTTGTCGTATCTGGGGCATTCACTCTGGCCTTTGGAATCGCGTTGAACTCACAACAGGGGCCTCGGGTGTTCAAGCGACTGTGCAGGGTGACATACATGCTGGCGGCGGCCGGGAGCACCCGCTGCCCATTTCATATTTATCTACCGTCAGTTGCTGTGGGGAAAATTTAACCTTATGTTACACACTTTCCTTTTTTCTGCATCTGCATACTGCTGGGTCACAATTGGCCGCGTACGGCTAGTGATTCAGGTAATGTTGTTCTTTATGCAGTGATGGAATACAGCGTGGAATGGACAGTGTAATTAGGCAGGAGGAAAAGCGGGTGAAGCGCTAACTTGCCACCGCCATGATAGGCATGTATTATGCTGGTTTCTATGAGGGATGTCATAAAACACGCTACTGATTTAATGTTACAGTACCAGCTGACACCGGCAAGTTGAAAAGGCATCACTTCTGCATTCCCACCGATTGAATTGAAGAGCTAGGCGGTAGACTGATGCATCCTTTATGCTTCACGAGCATGGCGCATTCCGGCAATGATGAGTGCAAATATTTGAGAATGTAACAATTTCGAAAGGAAAATGTCACTAGCGAATTTTGCGCATATAGAATTTATAAAATTTGCGCATTGCTCAGAATGACACCGGTCTTCTAAATATCCTTGAAATGCTTTGGCATTGGGGAATGACATATTTGAGAATGTACGTCATCGTATTCAGCCAAATGTTGTGCACTGGAATGTTCAGTGCCCCATTGCATAACAGACCGCATGCCATGGTATGCACCCGCATATTGATGTAAATCTTGTCAGTCTTTGAGAATGTTACGGTGTTTTATAATTTTATACCATTCATATAGCCCCAAAACGGTTTGATTTTGTATTGGGAATTTTGGCCTTTAGCACAATCATCGCGTATTCAGGAGACATCAGTGCCGCCACAAATTATGACTAGTCGGCATGCTGAAAAACCGTTATTCCAATAGACACTGATAATTAGTCTTTTCTACATAGCTACATTGTGTGACACATGGTATTACTTCATACTGATCTTTACATGTTGTCGTTCTGATTATTGATGTTCCTTAAACGTTGTTGTTCTGTTTTGA
The DNA here is from genome assembly GCA_034190875.2 of Urechis unicinctus. NCBI lineage: Eukaryota > Metazoa > Annelida > Polychaeta > Xenopneusta > Urechidae > Urechis > Urechis unicinctus. The sequence goes on from CM067344.1 coordinate 12,363,295, forward strand.
TGTTCTTTACATGTTGTTCTTCTGATTATTTATGTTCCTTACACGTTGTTGTTCTGTTTTGATGTTCTTTACATGTTGTTCTTCTGATTATTTATGTTCCTTGCATGTTGTTGTTCTGACTATTGATATTTTTTACATGTTGTCCCTTAGGCTATTTTCATTCGATTAAATAATAGGGCGGCCTAGACACACACATTTTACATATCCATTGAGCTCTCGCCAGCTATATGTTCCAGCGAAGGAAACATGCATTCAGATCATTCTTTGGCATGCTATGTAACCATTGCTTATCGCTTCTACTTTGTTGTGTTGTATGGTAGGCGTCCCAACAGGAGACAGATCATTTTGAAGATGACGAATTCCTACTGAGAGATCTCATTGATAACGCATCGCTTTCCCAACTGATTATCCTGTAAACATTGCACTGAATCACAAATTTCAATCCGTCACTCTCAAAAAGCTTCAAAGCAGATATAGCTTCGGACTGTATAAACCTTGACCGAGGAATGATTACTAATCTATGAGTTGGCTATGTCTGTCTGCCTGTCTATCTGTCTGCCTAATCCAAAACAGCTATGCTTGAACCTCTCATTTGTGGAAACGATAAATACACACCTTTCATGTTTGAAAGAGCAGCGATATATGACAAACATAAATGATCAATCAGCCCTTCCGGTTAGCCATGAGTGTCTAGAATATCTAGCCGAAGATAATCGCGGACAATAAGACAATTAATCGAATTTTGTCTGGCCCGACAATCTAGCTAATCAAGACGCAGTACCAGCCAACAGAGTGCAAACACGAAATACCAGTTTAGGCCAGCCATCTACTTAACTGGCTATTGTACTGAAACATTAAATGATGCCGTTCAATTTGATTAGTTCTTCAGCAGGGTCACTTGATCGAATCTTTTGGTTGCGTTGCACTTTGGTCTATGACATTCTGATAACGAATAAATCGATGAAGCGATATAGGAATCCATCATCTGTAATGACACAGCAGATAGCAAACGAGGAATTCTTAGAGGCAGTTCACGTTAATAAGCTTCGTAGCTTGCCGTAATTGTTAAGTTGATGTCTGTTTTTGGACAGGATCTAGATATCCAACATCATATCATGTTTTTATAAGCCCTCTCAATGGCAATTGGATTATATCGGGATCTGGTACCATCAGACAACTGATAGATCAATCACTATTTAATTTTTTTAAATTCCTGGTATTAATATATTCATGATAATCAATCAACTGCCGATATTGAAGAACTTCTATGGAAAACAGTGTGCTCACATCGGCATGTTCGTTCGACTTTTGTTTTTTAGCAAGAGGAACTTGATATCCCATAATGCTTTCAATATTCAACCTACGGCCAAACCCTAGTGAACTTTCTTTGCCAATGCTGATTCTCAGATTCATGCACAGCGATGAAGACAATTGTAAAATTAAAAGATTTGGCAAAAGTTACATTATTGATCTATATCTATTGTCATGTACGAATCTCACAGAGGCAATTCTTGAACATTATGTAAATTAGCCCCTCAACTTACAAACAATTGACGATAAAATGCTCGGGATAATGTTTGGCGAAATGCTGTTGACCTGCTGGCTATGACGATGGCGATTTTAGTACATGGAAATGCGTAATCACAGAGAGCTAACACTACATATATATGTATGTCCAAGAATGCATGCGAGTGATTCCCTGAACGATTCATCTGAGCCTATATTAGCTCTGAGGATCTGTCAACTCCTACAAGTATTTCATAATCATGAGCTGTTAATGCGTGCACCTATCCAAGTGGAAATGTGATATTTTTGTATGTACCCTTTGGCATTCGGTAGGCGATCAGCTGTATGCTGCAACAATATGGTTTTTGTAAGGTCTCCGCGTTTTCTTAATGCATGTCTAATGTGTAGCTATTAAACAAACTGACTTAACGTGAATGTACTTGGGTGCATAAGGAACAACAATAACGTCGAATGTAAACAGTACACTACAATTGATTTCCGAGTTTTTGTGTGTTGTCGGTGTAATAAATGATTTACACAGAAGACATAGATTGATTACTTACGAGGGAAGATTAAAGGGTAATTGTCCGCGTCGTTTCCTGCTTCCACGGCGGTGTGGGCGGCATGCCTCTTAGTTAAACCATGCCGACCACTTCATTCCAACACTCCCGCTCGGAATACTGATGACACTAAGACAATGAATAAAGAATCCTCATTTGAGATTCATGGATCATTTATTATTGGCTTGAATCGTTTAATCCCAAACGTCATTAATAAGATAAGCTCTGTCTGTAGAATACAAATCCAAAGAGGGATCCGTGATATGAATATATGACCTACACTCAAAGTGGAAAAAGCACCTAATTACTGATGCTGTGGGCGTGTAAGCAAATTCAAGGCTTTATTACATGAATAATGCATTTGTTTACATTAATCAACACAAACACGTGACAGACCCTCCATCCCTTGGTTCTAAGGGGATTCTCCGTATGTATCTTGGACGCATTGTCAGTACAGAGCACGTGATAAAAAAGTTTTGTTATCCTTTTGTGCCTTATGCAGCATTGCCACTCTGTGATATCGACAAACTGTCGCTGTTATGGCTCGGCTTTCATGGAACTGGTGTTGGCTGTGTGACTCGGGGATGCATGGATGACGTTCTTACCGAAAACTATATGCAAATCATTTACTGTGTTTGACGCTGGACTATTGCTTTCTCGTAACAGCTTTATGTTAGCAATATCACTTTGGTTATATGATTCATTGGGTACAGCCGAACATTATAAGCATCAATGTTCTTTAATCAACTGACTTCTATGATACACTAAACCTATTGGAAATAAACTGAAATCAATGTAATGCGAGAAGATATTCTGGCAGCTCGTCACTCGTGGGGCAATAATAACATGTTCAAGCTCTGCCGAATATGCCTAGTAGAGTTTGGATAATATATTTGTTTTAATCATTTGAACATAAGGCACAGTTACTAAAAGATATAATAGTTGCGTTTCGAAACATTATTCCCATCTTTTTTCAAGTGAATTAAAAGTCATCGATTTATTGGTCGGATTTTGTGCTTTTACCTTCCGAAGGGTATGTACCCTGTCGAAAATAGATATATCTGCTCTTGATTCTAGTGGGAACAACTCCCATTTGTGAAGTTATCGTGTTACATGATTGTAGCCTGCATTAAAGGTCCATTAAGAGTGATTGATCACCGCGAAAACCAAATATCCTCAGGAGATTGTGAAGCACCGATTGAGTTTCTGCGAAAAGGATGAGTGTGAGTGACTCTTGTGTCAAGATGGCGTGTTTAAAAGAGAAAGAATTGAGGGTCGGGTTATACAAGAGGGAAAACATTCACAAACTACGGCACCTCCCGAGCATCAGATATCCAACTATCATCCGTTCTGTGATATTTGAATCAGTGCTGCGAATTCAGTCACATGATTGTTAGTTTCTGTTACACTGTTTCTCATAGTATTCCGCGATGGTTGGAATCAGGAAGAATCTCAGCTGATTTGAGCCAATGAAATGCTAGTTGCAATCCGTGGAATATTTTTCTCTATAATAATGAACTACGTTAAATTAATTGTAAGGTGCATCTACACATATTCACTCTGAAAAATCTTACAAAAAGTTTATCAATTGTTGCAAATTAATATTTTCTGAAGTGAACGTTAAATTGATGATCACATGTCATTCATCACAAAATTCATAAAGCATGCAAATTACAAATGACCATTAATGATTGGCTCTATTGTATTTATGAACAGTTGCACGAATATACATTAATATTTGCGAACAAGACAATAAGTGACAATATATTGTTGCATATTATCATGCTGTTTGAGCATAGGCCTGTTGGAAGTCTTGATAATCCAATATAACCCTTTCTCTTGAGAATCACTAAACACCAGTCACGATTCATCGCTATTTCTATGCACATAATGATTCTAAGCAGACACAGCCTGGAAACTCTACTGGAGCGGAATGTGGTTAGATCAATAGCTTCTTTGTGCATGTCACGGGAACCGCATGTAAAATGAGAAGGTGCCGGCCATGTACTGAATGACGTTGTCATCTGAAAACTTAACGCGTCGCGAAAAATTCTAGATGATTATGTAGAGGTGCGAACATATGTAACCAATTATGGCCAAATCTCTAATTCGTTTGGCGTTGATTATCCACGCGTAGGCAATTTACCAATCCAGTCATTATCATGTGACTAAACATAATCATCGAATGGTGACTGCGCCATAAAACGATTTTCATTGCTTCTACATATTATAGATTAAAGCTTTGTCGTGTGGGGTATATTGGGATGGTATGCTTCCTGGGAATATCCCGTTCTCTACCCCATTATGGACACTGATCTCTGCTAATAGCAATAAAGTCCAACGACTTATTGCACTATATGAGATCCAAGCTATCAGTTACGCTTTCCAATTATACTTAACTTGTTCACCATTTGCACCATATGTTAACTTGGAGCATATCTGTAGTAAATATATATTGGAGGCGATATTACCGAATCGCAAAATCTGGTGTTGTCGTATTGCACAACAAATCATGCAAATTCCTAGCAATTCCAACAACTGATAACAAGGATCCATGAAGTAATACTTAGGCGGGAATGTTGTGTTGCCTGTTAACGTCCGCGTAACTGGGCTGCGTGTTATTTCTAAATACTTTATTGCACTATTATGCTTGCCAAAATAGACGTGGGCTCAGTTTAACGGTGGAAATGGTAATTTTACTTCCTCTTAAAGTCATAGAATCTAATAACAAAGCTAGTAACTGATCCTGCATATCACAATTAACATCGAAGCAAGACTCCCATTTAACGCTATACGGCATACATAATACATTGGTTTGGCATTAGGCACAACGAGAGACTGGCAGGCCATCTATTCGACGCTGTTATGGGGCTCATACTAAGATATGCCGGACGCGTTGATGGGGCTGACGGTATGGACGTAGTTTCAAACCTAGTGATGCATTGTCACTTGTGTGTGATCGGCATATATCAGTTCACACTTTATCAGCATTCAATATCTTGACCAAGAACGGAGATAATACTACGTACTTGCAATGCAATATGTGAGTGAATATCACAATGCTTTGTCACATATCTGCTTTTATTTACTCATTAGGAGTAAAATACCGATGCGTCATATGCGGAATATTTTTGACAAAAACACGGGTGTCAACTACCTTTAATTCAACATTTTATGGCGTTGCCGCTTTTGGATAGAGTAACATTAGTTAAGCGACAACGATAATGTAATGCTGATGTATGGTGCTTGCTTTGTCCCGCTATTACATAACATAATCGATAAGTTAAACAACACAACAACCAGTGCGTTCAACACAGTTACGACTCCTTTCGTTTTATCATTCAAAAGGCATAAATTATCTGCAGTTTACCTGCACATTCGCCTTGCCTTAACGTATCCAAATCGTCTTCATTGAATCGTGCCAACCTTGGTAGAAGGACACACCAGGTGCCGTCTTCCAGTTGTGTCACAATATAGCAGTGATATAATCTTTGAACATTTATACACAGGTGGGCGTTATCAGATTAGCATGACCACACAGGTTACTAGTGAAGGGATCTGTGTTACACATATATACATGAATAGCAATAGAGCCATTTATCGTAAAATGAGAAAAGTGAATAGTAGTGGGAGGAATGAAAAGACAAAAATAAGAAATGCGTAACATTTGAAGAAATGAGGACATATGGAGTAACATAAGAAGAAATGAGGATATATGGGGTAACATGGAAAGAAATGAGGACATTGAAGAAACGTGGGAAGAAATGAGGACATTGGGGCAACATGAGAAGAAGTGAGGATATACCGGGTAACATGAGACAAAATGAGGATATACAGGGTAACCTTTAGAGTAACATGGAGAGATTAGAGGAGCCATGAGAGGACACGAGAAAATAAGAGAGAGAGATGAGAGTTGAAGAGACCAGGGAAGATATTTGGAAGCTAGGACCGACTTGATCTCGATCTCCGACTTGATCTTGATTAGCGATGTTTGAAGTCGCTATTGATAACACATGTTGATGGCGGTAGTTCAGGAACACTGAGACAGGTGTTTAATGAACATATGTGTCCTTGTCGAGCTCGATTTATTTAGGGACAATTCTCTGGTGAAGGATGGGTGATTGTTGGAGAAAGTATAGAATGTTGCTTTATTTGGCACATGGAAGAATAAAACGCTTTGTGGTTATTTTAAGGAACCAAGTGGCCTATCTATCGGTCCTATGATGCAATAAAAGCCATTCTCATTCAATAAGCCAATGCAACCTAACTATTGATTGTTTTCAAATAGATATATATATATTTCACTACATACTTTTCGATCGTAACAATCGTTTGAAATCCATTGAATTTAGTCAGTATTATTATCAAGACAAACAACAATGTGGCGGGGGGGGGGGGGGGGGGGGGGGGGGGTGGATGTTACAGACGTTTGTAAGCCGTGTTAATATTGTTATGGATATTGCTTGCGTCAACAAAAACAACAATGGACAGTTAATTGGATTATTCGTTGTATAAAAAAACGAATACAAGGAACAAGACGACACCCGAAATAGGGCAGATTAAACATTAATGACGCTGTTGTGAGTCAATTGTACTATAAGCAGGGCAATCAACATGTCCTTTGCCTTTGCTAGTGTACCGCATTATCATGGAAGCACGTAGATACAGGCAGAGTTAAATAGATTGCTGTGTGTATGTAGATATTTATCTACAGAGACACGATTTCATGGTCTATTTGTGGTGTTTCTATTACCCGAGGTGATGCTTCCTTGGTTAGATGATGCTACCAAGGTTTGCAAGTTTGATGTAAGCATCGGATAATGAGTTTCATCATGAGGTGAATTATTTACGGCTTTGGTATCGCTGGTAGAGATTGCACACGAAAGTGGGCCTGAAAACACCGAATCGAGTATCACGAGCGGAGCTAGGAATTGTATGTCATTTTAATTCTAGTTCAAATACTGAACTTCAGGGGATCATTATGATAAATAAACCATATTTACTACTTGGAAGCAAGCGGAGCGAGGTAACGGGCGTGAAGAGGTTCGTGTTGATGGTACCCAGAGGACCCAATTTTTTGCACAAAGAGCAGCAACAATGTAATATAATGTCGAATATAAGCGCCCTTAGATTACATAAGTGACTTTTGTTATTGTTTCCTGAGGATAGAACGCATTTGCAATCGATCGATACTGACGTTCAGAGTCATGAGACCATATCTTCCCTACTGTTAATTGCCTAGGCGTTGAGGGATTCTGAGACGATCTGGTATCTTATTCAATGTAAAGGCTAATAGATGTATTCTGGTCCAAAGGGATTAGGCTGACGACTCTCATTGCTTGACATTCTGACACATGCAAGCTGTCAATATAACAGGTCGACTTTGATCAGACATGGGGAGCAGGTGGTTGGTGATTGGTGTTTGTGAAGCATCACATTTGTTCAGAGACAACCAGAAAATGAATACCACTAACATGTAATAAATCTGCTCCACGTACCCGTTATTTAATCAGCATGGCCAACTGATACTATCTGGCAGCGCGGAGACGTGTGGGGATGCTGTTGTCATCAGTGTTGCTGTTTATCTGTGTGCTTACATATAAGTATTTTATGCATGTAAAATTCATTCATGCTTATTCACACGTAGTGTTTGCGAAAAGTACATATCAAACACAGCAACATTCAGCAGTTGGTACTGCTTTGTATTGTAAAACAAACACCAGCTTGGTTCCTATTGACATTGCCAATTGATCCTTCAGCCGATTTTACTATTTAAATTATGTACTGTCGCCTGAAACCTGAAATAGGCGACATATAATTTATGTAATAGTCGATGATGCGAGCATCTGTTACCAGTGATGTATTGAATAAGTGAGCTACTGCATGTGAAGGAGACGGGCTTTAATATCCCTTGTGGGTGGATGCTGCGGTTGTCATTTGGCTTCAACAGTACACAATTCGTTGCAGAACTACTTGGCAAGAATCATCGTGCAGCGCATAAGGCCCGAATGCCATCATCATAAGATTCAAATTAAATTGAATCAGTGGCCGACTGATATGCTGCCACTGGCAACCGATATCCTCGGCAAGCTTGATGTAAGCTTACCGAGAGCAGCAGGCTTTTTTTAACATAGATTGCAGCAGTCCGGAGAACGTTGCACTAATTGACAGTCGTGCATATCGATTCGGTAGTTTGCGCTGAATAAGAGACGTATTTATCAAATGATATTTTCTTCAAAAACTCACCAAACCTTCGCCTACATTTCTGTGATCCGTCTAATCCCGATCGAATCTAAGTTATCCCGATATCGACCTGATATACGAGTCTGTTGGCGAAGGTCCATCCTGGTTAAATGTAACTACAGTAGGGTTGATATTAAGGGCGGATGCGCTGCAATAAACATCATATGCACACAATGATATAGAATAATGATGTGGGCGGTATGTAAAAGTAATACAAGGAACCAGGTTTGTTTATTCCACACGCGTGTGCCACTCTCCGATTAGATTACCTGACAGGGCCATGTGAATTATTCACGGTCTTAGGGATGCATAGCAAGCGCACTAGAGACCAGCAAGATAACACCGTGCTGGAATGACAAAAAGTTGCAAACCTAATCCATTGTTTGTAAGCGTTGATCCAACGCTTCTCCTATAAATCTATTTAAAGATAACTGTTGCTATCACGGAAATACATAGTATCTATAATTGCCGGAAATAATGAAGGCGATTAAGACAGTAAATATAACAGGAAGGCGAAAGAGCTTCAGCTTAATAGGGCAATCCCCGACACAGCGACATTGCATTATCAATGCTAACACTACATACATACGATGAATTATCTGTTGCGTCACGGCGTACTTACGTCACCGCATATACGCGACTTAGGCTGGCGTACATACTTATGTTCACAACGGAACTCGTCGAGTCCGATTCAGATCATATATTAAGTGGCTCAGATGAAATTTGTTGATAACCGCGCATAGCAACGAACACCAAAGAACGAGCTACCAACCTGGCCATCGATTATCATCTTTGAGCCATTGCAGGTCTCTTTATATTACCCATCTCCAAAACAGTGACTGATCGATACAAAACCGTTTGACAAGCAGTAACTGCTGCAGTCTTGTACATCCTAGATGCTCCGGGATAACGTGCAACAACAACTTATGTCGACTAATACCATCTGAAGCCGGGTCAAACGGGGTTAGTTGCGTCCATCACATATTCCTCCTCCGGGATACATCTCGAAAGTCATTCCACGGCAGATCTATCAGAGCCACTGTAAGCGGTGATAATCTGTCGTCTCTTAGAGGGCATGTTGCAGAGTTCCCATGTCATTAGCTACCAGGAGGGAAAGCGAGCCATAGTACCACCCCCTGTTGATATGCAATACACGTGGCATTGTAGTTATTAGGCGACACCGCATAAACCATGGGCAAATGGTTAGATAGATGTGGAAGTAAACGGGAATATAGGGTTTTTTGTTTTGACATGTCCTGGGCAGATTAAAATGAGAGATGATAATTATCTGTATAACGAAAAGTAACAATGGAAGGAATAATTAGATAGATAGCGAAAGATGGAAAGAGAGAGGAGAGATCTAGGAACAAAAAGACCGCGTTGGTAATACGTACGCATGTCTTTTGTATGAACCTAGCCTAGCGACAAACAACATTCATATTCCACTCATTTGACTCCATCGCAACAAGGAAATCATATTAATATCATTTGTTGCCATTTATATTCCTGACGATATGGTTGAAACCAAGAATGTATTGGTTAATCAAAATGGGTAATCCAAAATTCAGCAATGCCCTAGATGGTGTTATGAAGGCAAATTTTGCCTCCATATTCATCCTTCCATTCTGAAGGTACCGCTTCATATAAACATCCTCCTCCTCAATCGCCGTTAATCTGCCACGTCTTTTGTTAAACGTCCGTTGATGATTGAAAGAACCATGGTTTGAATCAAGTCAATGTCCCAGTACCAATCCATTAAGTATGGTTAACTCGTGCTGCTCTCCTAGCTGGTGATTGCACAGAAAAGGGGCAGTATAAACTGTAACTGTAGAAGAAGCGGCCTGTCATCATAAGGCAAAGAAGGACCGCTTAAAAACCCATGCCGTTCTGCTGTATATTTGATTTTATTGCATAGTATAACGTTTCCCCGGCAGAGGTATCCAATCGGGAGGTATTTGGCAGTAAGAAATATGATGAATAAATTTGCTGTCCAATTTTTGATTTTGTTGTGTGTTGTATATTTGTGGTTTTAATGATAAAAGAGACATAAAAATAGCCTTGCCACTGATACCACCCTCTCCCCGAACGATCACTTCAACCAGATCTAATGAAGTAACATCGTCACAGGCTCAGTGCTCTACGCCAGCATCAGCGAGGTATTGTGCTGCAGCACTCAATCAAGGTCCCAATTTGGGCATCACGCTACGCCATATCGTGTTTTACAGGATGGGTAGCGCTGTGTCAATGAGAGGTAGATGATTTGGCAGTGTACGATTTTCCTGGTCATGTAAGCTCATATGTATGTTTTTGTATGAATTGATAGGGATATGCTTGTGTACAGATGTACGTATATATATTCAATAAGCGGGAATTAGCTCTGTTATATTGATCAGTCTAAAGCTATTGCACCAATTGGCACAGACGATCCTCTTGGGAAGGCTTACGGGATATGGTGAGAGGCGGCCCATCAATACAGGTAATGGCGCAATTCACTTCAACTAGATTGCAACCAATTTCAGTATTGTGTCTGCCTACGAGTGGTTACGTGACGCTGATCTACTAATGT